>JAWPHD010000162.1:0-596627 GCA_037043455.1 Cyrtodaria siliqua | reverse complement strand
GATTATGTTACTATATGTTGATTATATTACTATACTATATGTTGATTATATTACTATATGTTGATTATATTACTATATGTTGATTATATTACTATATGTTGATTATATTACTAATATTACTATATGTTGATTATATTACTATATGTTGATTATATTACTATATGTTGATTATATTACTATATGTTGATTATGTTACTATATGTTGATTATATTACTATACTATATGTTGATTATATTACTATATGTTGATTATATTACTGTATGGTTGATTATATTACTATATGTTGATTATGTTACTATATGTTGATTATATTACTATACTATATGTTGATTATATTACTATACTATATGTTGATTATATTACTATATGTTGATTGTATTACTATATGTTGATTATATTACTATACTATATGTTGATTATATTACTGTATGTTGATTATATTACTATATGTTGTTTTATTGCACCAAAATTAAACCTGTGGTAGAATAACGAAGACACTCAAAACACCCAATTTAATTTGTTATTTGATTATATGCAAGCAAGTTTAAAGGACACACGGCAATTTTTATTTTTTTGAAACCTGTCTGCATGTGTCCCTTTGAAAAAAAAGATAAAATGTTTAAGTAACTATCCCCGCCATCAACCGGCAAATTTTATAACATACGTACACCGCTTCTAAACCTACTGACGACTAGGTATATAATTATATAACTTACATATTTGAGAATCCAAACTCTATAGACACAATATAAATGACTTGAACCATCTAAGCCAAACCCCAAAATCACGGGTATTTTAAGAACCCGTAAATAAACCTATACTTTAAACAGAGACATACTCATAATTTTATGACCTGAACACTTGGATAGAATTTGGAAGTGTAATTTTACCATTATTTGGCGGTTAGTTCCTTTAAGTTATATTCAGTTACTCGGTATTTACTTTCATAGCAAATGAAAAAAAGTGATTACATTTTATTTGAATTTAAGCCTAATATATTGTGTGTTTTTTTTATTTATGATACCTACAACTAGTACACTCTAAGTACTTAACACTTTGTTCAGTTTGGTTTATAGCCTTTTATACGCCTTAAATGTAAATCTTTACGTATTACGAGTTTTCTTCTCCGTCACTCTACCTGTTATATTAAGCCATTGGGCTGTGAAGTGTACTTTAATTACTGTTTTATGAAGTGACAACATCAAATACATTTTTTGCTTGTTTGCAATATATAAATTTCGTAAATGGATTGTTTGAAATGTTTTGTGAGCATTTTTGAGATCTGCTCAGACATAAACTAGAGAAAAGTCGATGATGTGCTACCACAAATACCCGATTTTTGCCCACACACGGTTCAGGAGTGGTTAAAGAATTATAATAAAGGTTACCATAAAGAACTCTTTTTGTGTTAACGCTGCTGTTACAAATATACAGAGACACACAACGTTGACATCCTATGACATATTAAGTATAATGATGCGGAGTCACACGTTGTCGACGTCATACGGACGTATGTAGTATAATGATACAGAGCCAAAAAATGCTTGTAGAGATGCAGGTTTTTGTAACCCATTGTAAGAAAATAAAGGTACTGATGTATTGATCAGTAAATAATAAATGGATTTTACAGACTTACCAAGGCTGTTGACGGAACATGAAAAAGAGACACTGAATTAACCAATCAATGCTTTAACTATAAAGCATTCAGTTTATAGATTGGTTTTCAGTATTATAGTATAGTTCATGTTTCTTGCACAAAGAGTTTTAAGTATTGTTATCCAAAGCCAGAATGTTGCAACAGCACAGACAATTATACAACAAAATATTGATTTTAGGTATTGAATAAATTGAAAATTAAAAATTAATACCAACGATAGACAGTATCAGAACACTAATGACATATCCATGTTACAAAGCATTAAAAACACATTATTAATATCTGTTACTGAGTATAGCTGTCAAAAAATCCACAGCTTTTAAAACATTTTTTTTTCTTCATAAAAACCAAACTGCTGATAGTGAATAATGAACTAGCAATTGTAATGGTTATAAAGATCTTATGCAGGATGGGACATTGCATGATGGGAGATTATTTGCAGGATGGGACATGGCATGATGGGAGATTATTTGCAGGATGGGACATGGCATGATGGGAGATTATTTGCAGGATGGGACATGGCATGATGGGAGATTATTTGCAGGATGGGACGGATGGGACATGGCATGATGGGAGATTATTTGCAGGATGGGACATGGCATGATGGGAGATTATTTGCAGGATGGGACATGGCATGATGGGAGATTATTTGCAGGATGGGACATGGCATGATGGGAGATTATTTGCAGTGTCACTGTCTCTCATTGCCATGGTGTCTCAATGTCATTGCCTCTCAATGTCATTGTCTCTCATTGTCTCTCATTGTCATTGTATATTAGTGTCATTGTCTCTCATTGTCATTGTCTCTCATTGTCATTATCTCTCATTGTCATTGTCTTTCAATGCCATTGTCTTTCATTGTCATTATCTCTCAATGCCATTGTCTCTCAGTGTCTTTGTCTCTCATTGCCATTGTCTCTCATCATCATTGTCTCTCAGTGCCATTTTCTCTCATCATCATTGTCTCTCAGTTTCATTGTCTCTCATTGTCAGTGTCTATCATTGTTATTGTCTCTCACTGCCATTGTCTCTCTTTGCAATTCTCTCATTGTCATTGTATCTCAGTGCCATTGTATCTCAGTGTCATTATATCTCAGTGTCATTGTATCTCAGTGTCATTGTCTCTCATTGCCATTGTCTTTCATTGTCTCTTATTGTCATTGTGTCTCTTATTGTCATTGTGTCTCTTATTGTCAATGTATCATTGTCATTGTCTCTCATTGTCATTGTCTCTCATTGTCATTGTCTCTCATGCAACTGTCTCCCATTGCCATTGCTTTCTCATTGTCCATTGTATCTCATTGTCTCTTTCATTGTCATTGTCTCTCATTGCAACTGTCTCTCATTGCCATTAATTTCTCATTGTCATTGTATCTCATTGTCTCATTTCTCCATTGTCATTGTCTCTCATGGTCATTGTCTCTCAGGCCTCTGTCTGTCAGTTGTTGTCAATGTCTCTCTTTGCCTATTGATTTCGCATTGTCATCTTTTCTCTTATTGACATTGGTCCTCTTCATTGTCCATTATATCTCATGACTGTTGTCTCCAATTGTCTCATTGTCATTAATCTCATTGGTCTCTCATGTAGCATATGCCATGGACGAGGGGTGATGATGTTGTCTCATTGCAATTGTCTCTCATTGTCATTTTCTCTCACTGTCTCATTGACATGGGCTCTGGGGGCGATGGGATGGGGCAGGGGCTTTCTGTCTATCATGGTCTCTCATTGTCATTGGGCTAGTCATATTGTCTCATTGTCATTGTCTCATCATTGTCTCATTAGTATTGCCTCTTAAATTGTCATTGTCTCTCATTGTCATCTCTTGATTATGTCTGGCAATGGCATTGTCTCTTATTGCTATTATCTCTCATTGTCAATTCTTACTCGATACATTTAACTAGGCCACATATAATACCTAGGATTGCATGCATGTGTGTTCTTGGTTGCCCTCATTTTTTATAATTACAGATTTAATGTCAGTAACCTGCAAGAATCAATTGCTTTTTCAGTCTATGCCTAATTGATCAAAATTGACAGTGAACCAATCAAATTGGCTGTGTTGAGGAAGATTTTGTCTTTCTTACTGACAGATTTAATATCGCAATGTTGAATAATTAATGAATTAGGTCCTTTATTCATGTATATATATTCTATAATTATTTATACATATTCATTATAATTTCGAACAATACAATGTCTATGAAACAGTTTAGTAAGTTTGAGTCAGTAGTTTGTGTATGAGTTTTTAGCAACGCTACAAAAAAGCTTCATGCAGTCCTATGACTAGGGATTAAATATCTGCTCAATTTGAGCAGTTTTTCAGTAGTGGCTCATCAGCAACAGCACGCAGCTAGTGTACCCCTAGTCGTAGGAGTGCATGCAGTTGAAGCGAAATGGTAACACGTTTAAGATTCTTTTAAAAAATGGTTACGCGGGCCATTGGTTAGCATGTGGCCTACTGATTCATGATTCGAGACTCTTGAATTCCACCCACTCCATCTGCGATAAAACACAAACAAGACTGCACAAAACTACATGCACGTAATCCTCACTCCAGTGTGTAATAAAGTATGAAGGAGGGGAATAGAACCTTAGTTGTACACAAAACTGAATTGTTGTTTAAAGCTACAGATGCTATACTTAAACTGTCACTAACTCATGAATATGAACGAGTCACGTGTGAAGTATTTTCAATTTGACGAGCAGCCAAAAAGTCCGTCTATAAGCCAGAATTGATGCATAAAATATCACGTTTTATCTAGCCTTCATACAAGTAACTTAGATCAATATACGGCTTCCGATTATATTTCATGAATTTTTTTTATTTTCAACTGGATTTGAACCAGTAATGTTTAGCTTTTATTTGTGCTTGTTCAGGTAGATATAACCACTAGGCCACAGATATTTGTTGGCACGTTGTAGCATTTTTAACACTAAATAGGTACTATGCAATAACTAGCGCAGATACACACACAAACTTGTCAACCTCACATTAAAAAATCGAGATAACAGAATCCTAGATTTTATTACATCACGCATGGTTAATGTACATGTGCCACATGATGTACTATATACTGAAATGTTTGAGCTAGTTGCTTTCAAATATGCTAAGTTATTTTGCCTTATAATAAATGGTGCTAAATATACCGTATTGTCAACAGGACTGTAGTTTGGTAGGTAGAACCGCAGTCTGTAACTGACTGTAAATTAGAAACGTGTTCAAATCCCGAGAGTGTTAAACTTTTTTGCTTCAATTTATACTACTACCTGTCGGATGTGCACTACTCAGTGCCTATACAGTTAAATACCCGATTTCGCCATGAGCTGGTGAACATGAAGTTAAAAGAAAGACAAGCCTACAAAGAAGAAAGCGATTTAAATACAGATTCTGTAGCTTTAAGGGCTTATCAACACATTGTCTAGGTAATTAAGAGTCGCCCCAGAGACTAGGGAAGGATACTTATGAATCACCAGGGAACCCTGCTCTACTCTTATTATCAAATAAATTCCTACTGTTCTTTTAACGTTCTCAGAAAATAGACTCTGATACATGCAACTGCCATTTTACATCCCCAACTTATCTACACCATTTCTCGTCCTACTGATGACAAAGTATATAAAATATAACTTAAATATTTTCAGAATCTAAACTCTATAGGCAAAATATAAACGGCTTTCCAGCCAGGCCTAACCTCAAAACTGTAGCGTTGAATTACGAGTTACCAACTCATAATTCATTTTACACATATTCAGTCACTGGTATTAAGAACCTGTGAAATAATACTATACTTTTAATAGGCACATATACATTATTTTATGACCTGAACACCAGGATAGGGTTTGGATATATGATTTTTGTAGCATAATTTTGTTATTTGGTGCCTTTAAATATTGATTGTTTGCATGGAATCCTCCGTGGTGCCACTGAGTTCCGTCGGTGTGTTCTTGGGCAAGACACTTTTCCTTAGCCTCGTCCGTCGGATGGGGACATAAACCGGGCGGTCCCGTGTATCGGTCTATCAACCGAGCACGTTAAAGAACCATAGGAATCTATTCGATAATAAGAGTAGGGCAGGTTCCCGGATTCCTATGTATCCTTCCCCTCTCTCTGGGGCGGCTCTAAATAACCTGTACTGTGTTGATGAGCCGTTAAACAACATTCAATTGTTTGCATGGCAGCCAGTGAAAGTGTAATGTTCACCCCATGTAATTGCTGACATGTAATTGCTGACATGCAATTTTTAACATGCATGCATGTTTGTTGAGGTACAACTACTTTAATTTATTCCTTTGAGATATTTGAACACCTTTGCGTGCGGCTATGTTATTTATGAATGGTATAGGTATTTGACAGATTAATTTCTACACAATTCAACTGGCATTATGTAATATGGTTTTCATGTTAACAAATTGCTCGTAATTAATCATAACTCTGGACTCCGGCTGTAATGTTGGAATTTTTAATTGGGGAGGAAGGATGTAAATAACGTGAACTGTGGTCCTTGTTTTTTAACACCCACCGGAAAAAGTATTTTTGTGCAATAAAACATTGGATCTTACTAATTAAATTAAAATTGTATGATAATTTATTAAAAGGTAAACCAATCTCATTAAAATCAGAGCCGTTATCACGCTACGATACCCTTCGCTACTACCAATAGCGGAGAGTATCAAAGCGTAATTAGGATATGATTTTAATGAGACTGAAGGTAAGCAATTCTACTTTTACACAGAAACCAATCTAATGTCAATTCATCTTTATTACTTAATTACTTATTCTTTATTACAGTTGCAAGGATTGTTTTTTAACTTAATAAGCTATTAAAATTATTTAGGGCGCAACTGACTGGTAATTACACAAAAAGGTATAAAAGCAAACAGGTGATTTATCATATTATAAATTATTATCATGATTATGCATCATGATTAAAGTGGAAAATAGTTGGTATTTTATAAGTTGTGTTGATTGTTTATATAGTCCATGAAGACGAGTGTAGACTTTTTAAGATATTCCGAATATTTGTACTGGAATTATAAGAAATGGAATTTAAAATAAAAATGAGCAGATCAGATCGGATTAAGGTGTGTGGAATAGACTGTGATGAAGGGATGGATGGCTGTTTGTGGTGTAAATCCTCTAAAAATTCAAAACATAAATGCCTAAAACCCTAGTTTAGCTTTTAACTTTGTTTATATTTTAGAGCCGAATGATTAAAGTCTATTTAAATTCAAATTAATGTAGCAGCACAGATCAAACTTCTTATAATTGCATTATTACAGCACTTTATGGAATGTACTGACTCTATTATTAAACCATTATTACAAATAATTTTTATGGATTGAATATATTCGGTTTTTTTTGCAGAAGATGGTGTGCTTTAATGTGCATGGAGTACAAAAATGATTTTTTATCATTTGAAATTTTATTTACAATATTTCTTATTGTCATTATTTAGTTAATTTGAAAATTGGATTGCGTCCCATCGTGTCCCATCGCGTCCAATCGCATTGTGTCTCATAACATATTACAACCACTGCAAATCCCGCTGGAGGCAGATGGGTAGGACACTCCCTTCATGTTCATTTTATCATTTTTTATCACATATGCAAATGTGAAGCGTGGCTCCATCATAAATGGAGTGTCTACTTTAGAATTTGCAACAACTCTGCAGTTCTGCAGGTTAGAAGGTTTCAAGCCCATTCTCCATATTTTATCTTGATGTAAATGGAGGATGAGCCTGGTATGTTCATTCCTGTTAGGCGCCATATAACCTTTCATGTGTTGGTGCGCCGCAAAACCCAATTCATTTCTATTATTACAAGCATTATTCAAACAGTTTTGAATGGGTTTTTCCTAAACTTCACTAACATATAACAACTGATCAGAAAGCGGGGGTATTCATCACTTACAGTGATAGTTCTAGTAACTATATGCTTCATTGATGGTAGATTCTCTGGGACTATACCAGGTGCTTAGCTACACCAGTTTTCGTCATATGCAAGGTTGATTGCAATAACTAAAAAATCATATTCATAATCGCTAAATATTGATAACTAACTCCGAACACAAAAATAACTAACTGCGACGTTGATTTATGACGTCAGGAACGTGTTGGTGACGTCGAGGTCAACCGTCGATAACGTTAAATAAAGAGAATAATTCTGTTTAAATCATACATAAATCTGTTTAAAAATGTAATACATATATTATTTAATTGTTGTGATCGATTATATGGAAATCCTTCACTTGATGGTAGGCATGTGTTGTTTTTTCACTCGCATACGCACGTTCGTGAAAAGAATGACACGTCTACCTCTCTTGAAGGATTTCTCTATAATAGATCCCAGCAGTGAAATAATCTCTATATATTTATGTAATAGTTTCACATGTGCATTCATCCCTTGAAATTTAAGTCAATAAACAAGATTAGAGTCTTGGAGAGGTCATTTTGATATATGCCTGTCTGAATAGGCAACTTTCAAATTTCAGCAGAATTTCAACTCGAAGGGATGTCACAACTTGCTGACGTGAACTCCTCTTCATGATCTTGTCTAAAAATGCGTTAATTTTATGTATTTCAGAATAGCTTTGGAAGCAAGATGGATCGTATCAAACCGGAAAAGCTTCCGCGACAAAGGGTACAGAAACTCTGGCGAAACGTCAGATGGGCTGAAGCATTTCCGGACGATTCTCTTTCTATGGACGTCAATGACATCACGCCAAACTTTGCCCTCAGAAAGGTTGCACTTTTGTTTGAGACCAAGAAGTTCAGTGAATGCGCTTCCTTAATTCGTAGACTGAATTGCGTGACTTTGAGTAATATCTTACATGAAGTGCCGATTGACGTTCTTCACGATTCGTTACCGATGAGTCTAAGTGTATTAGAAGCTTTGTATGTGAAGCTGTACGAAACCACAGAGAATCCAGCTGAATTTCCACGTGAAGAACTACAGGTGGATCAGTTCTTGCAGAAACTTGTGGCAATGTTTGCAAAACAGTCCGGACTTAATAACAAACATGAGAAGAACTCGAACAGTGTTTATCCGTCATGTCGGAGTATTTTACGTGTCATTTCTTGGATAGAGCCGAACATGAGGCGTTTGGTGAGAATGAGAAAAAGAGCACTTGACAAGTGTTTGCGGCATCTTGGAAGACATGGATTGGTTGAAAGCTCTGAGGGGACATTGATGAATTTACACGATGCCTTCAAAATTGAATTTGAGAAAGTTGTCAGTCAGTACCGCAGTGCATTACAAAAACTGGAGGAATTGAATATGTCAGCAAAACACCCGACAGGGAGTTCAGTTGCATTTGGTCCGGCTCCTTCGTCATCGAGTCATCATCGAATGATGCAGAGTACCCGAGATGATGTACAGGACAGGATTATTAAAAACAGAACGTTATATAACCTTAGTGAACCCGCAGTATCGAATCAATACTTACAAAAGTTTATTCATATTTTGGAGAAGAGGATAGAGTACGATAAAATTGTGCTATTTCATGATACGGAGCTACGGAAATTGAGCAAACTTGAGGACAGTGAGTCGCACTGTATGTCTGCAAGTCTCAAAGATTTCTCCCAAGGTAGGCTGACTGTTCCAACCAGATTGTTGACTCTCAGTATTTTCATAATGAACTTCCATCTTTCATTTGTCATTCCTGTAGCTTCCATCTGTCATTCCTGTTATTTTCTTTCTTGCTCTTGTCTTTGCAGTTACCTTCCATCTTTTGTTTATTATGCCTTTCGTTTGATCTGGTATCATTCAAGTCATTTATGCTTCTTTCCTTCTGTTACCATTCCAGTCATTCTCCGATATTATTCCAATACGTTATATACCCCTATGTTATTCACATGTGCTATACCCCTGTGGTTTACCCCCCATGTTATTCACATGTGTTATACCCCAGTGTTATACCACTATGTCATTCACCTATGTTATACCCCTAAGTTATACCCCTGTGTTATATCCCTGTGTTACTCACATGTATTATACCCATTGTGTTTTCCCTGTGTGTTATTTTCCTGCGGTATACCCCTGCAGTATATCCCTATGATATTCGCATGTGTCATTTCCCTGTGTTATATCGCTGTGTTATACCCCTGTGGTATATCCCTGTGCTATTCACATGTGTTACACCCTGTGTGTTTTCCCCAGTCTTATTTTCCTGTGTTATACTCCTGTGTTATATCCCTATGTTATTCACATGTGTTATTCTCCTGTGTTATATCCCTGTTGTGTTATACCCCTAAGTTATACCCCTGTGTTATACCCCTGTGCTATTCACCTGTGTTATACTCTTTTTTGTTTCCCCCTGTGTTATTCCTCTGTGTTATATCCCTGTGTATTGCCCATGTGTTATACCCCTTTGTTATTCCCAGGTGTTATACACTGGGTTATTCTCCTATGTTATTCCCCTGTGGCATTTCCGTCTCATTACGTGGTCCCGCCTTAATTCCATTAAGCGATGGGAAAGTTCATATCAGCAGGATTTTATAACGGATATTTCGACAATAAAACACGATTAAAAAGATATTTTACTGAAAAATGTGATAACTTGTTTAAAATGACCTACTAAATGTTTTAATTGTACAATATGCAAACGTGTTAAGGTTTATTTCATACCCTAGCCAATCTCGTTTTCACTTCTTGGAGAAGGGGTTGGATGGGGTATGAAAGTTAAATCTTGGACCACGATATGTTATATTATACCCCTGTGTTATTCCATCATGTGTTATGCCTCTGTGTTATACCTGTGTTACTCCTCTCTTGTGTTATTCCCCTGTGTTACACCCCTGTTTTATACCCCTGTGTTATTCTCTGTGTTATACCCTGTGTTATACCCTTATGTCATAATCACGTGTTATTCCCCTGTGTTGTACCCATGTTTTATACCCATATATTGTACCATAGCACCAATGGTTTTCCTTTGTTCTTGCTTATGCTATAATGTTCATAAACTTGAAGGTCGGAGCCTAAACCGTGCTATAACTGCCGGTATATTTCAGCCGTGCTATAAATGACAGATTCGGCAGTTATACCATATTCTACCCAATTTACACGCGCGTAGTTGTAATGTTTACACACAACCTGTCAATCAAAATTTCAATTACCGGCATTGAATGGCTATGGTACAAAACATTTATAGCATAATTTTTCGAGTATATTCGATTTATACTGCACTCTCGTGCCTGCGGCCCTCGAGAAGCAATATAAATCGCATATACTCAAAAAATGTTGCTATAAATATTACTTATACCCCTGTGTTATACCCCTGTGTTACACCTCTGTATTTTACCCCTCTGTTGTTCTTCTTTGTTTTTCTGTGTTGCACAAAAAGTCCCTTGTGTTATACCCCTGTGTTATACCCAAGTGTTATTCCCCTGTGTTATTCCTTTGTGTTATTCCCCAGTGTTATACCATTGTGATATACTCATGTTTTACCCCCCTGTGTTATACCCTTGTGATATAGACATATTTTATTCCCCTGTGTTATACACCTGTTTTATTCCCCTATTGTTAGATGTCTTGCAATAAATATCATGATAACATTACCAATCAAACCATGATAACATTACCAATCAGATCATGATTACATTACCAATCAGATTATGATAACATTACCAATCAAACCATGATAACATTACCAATCAGATTGTGATAACATTACGAATCAGATTGTGATAACATTACCCATAAATAAATTGAACCATGATAAAATTACCAATCAGATCATGATTATATTACCAATCAAACCATGATAACATTACCAATCAGATCATGATAACATTACCAATCAGATTGTGATAACATTACAATCAAAACTTGATAACATTACCAATCAAACCATGATAACATTACCAATCAGATCATGATAACATTACCAATCAGATTGTGATAACATTACAATCAAAACTTGATAACATTACCAATCAAACCATGATAACATTACCAATCAAACCATGATAAAATTACCAATCATGATAACATTACCAATTCAACCATGATAACATTACCAATCAGATTGTGATAACATTACCAATCAAACCATAATAACATTACCAATCAGATCATTATAACATTACCAATCAAACCACAATAACTTAACCAGTCAAACCACAATAACATAACCAATCAAACCATGATAACATTACCAGTTAAACCATGATAACATTACCAATCAAACCTTGATAACATTACCAATCAGACCATGATAACATTACCAATCAAACCATGATAACATTACCAATCAGATTGTGATAACATTACCAATCAAACCTTGATAACATTACCAATCAAACCATGATAACATTACCAATCAAACCATGATAACATTACCAATCAGATCATGGTTACATTACCAATCAAACCATGATAACATTACCAATCAGATTGTGATAACATTACCAATCAAACCATGATAACATTACCAATCAAACCATGATAACATTACCAATCAGATTGTGATAACATTACCAATCAAACCATGATAACATTACCAATCAGATCATTATAACATTACCAATCAAACCACAATAACTTAACCAACCAAACCATGATAACATTACCAATCAAACCATGATAACCTTACCAATCAAACCACAATAACATAACCAATCAAACCACAATAACATAACCAATCAAACCATGATAACATTACCAGTTAAACCATGATAACATTACCAATCAAACCTTGATAACATTACCAATCAGACCATGATAACATTACCAATCAAACCATGATAACATAACCAATCAAACCATGATAACATTAGAAGTTAAACCATGATAACATTACCAATCAACTAATGATAACATTACCAATCAAACCATGATAACATAACCAATCAAACCATGATAACATTAGAAGTTAAACCGTGATAACATTACCAATCAACTAATGATAACATAACCAATCAAACCACAATAACATAACCAATCAAACCATGATAACATTACCAGTTAAACCATGATAACATTACCAAACAAACCTTGATAACATTACCAATCAGACCATGATAACATTACCAATCAAACCATGATAACATAACCAATCAAACCATGATAACATTAGAAGTTAAACCGTGATAACATTACCAATCAACTAATGATAACATTACCAATCAAACCATGATAACATAACCAAATAAAACAAAACAGTGAACTATGGGTTTATCCTATGCAACTTTTATATATATTTAAAAAAAAAAGAAATAAGGTCATCTTTTACACATAATGGACCTTGTTTTCAGGCTACGCGTCTGTTCTACAACTTCTGAAAGAAGTGATGGACGAGGACTTGTTGACGGAGGAGGAAGAGGGGGATGGGATAGTGTCGAGTGACGAGGAGACAATCTCCCCGCTGATGCACATGGATAGGATGAGGTCATTGTCGGGGATGAATGGGCTTCTGACGCACAAATCTACCGGGGGTAAGTTGACATCGGAAAGTTGTTGTTTTCTTGCAAGTAATTATCCAAGGCTTTCATTCTTATAGCCGTAGCATAGATAGACTGCAGCATACAGTGCAGTTAGTGATAGATGTAATAAGTATGTAATAACTTCAAAACATGGAACAACATCTTCTATTTCATGGTTAAACACTATTTGGGATATACACAAGGACCATCTCTAGAGATTATTTGGTCTGCCATGCAATGGGTGGGTAGGTCAGCTTTCTGCAGGTTTTCTATACATAACTGTGTAATATTATTATTTTAAATCATTATTCAAAACAGTAATTGAAACTTTTATGTTGGTCCTTTTTTACATAGTTTGTAATTTTCTGGGACCAACATCAAATGTCAGCGTTTGAACGTGACTTTTACATAGGACCTAACTTTTACATAGGACCTAACTTTTACATATACCTAACTTTTACATAGTAACAACAAAACAATATCTTATGGGATCTAGTTTAGAGAAAATACACTTGCCAGGAGCCTGCATTGAGGTCTAGTATAGCAAAATACCTCACCACAAGTATTTTAGGTATAATATGTAAAAAAAAACACACAAAAAAAAACACCCCCCTTCGTGTAAAAGGAATCACCCCTGGGGGCGTTTATATGGGGTATATGGTATATATATACTATATATATAAAAATTATACATATTATATAGCTTAGTGTAGCAACATTTTTATGTAGAATATATACATCCAGGCAAAATGATATTATGAACCCCGCTTTTACAAATGTGAAGGGGCTATAATTATAGGAATCCCACTGTACAACAAATTAACATCCCTTCGTGTCATGTAACACGCTTTTGTTGAGTTGCATCGTGTTTGTCCCATCGCATCGCATTGTATACCGTATCACATTTTTATTACTAGTATTTATCAAACAGTTTTGAATGGGTGTTCCCAAACTTCATGTACTCATAACAACTGATGACCTTATGTCCCTCTACATCACCCATTGATGATTGCCTAATTTCTTACAGAATTATTGCCCTTTGTTTGACTTAGAATAAAAAAAGTGGGGATTTTATTTTGTGTGCTGAACATTTGAAAATGTATACATTCTTTTTTTGCATATTTTTTGTCACTAGTCAGTGGTAACTAAAGTTATCCAAATTTAATTCTACAGGTGCATATTTAGTTTTATCATGCAGATGTGCACTTTTCTGCCCAATAAAGGGGTGACCTATTAAATTTTGCTTTATTAGCCACTGACCAATAGAGCAAATCAATGCGGAATCCCTCAGCGTTTATTGTACGTAACGTTATCTGTCGTCAAGCACAAAACGTTGCCTGACATCATAAAACAAACAAAAAACAACAACATGGCGACGTCCTCGATAAGCGTAACATTCGGAGAAATAGGTAATAATAGTAATTCATACAGAAAATGTGGATAATCTACATGATAAATAGAATATTATGTCAGTGCCTTTTACTATCAAGTTTATTAGGCTCGAAAACGAAGAATGGCTCGGCAGGGCCTCACCATTCTTTGTTTTCTAACCCTCGCCTAATAAACTTGATAGTAAAAGGCACTGACATAATATTCTCTATTTAGCCGTCATTCTTATGTAGATGATATTTCATAATTTGTCATAAGTGTTATAGTATCAGTATTTTAATAATGCATAATTACAAAGTAGATCAAGATAAATTAAGATTAGTTGATAGTATTAGATATTCATTTAAGTCATTTAGGTCATTAAGTAGTGATTTTGAATTGAATGATTACAAAATTGTAATTTTTATCGGTAACACGGGTATTTATAAAATGTAATCAGATTAACAATGAAGTAAAGCACAAGTAAGATGCCATACAGAATACAGTGTTTTTTCATTATTACGATATTTTTTGTAATAATATAGCCCATTTTACATTTTGACTTAAAGAAGGGTAGCTTTTACCACAAAAGTAGAGGGGTTGGCATTTATTAGGGTATGGACATTTTGTCAGAAACAATATGACATTTAATATATTTTTTGTCAATTCATTATTAATGTTTAAATGATGTTCTACATCGTCTTTAGCACAATCATGTTAGACCATAATTTATGACTGCCTTTAATTCTGGTGGAGGCAGACCAGCCCTTTTTTCCTGGGTAGGACCAGTACTGTGAACCTCCAGCCATCTGTAAGAGTCGACACCTTCTCAATTTGCGTGGGATTCGAACCCGCAGCAGTGAGATGTGAAAATGTTTTAGACACAGCTCCTATACTATGCCAGTCACGGAGACTCATTATTTTAAAAAATGTATCGGAAAATCTCGGAGTATGAGTTCTTTATTACAGCTGGTTTGTTGAATAATATTTAATGTATTGTGGTTTGCATGTATTCCACTCCTAGCCGGGGTTAACTCTCCAACCCCTGGAATGAAGTTGTACATGAAACTTCATCATATCTGGTTACTAATTCCCAC
Source organism: Cyrtodaria siliqua (assembly GCA_037043455.1). Classification (NCBI taxonomy): domain Eukaryota; kingdom Metazoa; phylum Mollusca; class Bivalvia; order Adapedonta; family Hiatellidae; genus Cyrtodaria; species Cyrtodaria siliqua. The sequence continues at coordinate 581,083 of JAWPHD010000162.1, read as the reverse complement.
TACCCAGATCATATCTGGTTACTAATTCCCACTACCCAGATCCAAACTAAAATCAGAATAAAGTCTCCCATTCCTTTGTAAAAAATAAAGTGCAAAAATACCCCAGACATGAGTATTTAAAAATTTCCACCAGGAAATCCTGCAATGTCTGTTACTAAGTTTACTTAGTTCATTAGCCTGACAGCATTCTCTGTCATAAATCATATTTTTTGTCTTTGCTCAAAGTGCAGGGTGGTATATACTGATTCTTTGAGATTCATTTTCGGGAGTCACATGATTGGTAATAAATAAAAGATTAATGGTTTCTATATAGCTGTACAACATTCTCTTTTGTGTCAACTTATTTGTCATTGCTTAAAGGTCAAGGGGTTGCATTCAGTATTCTTTCTTAATTTCTAAATTGCCCCCACCATCTCCAGTGTATTCCAGTATATTCTTTCTTATTTCCCATATTCTTTGGTTTAGACATTCTTTATTTCAAAGATAACATACACATTTTACATACAATAATATATGGATACAATATTATATGGATTGGAACGAAAGCAAAATGCTTATAGACATCTGTTCCTTATTCTTTCATATATGTGATGAAAAATGCTCCTTTTGGAAAATACAGACCTCACTGAAACAGAAAATAAGATAATAAGGGTGTTACAGATAATGGGTGTTCCATTTAATAAATTATATAACATTAAAGGAGCTATCCCGCCAACAAGCAGCTACATTTTACAACATATGTACACCATTTCTAAACCTACTGACAATGAGGTAAATATATAACTTACATGTTTCGAGAATCCAAACTCTATAGACACAATATAAATGGCTTTAACCAGCCAGGCCAAACCCCCAAAACTGGAGCGTCGAATTGAGAGTTACCAACTCATAATTCATTTTACACATATTCAGTCAAGGGTATTTTTTAGAACCTGTGAATAAATCTTTACTTTAATCGGCACAAATACGTTATTATATGACCTGAACACCTAGATACAGATTTGATAAATGGCTTTGTTATGTCATTTTGATGTTATTTGGCGGGTTAGTTTCTTTAAGAAGTGTGATACAAGTTTTCCAATTTTGTGTAAAGTTCTCTGTATCGTAATGTGCTTTCATCCAGTATTACATCATCATATAAAATCTACAAAGCGCTTTCAACCTACCAGTTAACAATTATCGTCATTATGAATAATAAAAAAACACTGACAGCAGCTACATCTCTATTGTAAACAGTTTTGTTAACGTAAAAATTACTGCAAATAGACACATAATGTACGTAAGCTACAAAATCTAAACTTCTTAGCGATATCCAAATATTTGTGTTTACTATTTACATTAAGAAATAAATGAGTGCATTGTGGAGCCATAATCGAAAATATTTAAATTAATCCCTCTGTGCGTGATGTGAGACCATAGTATGATCAATGGAACTTTATGGTTTAATAGAGAGAATTAAATGTTTTATTTGTTTTATGGTTTTGGGATGAATTATATACCGGTAATTTATTTTCCATACAAATATTTCTTTAGAATAAAGATAATACGAAACCAGAAATAAATTTCGATAATTCATGGTTTTATTTTTCTCCGATGTTCGAGGTACTATTTTACCCATTTTACCTGCAAAGTTTTTATTTGCGTGTAATGGTTAAATAGCATAAGAGAACAAGCAAGACATAATGGCGATTGAAAATAAATAATTTTAAAGTAAAAAATGATAAAAATCAAAAGAACGACAAATGCTCCTCTCACCAGCTTTGTTTTGATCTGAGGTTCTTCTTTTTTTTTTCTCTTTTTTTCTTGTTTTTTTCTTGTTTTTTTTCTTTCTTTTTTTTTTTTTTTTTTTTTTTTTTTTTTTTTATTGAGGTTCTTCTTGATATGTAATAAACTTCGGAGATTTCATTTTTCTTGAAGATTTATTGTGAATTTCGGGTTATCTTGACTGCTCGGTTGATGATTGAGCAGAGTCCCCTGTGTACATCTTTATTACTTCAGTCTATAGGCATTTTTTCAAACTCATGTGGATTTAAATAATCCCTTTCTCACAGAGTATCAAAATGACACCTTCTGTGGTTCAAGTTACCAAAACACACATAACCTCTTTCTTTTCTTTTTTGTTAGGCCTTACCTGATTAATTTTCTTTTTTATTTCGTGACATTCTCTCCGATGACAATGTCTCCCATGGATGTTTTAATGCGATCATTAAGAGTGCGTGTTAACATGCATTTAGTGTACAGATGTTTTTCTTTACATTTTATGACTTACATTATCACAGTGATATTACGGTTTCCAGTTGTTTACATGATTACAGAGAATGTGTCATGAAAAGAAATATTTCCTATTTAAAGGGACTGTCGGCAAAATAGGTACATACAGATGTCATCCAATAAGACAGTTTTTGTCTCACTTTCAGAAAAGGTAGCAAGACTAGGTCCATTCAGATTTCAGCCATTAAAAGTTAATTTGACGCTCCAGTTCTAGGGTTGTAGGGCTGGTTATAGCCAATTATATTGTATGTATAGAGTTTGGATTCTCAAAATGTGTAGGGGCGTCTGTGGCAGAGTGGTTAGAGTCTCTGACTTGCAATCACTTGCCCCTCACCGCTGTAGGTTCGATCCCTCAGGGGCCTAGGAATCTTTATGTGAGGAAGCTATCCAGCTGGCTTGCGGAACGTCGGTGGTTCTACCCAGGTGCCCGCCTGTGCACGAAAATTGCCCGGAGGGGCACCTGGGGTCTTCCTCCACCAGTGGAAGCTGGAAAGTCGCCATATGACCTTAGCTGTTGGTGCGACTATAAAATCCAATTCAATTCAATTCAATTCAAAATGTGTATTAAAGGTTTATATACACAAGCCACATTTTACAACATATTATGGTGTAAAATGTGGCTGTTGTTGGCGAGATAGCTATTTTAATATTAAAATATTCGACTGGCCTTTTTCCATCATTAAGCAGCTTGCTGTACTGTTTATTGATTTGCTCCCTCATTCTTATTGTCCAGTAAGACTTCAATAAACAATTAATTTGTAACATCTCAATCACTTCGAATTGATTTGATTGGTCTGTCATTTTCCTCTGCCTAATGGCGATAACACGGTATTTACTGTGTGAAGTAAGTACTATGTGCTAGTCGATTAGAAAATTTGCTCAACAGAAAAAAAGTTTAACGAAAAAGGCCAGTCGAATATGCGTAGTACCTTTAAGGGAAAAAGATAGATCCATGATCATCTATTTTTATTTTGAGTATAATTACTGTTTAACAGATTCTAAATTACATAAAGTGTCGTCATTTAAATGTAAGATTGATTAGTTCCTGTTAAACAACTAAAGAACAACATGTGTATTATGCTCAAACCCATTACTGTAACATTATTTCGGTTTATATAGCTTTTGACATGTTATATCTGTGTCTGGGTTGCAGGTATCTTTGATGTTGAATGTCTGGTGTTGTTGTTTTTATTTTTGTATTAGTTTTGCCGTTTTTTGCTCAGCCTCAGAGTGGACGCTTGGTTGACTTGTGTTAAAATTAACAATTACATCATGGATAGGAAAGAAGGTTGAAGCTAATCATGAATACTCACTTTACCTACTCTGCTGAGTTATTTGTTAATTGATCGATTGTTGTTGTTGTCATTAATTAAAGTCATACTTCTTAATTATTGCAATAATTGTGTTTTTATGGTCAAATTTTGCATGACAAAACGAATATAATGGAATTGTCATAGCTCCATCCCCTTCCAAATAAGATAATTGTCATAGCTCCACCCACTTCCAAAATAAGATACATGTAATTGTCATAGCTCCATCCCGTTTCAAATAAGATAATTGCCATACCTCCACCCCTTCCAAATTAGATAATAGCTCCGCCCACTTCCAAAATAATATAATTGTCCTAGCTCCATCCCCTTTCAAAAAATGAATTGCCATGGCTCCACCCACTTCCAAATAGGATAACTGTCATAGCTCCATCACCTTTCAAATAAGATAATTGTCATAGCTCCACCCATTTCCAAACAAGACAATTGTCATAGCTCCACCACTTCCAAAATAAGATAATTGCCATAGCTCCGCCTCCTTCAAAATAACATAACTGTCATAGCTCCACCCCCTTTCAGATAAGATAATTGTCATAGCTCCATCCCCTTTCAAATAAGATAATTGCCATAGCTCCACCCCTTCCAAATTAGATAATAGCTCCGCCCACTTCCAAAATAAGATAATTGTCATAGCTCCATCCCCTTTCAAAAAATTAATTGCCATGTCTCCACCCACTTCCAAATAGCATAACTGTCATAGCTCCATCGCTTTTCAAATAAGATAATTGTCATAGCTCCACCCATTTTCAAACAAGATAATAGTCATAGCTACACCCACTTCCAAAATAAGATAATTGCCATAGCTCCACCTCCTTCCAAATAACATAACTGTCATAGCTCCACCCCCTTTCAGATAAGATAATTGTCATAGCTCCACCCACTTCCAAACTAGGTAACTGGCATGGCTTCTCCCACTTCCAAATATGATTAGCTTAAAAGAGATAGGAGGAGGAGGATACTTATAAAGTACTTAAAACTGATATGTTTGTATATCAGTCTTACAGCATGTGTGATTATAATTTTAATTTGCAGGTAAAAAAAAATGCCCCTGATACATGTTATTTTACTTAACTGCCTTTATATTCCAATCTTTAATTTATCTCCAGTGTGAATATAGTACTTCTTAGGTGATTCAGATTCACAAAGCACTTATTGATCAAACTGCGCCCCATTATCAAAACGTGTGTTTGATTTAAAAGAGTGATAAATTAAAAGATCGATTATAAAGGGGGGTGATTTACCAAGACATTATTGAGAGTTCTAAGCATCAAGGTTTTTATTTGTGTGATATGGTTATCTAGGGTTAAAGTATGTGTTAAATACAAAGGACGCTTAAAATAAAGATGGTAAATAACTGATTAATGAGAAACATCAAAGGAGGTTAAATCCTCCACCTAATTCCTTTTTAAAATACTTGTTTTCAGTATTCTTGTTATATAAATATCAGTACACTTATATGTCTGCTTAAAGGGGCTGGCCTCCAGAATTGAACTATTGAATTGAATTGGATGTTATAGTCAGTCGCACCAACAGCTAAGGTCACATGGCGACTCTCCAGCTTCCACTGGTGGAAGAAGACCCCAGGTACCCCTCCGGTCAATTTTTGTGCACGGGCGGGCACCTGGGTAGAACCACCAATGTTCCGCAAGCCAGTTGGATAGTTTCCTCACATAAAGATTCCTGGGCCCATGACGGATCGATCCTACAGCGGTGAGGGGCAAGTGATTTCAAGTCAGAGACTCTAACCACTCTGCCACGGACGCCCCTCCAAGATTGAACTGGAAAATCAATAAAATAGATCTAAATCCTTTTGAGAATAAGTTATAAACGTTACGTGGTCCGAGTGTTAAATTTCATACCCCATCCAACCACTTCTCCAAGAACCGAAAACGGGGTTGGCTGGGGTATGAAATAAAACTTTAATTTCGGCTTAAAAATTTGCATATTGTAAAATTAAAACATTTAATAGGTACTTTTAAACAGATAATCACATTTTTCTAGTAAAAAAAGTTTTAACACGTGTTTTATTGTCGAAATATCCGTTTGTATAAGCTGTCCTGTCGTTTAATGGAATTAAAGCGGGACCACGTAATGAAATACCCTCTTACCCCCTATGTCCATGTATGTTATATAGAAGTCCAGAATAACATTACGTGGTCCCAGCTTAATTCGACTGAGCGATGAGAAAGCTTATATTAGCAGGATTTTATAACGGATATTTCGACAATATAACATGTTTTAAAACATTTTTTTACTGAAAAAATGTGATAACCTGTTTAAAATTACCTATTAATGTTTTAATTTTACAATATGCAACATTGTTAAGCCAAAATTAAGGTTTTATTTCACACCCCAGCCAACCCCGTTTTCGCTTCTTGGAGAAGGGGTTGGATGGGGTATGAAAGTTAACACTCGGACCACGTAATAAAAACAAACTTTGTTTTACTCATGATCAGAACTCAAAATCAAATTTACATAGCCTATAGTAATTATTTGTAAAAATATTGAGCGGAGGATGTAACGATTTACAACTATGTCAAATGACGATGCTTCAAGAAGTGGTGGAAAATATTCCAAAAACAAGAACAAGCAAGTGTCTATTGATAACATGTCTTTGTGTACATGAGTAAACTAATTTGTTTAATTATACCGGACTTGTAGATAACATAACGAAAACACACTTTGGTGTCGGACACTAGATGATTAACAACGCATTTGTCATGTATAACATATTCTCAGAAGATTTAATAGATCTGTTGTTGCTGCTTGCATATAATTAAATAACATTTTGAGTTTTAATTTTTTTCATATTATATATTACCATAGGTTTTCATATATTATTAGGTATATATTATTTGTGCAATATAATCAACAGTTAATAATATGCAAAAACAATTTGCTCTATACTATTCGTACACTTATTATATATGATTGAACAAATGTAAGTTATGAAGAAAAAATGTCTGAGTTTTTGAAAAATCAAGATTACCATGTGTCCCTTTAACAACTTTTTAAGAAAAGGAGAAGTCTGTAGTTTTTACATTTGTATTTAGGCTTTATTTATATATGAGCAGAAACACGCAAAAACGACCCTTCAGACAAAATTTTCACATTTTATGTTTTTTGATGTTTATAGAACACGGTGATTTTCTCTTTAAAAATCTCTTTATTTTATGTTGATATCTTTATTAAAAATGATTTTATCTTAATTTGAAAATTAAAGATTGTACTTGCCATTAATTTTGACATTGACGTCGGCGTCTTGGACGATGTCGTTCATTAAATAACAACAAAAAACATAAACAATTACCATTTTCTATAGAATCAACTATTTATATTAAGAAACATATTCCCTATGATATATTAATTAGGTAAAATACAGAAGTGACGAGACATTTGATTAGTAATTAACTGATTATCGGCCGACGTCATAAATTGTTACGTTATGACGTTGTCGTCTAAATGTCCGAAGGGACGTTTTCGTGTGTTGCAGCTCATATGTCTCGATGTAATTAATTGTGCTACGCCAGTTTTATTGTCAAACTGCAACTATTGAGGTGTTCATTTCCAGAGTAGATACCATATTCAATCCATTAGCAATTGTATATCTATAGAAGGCTGATTTAATTCAAACATCATTTTGTAAAGTTCAGAGTATCATATGCATGATAATTATATCTAATTTCTTTCCCACTCTAGCGCTTTTCAAAAAAAGTATTTATTCTACCTGTTAACCATACACAATGTTTGTATATTCTTTCGTAATACTTTCAAGTTTCAAATTCAATTTCTTTTCATTGTGTGTTCAACAAAAATCTGAGATTAGTCACGACAAAATTTCCCTACAAATTTAATGGGTGTATTCTGATATGCCATAATCCACAAATACCATAATGTTAGTTCTACAAATCTTGCTAATTGCATTGTAAACCTCCTTCTACTTTTAATTGAATATTATACAGCAATAAAATGACTTCCACTTTACAAAGTTATAACAGCTCTGCAGATAGGTGATATAATTATATAGAGCTCTAGTTATTACTGCTGTCTTATAACAGCCTGCTTGTTTTGTGCTGAAGATCATCCTATGACAATAATTGATATTTACATGTACTGAACTCTAGTTTCTCCTGCCATATAACAGCCTGCTTGTTTTGTGCTGAAGATCATCCTATGACAATAATTGATATTTACATGTACTGAACTCTAGTTTCTCCTGCCATATAACAGCCTGCTTGTTTTGTGCTGAAGATCATCCTATGACAATAATTGATATTTACATGTACTGAACTCTAGTTTCTCCTGCCATATAACAGCCTGCTTGTTTTGTGCTGAAGATCATCCTATGACAATAATTGATATTTACATGTACTGAACTCTAGTTTCTCCTGCCATATAACAGCCTGCTTGTTTTGTGCTGAAGATCATCCTATGACAATAATTGATATTTACATGTACTGAACTGTAGTTTCTCCTGTCTTATAATAGCCTGCTTGTTTTGTGCTGAAGATCATCCTATGACAATAATTGATATTTACATGTACTGAACTGTAGTTTCTCCTGTCTTATAATAGCCTGCTTGTTTTGTGCTGAAGATCATCGTATGACAATAATTGATATTTACATGTACTGAACTCTAGTTTCTCCTGCCTTTAATAGCCTGCTTGTTTTGTGCTGAAGATCATTCATTGTATGAGCTCTAGTTTCCCCAGTCTTATAATAGCCAACCGCTTTGTGCTGAATCATCGTATGAGATTTACATATATTGAGCTCTAGTTTAGAGTATTTTTATTTTCAACAATATATTCTTAATGTCTGGGATATTGACTGAAAGATTCTCTGAAGAAAAATTGAATTGTGTTGTTTTATTGTTTTAAACATATTTATTTTACATCGATTGCGAAACAAGTTATTGCAACTTAAATTAATCACTCTCGATGACTTCCTGGGTAGAACCAGTACTAAGCAATGTGGATTAATTAACTTGCTCAAGAATAAATAACGTGGCCGCGGCGAGGATCGAACCCACAACCTTTCGATCTGGAGTTCGGCGCTCTACCACTGGACCACACACTCCACGTTGAATTGCGTTGTTGTTACGGCTGTTATTATTCAACATAATGTTTTATATTTTTTTGTTCATGCTCATTAAAGGTCTTCATCATGACCCCTGCATTGTTTCAGGTGCCATCTCGCTCACATCACTAGAGTAGTGGCAGAAAAAAATAAACGAGGCTCCAGCGTAAATCGAGTGTCCTCAATAAAATTTGCAGCAACTCTGCAGTTCTGCAGGTGAGAAGGTTCTAGACCCATTCTCCATATTTTATCTCGATGTAAATGGAGGATGAGCCTGGCACGTTCATTCCTGTTAGGCGCCATATAACTTTTCATGTGTTGGTGCGCCTTAAAACCCCAATTCAGTTCAATGTTCAGCTTATTTGAAGGTACCCTTTAAGCGAGGAAGGATACATACACTCAAGTGATATGAAAACACAACACGGGAATTTTCGCTATATATTGTATGTACAATATGCTGCTTTTAATCAAATGGTACATGGCTATGTAAGACCTTTCCTTTTGGAAAAATACTAAAACAACAAATAATACAGCAAATAGTACTCCTGCAATGTTTCATTATTCACAGAGTACGCGTTTGGCTCAATCATGTGAGCAAACTTAGGATGCAAAATTTTGCAAACTATTTACGTTATTTACAGTACTGAACTAGCTCAATTTTTCGAAGAGCAACTTCAACATTGATGAAGTTCTTGTTACAAAGTGTAGTGTGATTAAAACGTCTACAACATCACAGTTGTGTCCATTCTCTAGTTAACTGCAACTTTTTTTTAAAAAAAAACATCTTGGGATTTCTTTGGAATATTATGTGCAATTAATATACAATATATAGCGGAAATTCCCGTGTTGCGTTTTCATATCACTTGAGTGTAGTACTCCAAGCTCTCAGTATGGAATAGATTCCTGTTGTTCTCTAACGTGCTCGGACGATACCCTGTGATAAAACTCTGTGAATTAAGACTGGATTTGCTTGTATACAATGTATATACAATAAACTTATACCTATTATGAAAAAGAACAAATCAATCTAAACTTACAAAAAAATAATTTGATATCGTTGAATATACAGGTTCCTATTTAAGTATTGCACTGACATTCATGGGTGGTGATTAAAGGGGGTAGTATATAATTTCAGGAGTTTTGCATATTTATTAGATCAATCAAATTATACATAAAAAAGATAAATAATTAAAAAGCAAATGATATGTATGAAACTAATCTAAATTTAATTATTTAAAGAAATATTGTCATAAAACAATTAAAATATGATCTGCCATAGACAAACACCAGCAACATGATATGGTATTAATTCCATATTCAATCTTGCATTGTTATATCTTGCATTGTTATAGAAGTATTATTAATTTAATATTAGTACAATAAACAACAAAGTCTCTGGGTAGAATATTTTAGTTTTGTTGCAGCGCTGACAGTACAGTTTATAGACTCTCCCGAAAATATGAAGTAGTTTCTACTCAGCTCAAGTTACATGATAATCAGCTTGGTGGTCAGCATACCCAGCATGAGGACAATAAAATGGCAATAAATCACCTAACATGTCAGCTAATGAGCTAAAACTTTATCCATGCAGAATTAAATGTTAGAAGTATATATCACTGCCGCCTTATCTCTATTTTGTTACACCAACATATTTTTTTTTTTTTTAAATGCGCCTATCTGCTGTCAGATAACTGATGCCCTGCTGTGCAAAAATGGGTATTTTATTGCTCTGGGGTCAGTTAATTACATGGATGAATTATAGAGATTCTCAATAAACAGAGGAATCTCGGGACAGTCTCCAAACTGAGTATAGAGAGAGAAGGCATTGTCAGGGGCGTCGTATCTGCCTGATTTTAAGTTGTAGGCCCAAGTGATTGAGCACCACATGTCTCACGTTGCTAGAGAGGTTTGGGGGATTGCTCCTCAAGAGTTTTTAAAAATAAGAAGTAAAACGATACATTTTCACGAGTTTGGGAAGACATTTTTGGGAATATACTGAACATATCTGCGGAAAACGTGTAGGCCTGGGCTTGCAGTGCGTACAGGCAGCTACGCCACTGATGAGTTTTATTGTTGCCCACTATAAAATACCTCATCACACATTTAGGGTTCACTATTGGTTGGTTCTGGTTGGCTGCAGGTTCCAGCCATGACTGATTCTAACCTTTAAACTTTCAGCTAGTGCAAGTAGTTAATATGATATGTATATATATGTTTTATTTTTTTAATATCATTTTTTTTGGGTGGATGGGGAGTGGGGGGTGGGGAAGCGTGGGTGATTTGGGAAGGTGACTTGGGGAGGTGGGGGAAATACTTATGTGATATGTTGAACAAGACTATAATGCAACTGTTTGACAAAAAGCCTTTGACGCTCTAATAGTATGTGCGTGTCAACCAAAAACCACCTTCGGCGCCTAAATAGTTAAAAAAATAAATGCCACATTTTTAAAAACTATGTTAAATGGTAGCGCACAGTCATAATTTGGAATTGTATCTTCACCTTGTATCATTGTAGTCATGATCAAATCCAGTCATCTTAATTAGATGCGTGTCTTGACATTGATCCCACTCTAGGTTCAACTGCACAGGTATATGTAAACAAACAAAAATGGATTTATATTATAGTTGATGTCCATCGATAATGACAGAAAATTAAATTAAATTCAAGGGTTCGGTGCAACACTGTTGTAAAACTACATATAAAGACATAACAGTGTTGCTTCGAACTCTCAAGATGGATTACAGGTCTCTCTCTCTCAAAGTAATGCATCTAAGAAGATGTGACATCAATAACATAAAATAAAAATAAAAAAAATGATTTGAATGATGATAAGCAGCTTTGTCAAGAAGAAGAACTTTTATTAGCCTCGTCATAGGTCTATTTGGGTTGAGGCCATCCCAAATAAACCTTACAAAGTACAGTACGGCTCACGCGAAGCACACACTTTACTATTTTCACCGAGTTTGGCCCTATCGAGTGCCGAGCAAATCTACGCCAAGTCAGTGTTGGGACTCGGCGGATTCAAGCGGCGAAATTACACCGAGTCACTCGGAGTGATCACACTCCGAGTCACTCCGCGTAGAATCCAATTAACCATGAGTGCACACCTGTGGCGATTTATTTTTGGGAACATATCTAAATTTTCCGACAACTTCAACGTGTCTGACATCGCGCTTGAAAAAAGCAATCAATCGGCAGAAAAATACAAACGCCGAGTGCATCTTTTCCATGCAAAGTTGACATGACTGATAAAAATAATGAATACATTTTGAAAAAAATATGGATTTCAAACTTTTAATGCATTTAATCACATGTTTTTTCCGTTTCTGTCGTCAAAAAATCAGTTCTCTTGAGACCGACATAAATAATTTGCTACCCATAATCCCTAACGATGTAGGTACCTTTTAAAAAGGTGGCACTAACAACGGGTTTATGACCCGGAATTCTTTACAATTTGTTCTGATTATTTTTACTAAAAAACTCATCGATATATTAATAATCAACAGTAAATCGTTTTACAAACACCGATTAAATAAAAAATCTAATTTTCAGTACAATAATTACTAATTGTATTTTATATTCAGTAGCCGCGAAGCCGGTAATAGGAACCGCCGTATAACTATCGTGACATTATCCGGGCATTTGAATTTTCCCAAAACAAAAAATAAAAAAATGTCTTCTGCCTCAATTTTTTTAAAAGTTATTGAATAATTATGCATTAAAATAACTGCAGTAATAAAATGTTGCACCTTTTACCTGTGCAGTTTTGACTCGGCAAACTCCAAGTTTGCATACACGAAGTATCGTGGCATAAATACGCCGAGTATCATGACGTAAGTTCGCCGAGAGCCGATTCCCATGCCGAGTAGTTTTATCACCCAAACTCCGCGTAATTACGCGATTTGTAAATTCCTCACTCGGCGTGAAAGAGTAAAGTGTGTGCTTCGCGTAAGCCGTACTGTACATACATTTTATGCAATAAGTCATATATGACTCTTGAGCACTATTTTAAACAATTTTATAACAAACATTCCTAATATATCACTGGCGTTATGACAGTGTTAATATAAATATTACTTAGAATCATGTTGATCAAATACAATGTTATATTAATCTGAAATGCGCTATAAATTCTTTAGTAACCAGTGTTTTTAAGATACGCAAATTTTAAGTATTACAATACTGTTGTTTAACATTTTAACATACATGATACATTATAACTCTAATTCTAACACAACCTCCACAGTCTTTCATATACACGAAGAAGAGAGACAACTGTATGTTATTCTACGATAAAACACAGCTGTTCCATTAATTCCCCGCGTATATTTCATCCGTTGGAATCGCCACGTTACATAACGTCACTTGGTACATATACGTCACGAAGACAAACTCAGCAGTAATTTTAATGAAATGTTAATTACAACAAACTTGCCATGCTTCCAAACCCATGAAACCTTGCACACCCCCGATATAAACCCACCATATGCATCAGTTCACATAACATAAATAAGCATCTTGAACAAGCTGAGAACGTTTGATGTCATACAGCGCAAGCTATATGACGTAAGCAATGACTTAATTGTTTGTCACGTGACTACCAATGTATTTAAACATTGTGACGCGCAGAACTTTGCATAAGGGGGCGCCCTTATGGAACAGCCGGTAAACATAGCAGCCTGATTACCTTGACCTCCGAGATAATATATAGTGCCCTTACAATAGCGTACACAATGGGTTTATTGTTGTGTTAGAATCGAAATAACAAATAGGTACATGTATTTTATCGGTGAATAAAATACAGTTAGTCGTTCGGATGCGAGTAAATTAAATCACTCGTGCTAACGCACTCGTGATTTAATTACTACGCATCCGAACTCCTAACTGTATTTTATTCACCGATAAAACACAGGTACCTATTTATTATTTCTTAAGTAATGCACGGAGCGTGTTAAAATAAAAACACCAACATAATTGTTATTGGGAGTTTTCACAGATAATACTTTTTCTTTTTTTCAAATCCTTTAAATACATATGTGGCTAAGTTTCGTAATTGTTGCTTATTTTCTGACTGAAATAATTCTATAGTTTTGAACATGTTGCTGTGTTTCGAAAAGTACTTTTTAAACAATGTAGAATCTCAGATCTTTGTATAACGTGCATTCAAATAAAAAATGAAATTCATCTCCAAGAGAACTACAGAATTTGCATTTTCTGTTTTCTCTTGGTATTTTTATTGTTTTTTCCCGACGGGTCTTGGTTTTTCCCAACGACCCGTCAGAGAGGGAGCCATCCCAGAGAGAGGGGAATGATACCTAGAATCTGGAAACCTGCCCTGCTCTTTGTAATGAATAGATTTCTACGGTTCTTTAACATGCTCGGCTATTTGAAAAATGAATAGCCTTTCTATGGTTCTTTAACGTGTATGGAGAGTAAACTCTGTTACAGGTGACCGCCCAGTTTACTTCCCAATTCTACGGACGAGGCTAAGGGAAAGTGTCTTCCCCAAAATCACACCGACGAATCTCAGTGACACCATTCAGGATTGAACCTGGGTCCTCCGGTTTCTTGTCACTACAGTATCCATCGGGCAATGCCGAAGTGCCGAAATTAAAAATGAACAGATCTGTCTTTATGGGGCAATCAATAACTATCATATTGAGTGTCGAAGGCTCAAGCAACACTTGTATCTTCTTTATTTATATGTAGATACATCATTGTTGCATTGAACCTTTTCATGCCCCCTCCATGGTGAGGGTGCATATAATTCGGTGGTGGGGGCATATAGCGTTAGCCATTTCTGTCGGTCCGTCCGTCCAAGTGTCCGTCCGTCCATGTATCCGTGAGATACATTCTACGACCAACATGTTGAACTTAACTTTATTTTTGTTAAATAAGACCGTAATATACATTTATTTAATATTTTCTGCACATCATGTCTATAGGTGGCAGCACGAGTCGTCGTTATAGAAACTTCAAAGGGAGATCATTCACGGAAGGTCTGTTTGTCTTGATTATAGCATGGTTTGGGAACGTGGACATTATAATGATTGATCACAATGTTTTATCAACTTGTAACATATATGTAGCCTGCCACAAACCATTTTAATATTTTTGTTGTATACCCATGTGTAGTACGTGTTATAGAAATTGAGTAGAAAACAATGTTCCTGGCAGCTTGAAGCATTGTTATATCTTTTATGAAGTGCAATGATCATAAAAATTGTTTAAAACATAATTGCATTTTGTTTTGGTTACTTTTGAAAAAAAAAAAATGTGGTAAAATGAAAGAATTTATTGTTAAGGTTTCTTCAAAGTACATTTTTTATTATTGATAATCATTTTATTAATATATTAATCTTTGCCAAAGTTGCACTCTTGGACAATTTGCTCTTTATCACCTCTGCCCCTCGTGGGATCGCTCCCTGGTGGATCGAGGCATGTTTGAGGGAAATTTCGTCCTTCATGTATCTCGCCACCCACCCTGCCCACTCCCCCCGTCCCTTGCAGTATTACCTAATAAGAATGTGCTAGCGGGACATGAAAGCCTTGTGTATTGGCTTAATGGACTCTAATTACATTCAAAACATGTCACTACTTCACAAAAACTTCAGTGATCCTTGCTGGGCAATGCTTCAAGTGTCTGAGGAATTGTTTTTATTCTAGAACACTAACAACTAATAATAATGTTTTGCTTGTTTATATATACCCAACAATGTACTGGGAAACTTGTTTTCAGCAGAGCATGATGGGTGCAATATATCTCACAGTATTTTGATATATATACAACATGCTAAAATTAATGATTTAACTGTATGTTTGCTTTAAAGGAACACATGGCAATTTTGAATTATTTATTTAGCATTAAAATTTATAAAAGTACCTTGAAGTATTAATAAACATCATATTTACTTAAAAACTGATAGCAATAAATGTGCAAGATTATATATTTTTTAATTTATGTTTATATAATTTTCATCTTTATTCTGCCATAGGTTTTAATATATTACTGATGCACAATACTCAAAATTAGTGACAGCAGTTAGTTATATATGCAAGTGGAGTGCGTTATCCAGTGGTAGAGCGCCGAACTCCAGATTGAGAGGTCGTGGGGTCGATCCTCGCCGGCGGCCATGTTATTTATCTTATCCTTGAGCAAGATAATTAATCCACATTGCTTGAGTACTGGTACTTCCCAGGAAGCCATCGAGAGTGATTAATCTAAGTTGCAAGAACTTGTTTTGCAATCGATGTAAAATAAATATGTTTAAACTAGTTATATATGCAAAAAACAGTTTGTTTTAAACTATTTATGTTATTAATAAAAAAATTGCAAATGCTCAAATTATGAAGAAAATCTAGAGTGATATGTAATCACTGCATATTTTTTTTTTTTTTTAAAAAAAGATTTTAAAAAATAATTTAAAATTGCCATCATTCTGTCTTTTTAATATTTATATAGCATGGTGAAAATATAGTAATTGTAATTGCAATACATGGTGTTTGTTAAGATTATTTGTTACAGGGCACATTTACATATACCAGGTGTAATATTGTATTAGAACTAATGCTTAATAGTATATTTACTTAATAATAATAGTATGGTCATTGATATAGTCACATGCAGGTACGCATGATGCATATAAGGCGCATGGCTTTGTAGCATAAATACTAGATACAAGTAGTACTAACATAAAAGTGTTGTAACTTTTTAAACTTTATAAGTCAAAACTATTTCTTTAAATGTTGAAACAAGTTAATTTGGACATAATCCCAGGAATAATCTTATCTATGTGACTGAGGAATTATAATGACAGACATTACTGGTGGATTATATCTTTGTCATTAGAGCTCAGCTGGAGAGTTTAACATGATAGAGCGGCTTCGTGGATTATTACTTACTCAAATTTCTATTCAGTTGCATAATTTGTGACATATTCTGCAATAATTATTCTATTTATAAGGTCATCAATGCTCACGCTTTTAAAATTTACTGTTATAGGTGTTAATTATTTATTTTTTTAAATTCACAGGAATTCAAAAGGCTTTCAATGTTTAATAATGACCAAGCCATTTTTGATTATGCTGATTTCGTCTTTTATTTACAGTGTATGAAAAAGAAAATTGTGGGAAATTTGGAAGGTGATTTTAGTACACAATTATTACTATATGACCTTCTAATACAGTTTTATGTCAGAATATTTTGTAATGCAGTCGTAAACAATTATTCTGTTTTATAAAATTTCAATAGGTGAAAGATTACAGTTTCTCATAGAAAGAAAATTCATAATCCAAAACATTTAAAAAGATGTTATGTCTGCAAGTTTGGGAGAACAAAACAACATATAATAAGCTTATCCTGAATGTTATATTTTTTCTTTCAAAACTTAAATGTTATATGGTTGATTAAATTATCCCCTTTTTTGCCCTTTTGGCATATATAATTACGGCCCTTTAAAGGTTTTAATACACAGACTTTGTCCAGACTAGTTCTCCTAAACCCCTTGTCGAATTTCAACGAAACATTGCAGAGATGATCACCAAGCCTAGTTGTGCATATCATCGCCATGTTCCGGTTGAATGATTTTTGGTGGAGTTTTGGCCCTTTATAGGTTTTAATACACAAACTTTGTACGGGCTAGTTCTCCTGAACCCCTGACCGGACTTCAACGAAACTTAGCAGGAATGATCAGTAACAAGTCTAGTTATGCATGTCATCGCCATGTTCCGGTTGAATGATTTTTGGCAGAGTTACGGCCCTTTAAAGGTTTCAGTACAAAGACTTTGTCCGGACTAGTTCTGCTTAACCCTTTGCCGGATTTCAACGAAACCTTGCAGAGATGATCAGTACTATGCCTAGTTATGCATATCATTGCTGGTTGAATGATTTTTGGCAGAGTTATGGCCCTTTATAGGTTTTAATACACAAACTTTGTATGGACTATTTCTCCTGAACCCCTGACCGGATTTCAACGAAAATTTGCAGGGATGATCAGTACCAAGTCTAGTTATGCATATCATCGCCATGTTCCTGTTAAATGATTTTTGGCAGAGTTACGTCCCTTTATAGGTTTTAATACACAAACTTTGTAGGGGCTAGTTCTCCTGAACCCCTGACCGGACTTCAATGAAACTTTGCAGGAATGATCAGTAACAAGTCTAGTTATGCATGTCATCGCCATGTTCCGGTTGAATGATTTTTGGCAGAGTTACGGCCCTTTAAAGGTTTCAGTACAAAGACTTTGTCCGGACTAGTTCTGCTTAACCCTTTGCCGGATTTCAACGAAACCTTGCAGAGATGATCAGTACTATGCCTAGTTATGCATATCATTGCTGGTTGAATGATTTTTGGCAGAGTTATGGCCCTTTATAGGTTTTAATACACAAACTTTGTACGGGCTAGTTCTCCTGAACCCCTGACCGGACTTCAACGAAACTTTGCAGGAATGATCAGTAACAAGTCTAGTTATGCATGTCATCGCCATGTTCCGGTTGAATGATTTTTGGCAGAGTTACGGCCCTTTAAAGGTTTCAGTACAAAGACTTTGTCCGGACTAGTTCTGCTTAACCCTTTGCCGGATTTCAACGAAACCTTGCAGAGATGATCAGTACTATGCCTAGTTATGCATATCATTGCTGGTTGAATGATTTTTGGCAGAGTTATGGCCCTTTATAGGTTTTAATACACAAACTTTGTATGGACTATTTCTCCTGAACCCCTGACCGGATTTCAACGAAAATTTGCAGGGATGATCAGTACCAAGTCTTGTTATGCATATCATCGCCATGTTGCTGTTAAATGATTTTTGGCAGAGTTACGTCCCTTTATAGGTTTTAATACACAAACTTTGTACGGGCTAGTTCTCCTGAACCCCTGACCGGACTTCAATGAAACTTTGCAGGAATGATCAGTAACAAGTCTAGTTATGCATGTCATCGCCATGTTCCGGTTGAATGATTTTTGGCAGAGTTACGGCCCTTTAAAGGTTTCAGTACAAAGACTTTGTCCGGACTAGTTCTGCTTAACCCTTTGCCGGATTTCAACGAAACCTTGCAGAGATGATCAGTACTATGCCTAGTTATGCATATCATTGCTGGTTGAATGATTTTTGGCACAGTTATGGCCCTTTATAGGTTTTAATACACAAACTTTGTATGGACTATTTCTCCTGAACCCCTGACCGGATTTCAACGAAAATTTGCAGGGATGATCAGTACCAAGTCTTGTTATGCATATCATCGCCATGTTCCTGTTAAATGATTTTTGGCAGAGTTACATCCCTTTATAGGTTTTAATACACAAACTTTCTCCCGACTAGTTCTCCTAAACCGCTGGCCGGATTTCAACGAAACTGTACCAAGCCTAGTTGCACATTATCATCGCTGTGTTCTGTTTGAATAATATTTGGCAGAGTTATGGCCATTTAAAGGTTTTAATACACAAAATGTGTCCCGACTAGTTCTCCTGAACCGCTGGCCGGATTTCAACTTGGAAAGGATATTCAGTACCAGGCCTACTTGAGCATATTTTCTTTCCACGGGAACGTTTTTTTCCCCCGGATTTATGGCCTTTTCCGTGGTGGGGAAGACATCTGTTTTTACTTAAAAAAAACAACAACTCTAGTTTATCTTATTTAATTTTAAATGATCCATATTCATAATATATTTTTGAAGTTTTGAGAAGTAACTCATGAGTTCGAGCTATGTCATGAGTGATCAGGAAAGAATGCTGTTAGCTTTGAGTATAAGCCATAATATTGCCTTTTAGGCATTTTAAATTGCCTACCTTCTCCATTGATCCAGTACATTTCCCCCCTCATTTTGAATAATCCTTTGACCGAAAGTTTATTTATTTAACTAAAAGTATCTTCTCACTATACTTACAAAGTTATGCAAATTTCAAATACACTTACTTAACAGAGATTGTCCCATTGTTATAATGCAAATTTCAAATACACTTACTTAACAGAGATTGTCCCGTTGTTATAGAAAATCAGAAAGTTTAAACATAAAAGGCAATTCAATTAAGTTGTTTATTTTTCTAAATTGGAAACCTCCTCTAAATAGTTTGATTGTTTATTTTACATTCACTTATCCACTGAATGTGTTACCTTGCTCGACTTTTTTATTAAGAAATTAGTCTCGATCATCCAGACCTATCGCGAGACTTCTCTCAAAGAAGTCCAAACGATGGTCTGGAGTAAAGCTTCTTTAAAAATTTTGACATCAAAACGAGGTGTGTACAAAAAAAAATCACCAGCCTCTGATTGGTCAACTTCAGTTTGTTATGGAAATCCGTGGGAATCACCCCCTACGTCACGACGGCGTTAAAAAATACGTGACGTTACGCGCAATGTTGTGCAATAAAATTACTCTAAACATAGTCAGCGGATCACGATTAATGCTAAAAATTAAATTTTAAACATCATTTGGTAAGATTATATTATGTTTTTAGAGAAACTACAATAAAACGAAGTTTATTGTGTATTTACTACGGACGTACACACATCCCATTGGAACTAATGTTGCGCGTAATTCAACGTGCACTTTGATGTTGCAATCAAAATGACGTCACGTCGCAGTCAGTTTTGACGGTTGGCGCCGTCTATCGGTCAAAATGTTTAAAGATCAGTGAGTCCAGACGCTCGCTAGCGCTCGCAGTCAGCTTGAGTGTGTCTGGATGATAGAGACTATTAAGAAATTTGATTATAAAACCTGACATCAAAGAAAAAATATTTTGTTATAGTTGACTTTTAACTAATGATTGCCTATTTTGCTTGAATTATTAAATAGAACAGTTTGAAATTATGGTATATATATATATTTTTTCAGGTATTAAATGATTAATTTTTTTTGTGTGAAAACAATGTATAAACTCTGTAGGTTGTCTCCTGCATAATAAATCAGATGTTCATTTGACCTCAAATTTCATAATATTGAACGTTACATCATTAATAATAATACTGAAAATTAAATCAGTTCGAAAGATCTGTTCGTCCGAATTAAATTTGAAAAGAAAAAAACTTGTTCAACTTTCTTTTTTTGTATAAATACCTTTTTGTCTTCTCTTTGTTACAGAAGCCAAGGAGAACAAGAAACAAGCTATACCAGAACATTAAAATGTCGATGATTGAAATAAATGTAATACATTTGCTTTTTGTTTGTGTAGGTATTCGTCCCTCAATCGTTCACGTTGGTCAGACATTCCGACAAGGCGGCACAAATGGCCTCAATAACGGGTATCTGCCTGGCCTCAGTAACGGGTATCTGCCTGGCCTCAGTAATGGGTATCTGCCTCACCACCTGACTAATGGAACACTTCCTACCAGAATAGGTACGTGATATGTGACACTTTGTAGGCAAGGGTTAGAAAATGGAGTTCTCCTGCTCTGTTCTATAATTAACATGACGACAGTTGTCAATCATTTATCCATTTAACCAATCAAAGCAATATGATACCTCCGACAAACAATAACATGTGCAACTGTATTATAATACAACCTATTGTCAATATACTGCCTGTCTGTCTGTCTGTCTGTCTGTCTGCATGCCTGCCTGCCTGCCTGCCTGCCTGCCTGTCTGTCTGTCTGTCTGTCTGTCTGTCTGTCTGTCTGTCTGTCTGTCTGTCTGTCGATACTGCAACACCCCCGGTTTCCTGGGTAGAACCAGTACTAAGCAATGTGGATTAATTATCTTGCTCAAGGATAAATAACATGGCCATGGCGAGGATCGAACCTTTCAATCTGAAGTCCGATGCTCTACCACTGAACCACGCACTCCGCATATACTCCAACATCAACAATAGTGCGGAGATATCTAAGTACAGGCGTCATGTTAATTCTCCCATCCCCGTTTCTTATATCACTCTATATACCTCCCTAAGCTTATATCACTCTTTATATCACTCTATATACCTCCCTAAGCTAATATCACTCTATATACCTCCCTAAGCTTATATCACTCTATATACCTCCCTAAGCTTATATCACTCTATATACCTCCCTAAGCTTTTAGGGACATAGTTTTTCCATCTGTCTGGTGTCAATGATCACTTAGAGACCTCCGCACTATTGTTGATATCAGGGATATTGCTTTTACTTCCTATTGGAATAAAACCTTGCCACCTTCCATATTATCCTCATCCCTTCCCTCACTCCTTTATCACTTACCATTGTGTTGTTAATAATTGCTAAGGCCTAGCAAAATAATTACATTTTCCGTCTGATGTTGTCTTTTCCTTAAATGCGTAAATGTGAACAGTTTATATTGCTAATGCTTATTAAATTTTGTTTACCATAATAATAGTAATATATATATGGGGAAAAGCTTTGTTTTATTCAAGAACCGAATCCATTGCTTATCAGAACATGTAAAAAGGCTTACACAAAGTTGTCGTATAAACTGTTGGTACAAGACACTAAACGCAAATGAAAGAAAAGTTTTACTGTCGTTATAAATACAGGAAAGATGCTTACTCTTGGAGACGAGCAAAAAAGCCAGGAACAGGAACTAGAGTCGCTACGTTCTCAATTGGATAAGAGTCAAGAGATGGTGAAACATCTCCAGGAACGTGAAAGGCAATGCATGGAACAGTAAGTGTCACTTAAAGAATATGGCTATCAGTATAGTGTGGCTATAGTTATCAGTATAGTGTGGCTATAGTTATCAGTATAGTGTGGCTATAGTTATCAGTATAGTGTGGCTATGGCTATCAGTATAGTGTGGCTATAGTTATCACTATAGTGTGGCTATGGTTATCAGTATAGTGTGACTATGGTTATCAGTATAATGTGGCTATGGTTATCAGTATAGTCTGGCTATGGTAATCAGTATAGTGTGGCTATGGCTATCAGTATAGTGTGGCCATGGCTATCAGTATAGTGTGGCTATGGTTATCAATATAGTGTGGCTATAGTTTTCAGTATAGTGTGACTATGGCTATCAGTATAGTGTGACTATAGTTATCAGTATAGTTTGGCTATAGTTATCACTATAGTGTGGCTATAGTTACCAGTAAAGCGTGGCTATAGTTACCAGTATAGTGTGGCTATAGTTATCAGTATGGTGTGGCTATAGTTACCAGTATAGTGTGGCTGTAGTAATCAGTATAGTGTGGCTATGGCTATCAGTATAATGTGGTTATGGCTATCAGTAGTGTGGCTATAGTTATCAGTATAGTGTGGCTATAGTTATCAGTATAGTATGGTTGTGGTTATCAGTATAGTGTTGTTATAGCTATCAGTATAGTGTGGCTATGGCTATCAGTATAGTGTGTCTATAGTTATCAGTATAGTGTGTCTATAGTTATCAGTATAGTGTGGCTATGGTTATCAATATAGTGTGGCTATAGTTATCAGTATAGTGTGGCTATAGTTATCAGTATAGTGTGGTTATGGTTATCAGTATAGTGTTGTTATGGCTATCAGTATAGTGTGGCTATGGCTATCAGTATAGTGTGGCTATAGTTATCAGTAAAGTGTGGCTTTAGTTATCAGTATAGTGTGGCTATGGTTATCAATATAGTGTGGCTATAGTTATCAGTATAGTGTAGCTATAGTTATCAGTATAGTGTGGCTATAGTTATCAGTATAGTGTGGCTATAGTTATCAGTATAGTGTAGCTATAGTTATCAGTATATTGTGGCTATGGCTATCAGTATAGTGTGGCTATAGTTATCAGTATAGTGTATCAGTATAGCATGGCTATAGTTATCAGTATAGTGTGGCTATGGTTATCAGTATAGTGTGGTTATGGCTATCAGTATAGTGTGGCTATAGTTATCAGTATAGTGTGGTTATAGTTATCAGTATAGTGTGGCTATGGTTATCAGTATAGTGTGGTTATGGCTATCAGTATAGTGTGGCTATAGTTATCAGTATAGTGTGGCTATAGTTATCAGTATAGTGTGGCTATGGTTATCAATATAGTTTGGCTATAGTTATCAGTATAGTGTAGCTATAGTTATCAGTATATTGTGGCTATGGCTATCATCATAGTGTGGCTATGGTTATCAGTATAGTGTGGCTATAGTAATCAGTATAGTGTGGCTATGGCTATCAGTATAGTGTGGCTATGGCTATCAGTATAGTGTGGCTATGGCTATCAGTATAGTGTGGTTATGGCTGTCAGTAGTGTGGCTATAGTTATCAGTATAATGTGGCTATAGTTACCAGTATAGTGTGGCTATAGTTACCAGTATTACGTGGCTATAGTTCAGTATGGTGTTGCTGTAGTTACTAGTATAGTGTGGCTATGGCTATAAGTATAGTGTGGCTATGGCTATCAGTACAGTGTGGCTATGGCTATCAGTATAGTGTGGTTATGACTATCAGTAGTGTGGCTATGGCTATAAGTATAGTGTGGCTATGGCTATCAGTACAGTGTGGCTATGGCTATCAGTATAGTGTGGTTATGGCTATCAGTAGTGTGGCTATGGTTATCAGTATAGCATGACTATAGTTACAGTATAATGTGGCTATAGTTATCAGTATAATGTGGCTATAATTATCAGTATAGAGTGGCAATGGTTATCAGTATAGTGTGGCTATAGTTATCAGTATAGTGTGGTTATGGTTATCAGTATAGTGTTGTTATTGCTATCAGTATAGTGTGGCTATGGCTATCAGTATAGTGTGGCTATAGTTATCAGTATAGTGTGGCTATAGTTATCAGTATAGTGTGGCTATGGTTATCAATATAGTGTGGCTATAGTTATCAGTATAGTGTAGCTATAGTTATCAGTATAGTGTGGCTATAGTTATCAGTATAGTGTGGCTATGGTTATCAATAAAGTGTGGCTATAGTTATCAGTATAGTGTAGCTATAGTTATCAGTATAGTGTGGCTATAGTTATCAGTATAGTGTGGCTATAGTTATCAGTATAGTGTGGCTATGGTTATCAGTATAGTGTGGTTTTGGCTATCAGTATAGTGTGGCTATGGCTATCAGTATAGTGTGGCTAAGTTATCAGTATAGTGTGGCTATAGTTATCAGTATAGTGTGGCTATGGTTATCAATATAGTGTGGCTATAGTTATCAGTATAGTGTAGCTATAGTTATCAGTATATTGTAGCTATGGCTATCAGCATAGTGTGGCTATGGTTATCAGTATAGTGTGGCTATAATTATCAGTATAGTGTGGCTATAGTTATCAGTATAGTGTAGCTATAGTTATCAGTATAGTGTGGCTATGGCTATCAGTATAGTGTGGCTATGGCTATCAGTATAGTGTGGTTATGGCTGTCAGTAGTGTGGCTATAGTTATCAGTATAGTGTGGCTATAGTTACCAGTATAGTGTGGCTATAGTTACCAGTATAGCGTGGCTATACCAGTATAGTGTGGCCATGGCTATAAGTATAGCGTGGCTATGGCTATCAGTAGTGTGGCTATGGTTATCAGTATAGCGTGACTATATTTACCAGTATAATGTGGCTATAGTTATCAGTATAGTGTGGCTATAGTTATCAGTATAGTGTGGCTATGGTTATCAGTATAGTGTGGCTATAGTTATCAGTATAGTATGGCTATGGCTATAAGTACAGTTTGGCTATCAGTTTGACTATGGCTATATGTACAGTGTGGCTATGGATATAATTACAGTGTAGCTATGGCTGTCAGTAGTGTGGCTATGGTTATCAGTATAGTGTGGCTATGGTTATCAATATAGTGTGGCTATAGTTATCAGTATAGTGTAGCTATAGTTATCAGTATAGTGTGGCTATAGTTATCAGTATAGTGTGGCTAAAGTTATCAGTATAGTGTAGCTATAGTTATCAGTATATTGTGGCTATGGCTATCAGTATAGTGTGGCTATGGTTATCAGTATAATGTATCAGTATAGTGTGGCTATGGTTATCAATATAGTGTGGCTATAGTTATCAGTATAGTGTAGCTATAGTTATCAGTATAGTGTGGCTATAGTTATCAGTATAGTGTAGCTATATAGGTATCAGTATATTGTGGCTATGGCTATCATTATAGTGTGGCTATGGTTATCAGTATAGTGTATCAGTATAGTGTGGCTATGGTTATCAATATAGTGTGGCTATAGTTATCAGTATAGTGTAGCTATAGTTATCAGTATAGTGTGGCTATAGTTATCAGTATAGTTCGGCTATAGTTATCAGTATAGTGTAGCTATAGTTATCAGTATAGTATGGCTATGGCTATCAGTATAGTGTTGTTATGGCTATCAGTATAGTGTGGCTATGGCTATCAGTATAGTGTGGCTATGGCTATCAGTATAGTGTGGCTATGGCTATCAGTATAGTGTGGCTATGGCTATCAGTATAGTGTGGCTATGGCTATAAGTATAGCGTGGCTATCAGTAGTGTGGCTATGGTTATCAGTATAGCGTGACTATATTTACCAGTATAATGTGGCTATAGTTATCAGTATAGTGTGGCTATAGTTATCAGTATAGTGTGGCTATGGTTATCAGTATAGTGTGGCTATAGTTATCAGTATAGTATGGCCATGGCTATAAGTACAGTTTGGCTATCAGTTTGACTATGGCTATATGTACAGTGTGGCTATGAATATAATTACAGTGTAGCTATGGCTATCAGTAGTGTGGCTATGGTTATCAGTATAGTGTGGCTATGGTTATCAATATAGTGTGGCTATAGTTATCAGTATAGTGTAGCTATAGTTATCAGTATAGTGTGGCTATAGTTATCAGTATAGTGTGGCTAAAGTTATCAGTATAGTGTAGCTATAGTTATCAGTATATTGTGGCTATGGCTATCAGTATAGTGTGGCTATGGTTATCAGTATAATGTATCAGTATAGTGTGGCTATGGTTATCAATATAGTGTGGCTATAGTTATCAGTATAGTGTAGCTATAGTTATCAGTATAGTGTGGCTATAGTTATCAGTATAGTGTGGCTATAGTTATCAGTATAGTGTAGCTATAGTTATCAGTATAGTGTGGCTAAAGTTATCAGTATAGTGTAGCTATAGATATCAGTATAGTGTGGCTATGGCTATCAGTATAGTGTGGCTATGGCTATCAGTATAGTGTATCATTATAGTTAGGCTATAGTTATCAGTATAGTGTGGCTATGGTTATCAGTATAGTGTGGTTATGGCTATCAGTATAGTGTGGCTATGGCTATCAGTATAGTGTGGCTATAGTTATCAGTATAGTGTGGCTACAGTTATCAGTATAGTGTGGCTATGGTTATCAATACAGTGTGGCTATAGTTATCAGTATAGTGTAGCTATAGTTATCAGTATATTGTGGCTATGGCTATCAGCATAGTGTGGCTATGGATATCAGTATAGTGTGGCTATAGTTATCAGTATAGTGTGGCTATAGTTATCAGTATAGTGTAGCTATAGTTATCAGTATATTGTGGCTATGGCTATCAGTATAATGTGGCTATGGTTATCAGTATAGTGTGGCTATAGTTATCAGTATAGTGTGGCTATGGCTATCAGTATAGTGTGGCTATGGCTATAAGTAAAGTGTGGTTATGGCTGTCAGTAGTGTGGCTATAGTTATCAGTATAGTGTGGCTATAGTTACCAGTATAGTGTGGCTATAGTTACCAGTATAGCGTGGCTATAGTTCAGTATGGTGTTGCTGTAGTTACCAGTATAGTGTGGCCATGGCTATAAGTATAGTGTGGCTATGGCTATCAGTAGTGTGGCTATGGTTATCAGTATAGTGTGACAATGGCTATCAGTATAGTGTGGCTATGGCTATCAGTATAGTGTGGTTATGGCTATCAGTAGTGTTGCTATGGTTATCAGTATAGTTAGGCTATGGCTCTCAGTATAGTGTGGCTATAGTTATCAGTATAGTATGGCTATAGTTATCAGTATAGTGTGGCTATAGTTATCAGTATAGTGTGGCTATGGCTATCAGTATAGTGTGGCTATGGCTGTCAGTATAGTGTGGCTATGGTTATCAGTAACGTGTGGCTATAGTTATCAGTATAGTATGGCTATGGCTATAAGTACAGTTTGGCTATCAGTTGGACTATGGCTATATGAACAGTGTGGCTATGGATATAATTACAGTGTAGCTATGGCTATCAGTAGTGTGGCTATGGTTATCAGTATAGTGTGGCTATAGTTACCAGTATAGTGTGGCTATAGTTATCAGTATAGTGTGGCTATGGTTATCAGTATAGTGTGGCTATGGCTATCAGTATTATCAATATAGTGTGGCTATAGTTACCAGTATAGTGTGGCTATGGCTATCAGTATAGTGTGACTATGGCTATCAGTATAGTGTGACTATGGCTATAAGTACAGTTTGGCTATTAGTTTGACTATGGCTATATATACAGTGTGGCTATGGATATAATTACAATGTAGCTATGGCTATCAGTATAGTGTGGTTATGACTATCAGTATAGTGTGGCTATGGCTATCAGTATAGTGTGGCTATGGCTATCAGTATAATGTGGCTATGGATATAATAACAGTGTAGCTATGGCTATCAGTAAAGTGTGGCTATGGCTATCAGTACAGTGTGACTATGGCTATAAGTACAGTGTTGCTATCAGTTTGGCTATGGCTATATGTATAGTGTGGCTATGGATAAATATACAGTGTGGCTATAGATATAATTAAAGTGTGGTTATGGCTATCAGTATAGTGTGACTATGGCTATCAGTATAGCATGACTATGGTTGTAAGTACAGTGTGGCTATGGATATAATACAATGTGGATATGGCTATAAGTATAGTGTGGCTATGGCTATAAGTACAGTGTGGCTATCAGTTTGGCTATGGGTATATGTATATATGTACAGTTTGGCTATGGCTATATGTACAGTATGACTATGGATATAGGTACAGTGTAGCTAACAGTACAGTGTGGCTATGTATATAAGTATATTGTGGCTATGGCTATATGTATAGTGTGGCTATGGCTATCAGTAGTGTGGCTATGGTTATCAGTATAGCGTGACTATATTTACCAGTATAATGTGGCTATAGTTATCAGTATAGTGTGGCTATAGTTACCAGTATAGTGTGGCTATAGTTATCAGTATAGTGTGGCTATAGTTATCAGTATAGTGTGGTTATGGTTATCAGTATAGTGTGACTATGGCTATCAGTACAGTGTGGCTATGGCTATCAGTATATTGTGGTTATGGCTATCAGTAGTGTGGCTATGGTTATCAGTATAGTGTGGCTATAGTTATCAGTATAGTGTGGCTATAGTTATCAGTATAGTGTAGCTATAGTTATCAGTATATTGTGGCTATAGCTATCAGTATAGTGTGGCTATGGTTATCAGTATAGTGTGGCTATGGCTATCAGTATAGTGTGGTTATGGCTGTCAGTAGTGTGGCTATAGTTATCAGTATAGTGTGGCTATAGTTACCAGTATAGTGTGGCTATAGTTACCAGTATAGCGTGGCTATAGTTCAGTATGGTGTTGCTGTAGTTACCAGTATAGTGTGGCTATGGCTATAAGTATAGTGTGGCTATGGCTATCAGTAGTGTGGCTATGGCTATCAGTACAGTGTGGCTATGGCTATCAGTATAGTGTGGTTATGTCTATCAGTAGTGTGGCTATGGTTATCAGTATAGCATGACTATAGTTACAGTATAATGTGGCTATAGTTATCAGTATAGTGTGGCTATAGTTATCAGTATAGTGTGGCTATAGTTATCAGTATAGTGTGGTTAAGGTTATCAGTATAGTGTGGCTATGGCTCTCAGTATAGTGTGGCTATAGTTATCAGTATAGTATGGCTATAGTTATCAGTATAGTGTGGCTATAGTTATCAGTATAGTGTGGCTATGGCTATCAGTATAGTGTGGCTATGGCTGTCAGTATAGTGTGGGTATGGTTATCAGTATAGTGTGGCTATAGTTATCAGTATAGTGTGGCTATAGTTACCAGTATAGCGTGGCTATAGTTCAGTATGGTGTTGCTGTAGTTACCAGTATAGTGTGGCTATGGCTATAAGTATAGTGTGGCTATGGCTATCAGTAGTGTGGCTATGGCTATCAGTACAGTGTGGCTATGGCTATCAGTATAGTGTGGTTATGTCTATCAGTAGTGTGGCTATGGTTATCAGTATAGCATGACTATAGT
Source organism: Cyrtodaria siliqua (assembly GCA_037043455.1). Classification (NCBI taxonomy): domain Eukaryota; kingdom Metazoa; phylum Mollusca; class Bivalvia; order Adapedonta; family Hiatellidae; genus Cyrtodaria; species Cyrtodaria siliqua. The sequence continues at coordinate 551,342 of JAWPHD010000162.1, read as the reverse complement.
TACAGTATAATGTGGCTATAGTTATCAGTATAGTGTGGCTATAGTTATCAGTATAGTGTGGCTATAGTTATCAGTATAGTGTGGTTATGGTTATCAGTATAGTGGGGCTATGGCTCTCAGTATAGTGTGGCTATAGTTATCAGTATAGTATGGCTATAGTTATCAGTATAGTGTGGCTATAGTTATCAGTATAGTGTGGCTATGGCTTTCAGTATAGTGTGGCTATGGCTGTCAGTATAGTGTCGCTATGGTTATCAGTATAGTGTGGCTATAGTTATCAGTATAGTATGGCTATGGCTATAAGTACAGTTTGGCTATCAGTTTGACTATGGCTATATGAACAGTGTGGCTATGGATATAATTACAGTGTAGCTATGGCTATCAGTAGTGTGGCTATAGTTATCAGTATATTGTGGCTATGGCTATCAGTATTATCAGTATAGTGTGGCTATAGTAATCAGTATAGTGTGACTATGGCTATCAGTATAGTGTGACTATGGCTATCAGTATAGTGTGGCTGTGGCTATAAGTACAGTTTGGCTATTAGTTTGACTATGGCTATATGTACAGTGTGGCTATGGATATAATTACAGTGTAGCTATGGCTATCAGTATAGTGTGATTATGACTATCAGTATAGTGTGGCTATGGCTATCAGTATACTGTGGCTATGGATATAATTACAGTGTAGCTATGGCTATCAGTAAAGTGTGGCTATGGCTATCAGTACAGTGTGACTATGGCTATAAGTACAGTGTTGCTATCAGTTTGGCTATGGCTATATGTACAGTGTGGCTATGGATAAATATACAGTGTGGCTATAGATATAATTAAAGTGTGGCTATGGCTATCAGTATAGTGTGGCTATTGCTATCAGTAAAGTGTGACTATGGCTATCAGTATAGTATGACTATGGTTGTAAGTACAGTTTGGCTATGGATATAATACAATGTGGCTATGGCTATAAGTATAGTGTGGCTATGGCTATAAGTACAGTGTGGCTATCAGTTTGGCTATGGGTATATGTATATATGTACAGTGTGGCTATGGCTAAATGTACAGTATGACTATGGATATAAGTACAGTGTGGCTAACAGTACAGTGTGGCTATGGATATAAGTATATTGTGGCTATGGCTATATGTATAGTGTGGCTATGGCTATCTATACAGTGTGGCTATGGATATATGTACAGTGTGGCTATCAGTTCAGTGTTGCTATGGATATAAGTACAGTGTATCTATCAGTGTGGCTATGGCTATATGTACAGTGTGGCTATGGCTATCCGTTCAGTGTGGCTGTGGATATAAGTACAATGTGGCTATGGATATATGTACAGTGTGGCTATGGCTATCAGTACAGTGTGGCTATGGATTTAAGTACAGTGTGGCTATGGCTATATATGTACAGTGTGGCTATGGCTATCAGTACAGTGTGGCTATGGATATAAGTACAGTGTGGATATGGCTATATGTACTGTGTGTGGCTATGGCTATCTGTACAGTGTGGCTGTGGCTATCTGTATGGTGTGGCTATCGCTATCAGTACAGTGTGACTGTCACTATCAATATGGTGATTTATACTAGCGATTAAATTAAGGGACATCATAAAACAGACATATTATGATCATAATACTTCATAGATTTAACTGTAAATTTTCAGACTGTCTGAGCTACAGAGGAAACTGTTTAGTCCAACCAGTGAAGCAAAGGTGGCAGATTTGATGAAAAGTTACGCGCGTCTGTATTACGAAGACCGAGAGATAGCTCTTCAGGCATTAAACTCTATTCAAGAGCTGAAAGAAGTCCACTCCTTAAAAGGAAAAATATTATTTTCTGTTGTTGTCGTAAGTCCATTTATGTTAGATATATCTCAACTATTCTAAGAATATGAAAGTTTATGTTGTACACTTGCAATTTCTGGTTAAAGATAACTTTCAAGTTCTCCTGGACGATCCTTAATCTCGACGAGTGCTAAACATAAAGTATTTTTAAAAGTCACCTTGACCTACTTTGTTCTACTTCATTGATTTTGCTTAAAGAAACTAACCCGCCAAATAACTGCAAAATTACACAACAAAACCGTTGATCAAAACTCTATCCAGATGTTCAGGTCATATAATAATGTATGTGTGCCAATTAAAAGTATAGGTTTATTCATGGGTGCCTAAAACAAGAAAATCAGTAGAACCAGTGGAATAGTGCTCCCGGAAATGAATCCTTATCATATGGCCTTGTAGCACTCAGTAGTATTAAATTTGCATGCAGTTCCAGTAGTAGTTTTATGCTCCGGACAAGAATTGCAAGTACAAAATTACAAAAGGCAATAGCTCTAACTTGAATGAATATTGGTTGTAGGGGCAATCCGGGTGAATACGGACGATTTTTCAAGGTCCCGTTTGAGACGTTCCTGTGACTTATGCGGTGGGAAAATTCGGACACCAAAGTGATCATTCAATTCGGATAACACTGTCCTCGCATGTTGTCGTTTATTTCAGCGTATTCAGTAGGTCCAAAGCAGTCCAAATAGTAGATTTATAACCACAGTGAAAACGGTAAAATACGGACGTGATAGGGAAAATACGGACGCATTGGTGGAAAATCCGGACATACCAATTTCCAATAGGGGAAATACGGACAGTCGAGCCTTTTTAAAAAACACCGTAGGAACACAGTTCAACTCGTACTGTTTAAAATCTTTACATTGAAATTTCATTACAAAGTTCTGTAGTTTTACAATTTTAACATACACATGTAGTTCATTACGTATCACTGTGTATCGTGGACATGATTAGAGAATGTTTACAACAGTTACCGATAACCTTGCCTTTTTATAGAAAAGACTGAATGTTTAGGAGCAAAACATAATTAATTTCAAATTTCAAACTTTAGATAACTTTATAAGCCAGAGTTTTTACATCTACATCATTTCATTTTTTATCTCTCTGCCTCTGCCTTTCGGTTTTTTCTTAGTTTTCTTCTCAAGCTTAAGCCTTTCTACAAGTTAGTAAACATTTTTAGATAACTTTATAGAGGATGTCCTTCAATAATTTCCACGACCTTTGGCAAGTTCACTTCCTTGCCGCGAAACCCTAAATTACAACGTTGCAGATGTCCACCTCGTTTGAATATAGGTTCAAATTTTGGTTTAATAAGGATGTTTCCTTCTAACAGATTTTCCCTGTATATCTGCGACATCAAGGCTGCATCGGACCGCCTTAGATATGCAACACATCGACCATCAAATACGCCCTAATGTATTGCTATGGATCTAAAGGGTTGTTGGTCTCAGTAACCATAGTGCCATAGTAACCTTCACCAAGTCAAAAACTGGTTGCCATGGTGATGCATGCCTGAAGCATAAACCGGGGCGAATATATGATGACCTTCAACATATTGCCTCAAAAAGAAAGAAAACTTGTGTTTTCAGACAAAAAGTGTTTTCAGTTTATTTAAAATAATTATGCAGAACCACTATCTCATCATCATTATTAATTATCTACTATTATAATAAGTATACAGTTTTTAAACTTGCATTTACCCAGACAAGTTTTGAATGCTAATTATTGTAGAATTACGATGATTATTTTTATTAGCTCGACTATTCGAAGAATAAGAGAGCTTATGTAATCACCCCGGCGTCGGCGTCGGCGTTGGCGTCGGCGTCGGCGTCGGCGTCCCACATCAAGGTTTGCGTGTAAGCTGTGTTTACAAGTCTATATCTCTTACATTTCTTATCCTTACACAACCAAATTTGTTCATGGGCTTCCTTGTAGCATTATCTTAAGGGCTGCGTAAGCAATTTTGGTTCCTGTAACCCATGTCTCCCATGGAACCCAAATTATGATAGCCTATAAAATGTGCCCCATTTCACATCAAATTTTGCGTGTAAGCTGTGTTTACAAGTCTATATCTCTTACATTTCTTACCCTAGCACAACCAAATTTGGCCATTAGCTTCCTTATAGCATTATCGTAAGGGCTGCTTAAGTAATTTTGGTTCCTGTAACCCCTGGGCTCCCATGGAACCCAAATTCTGATAGCCCTTAAAATATGTCTGTTTCACATCAAATTTTGCGTGTAAGCTGTGTTTACAGGTATCTCTTACATTTTTTGTCCTAGCTGAACTAAATTTTGGAATTGGTTTCCTTATAGTATGTTGTAAAGGGTTGGATAAGTAATTTTGTCTTCTGCAAATTCTGGGCTCCCATGGAACCCAAATTGTGATGGCCCATAAAATGTGCAATAAAGGCAGATCTAGGTTTGCATGTGAGCATGTATATATCTATAATTTTGGTTTGGGATTTGTTATAGCATTATGCATCTTCTTACTTAGTCAATTCTTACACATATATGTTGCAACCCTCCCCGCCCCCACCATGACCCCCCTCCCCCCCCCCCCTCCCCCCCCCCCCCGCCTCTCACCCCATCACCAACCCCGCCCCAGACTTTTTTTTTTTTTTTTTTTTTTTTTACATATTTCTGTGTTGTTTTAGTCAATTCTTACACATATATGTTGCAACCCTCCCCGCCCCCACTACGACCCCCCCCCCCCCCGCCTCTCACCCCATCACCCAACCCGCCCCAGACTTGATTTTTTTTTTTTTTTTTTTTACATATTTCTGTGTTGCTTTTGTCAATTCTTACACATATATGTTGCAACCCTACCCCCCACCTCCCCGCCTCTCACCCCATCACCCACCCCCCATCCCGCGCCCACCCCGCCCCAGACTTGAAAATTTTTTTTTTTTTTTTTTTACATATTTCTGTGTTGATGTTGCAACCCCCCCCCCCCCCCCCCCCCCCAGCACCCCACCCACCACGCCCCACACTTGAATTTTTTTTTTTTTTTTTTTTTTTACATATTTCTTCATTGTTTTAGTCAATTCTTACACACATATGTTGCCCCCAAACACCCAAAAACCCACAATGCACTCCCACCTCTCACCCCATCACCCCCACCCCGCCCCAGACTTGAAACTTTTTTTTCAACCCACTCCTGCCTGTCACCCTCACCCCCGCTCGACAAACACTTTTTTTCTTTTTTTTTTACATATTTGTGTGTTGTTTTAGTCAATTATTACACACATATGTTGCCCGCCCCCCCCCAACCCCCCCCCCCCCCCCCAACCCCACCCCACCATGCCCCCCACCACCACCCCACTTGATATTATTATATTTTTTTTTTACATATTTCTGTGTTGATTTTGTCAATTCTTACACATATATGTTGCAACCTCCCTCCCTCATAAATTTATTATTCTCTGAAAAATCGAATAGTCGAGCTGCGCTGTTCTCCGACAGCTCTTGTTTCTTTACTAGTATACTGTATGCGTTATTTGTTACGTTTTATTTCTTTTGGAATAAGCATAAATGAGAAGCATCGACGGACAAGCATTGTGCTCTCAGAAAGTATGTGTCCGTATTTATCCGACTGCTCTAAAGTGGCATGGGAAAATTCGGACGATTTTAAAATCTAATTTTTCTCAATATTTTCTCTTTCAAATAGCATCAAACCTGTAACTTTCTGGAAACAGAAATTTTCATCTACATAAATGTACCATTTATTGAATATTTTGCTGAAAATTATACTTGTAATAGCACTGTTACTACACCTATCGAAATACAACACGCTATCGATGTTGGCAAAAAATCGGAAAGGAAGCGTGGTTGACTTCTTGGAAAAAGTATTACGTCTGTGTGACACGTCATATTTTGTGTGACATAGACGGTTCTGCGTGTGGAACCGAGAGGAAGAACTTAACTACCAAAAAGTTGAAACATGTAATCCTGTTGTAATAGTTCGTAAGAAGTCGGCATTTCTCGGAAGGTGTCCGTATTTATACGTTTGTCCGTATTTTCCCGAATTTGCCCTAGATCTCTGCACTTTCTCTCATTGCCCTTTATTAACTCTATTTTAAATTAAGTTATGGTTTTGTGTTCTGCACTTCCTCTCATTGCCCTTTATGATTGTGTGAAGTTGTCATTACAGTCTCATGAGTGGTTTTTGAACTGTTACGCTCTGGACAAGAATTATAAGTATAAAATTACAAAGACAATAACTCTAATTTGGATAAAGAAAAAGTCATGTTTTTTATGCTCTGCACGTTCCCTTAATGCCTTTTATTATTGTGTGAAGTGTCAGTTAATTCCCGTTAGTGGTTTTTGAGTTATGGTTGGGACAAAAATTATAAGCATAATAGTACAAATGGCAATAACTCTAATTTGAATGAAGACAGAGTTACAGTTCTTGCACTCTGCACTTCCTCTCATTGCCTTCTATCATTGTGTGAAGTTTAATTGCAGTCCCCATAAATAGTTTTGAGTTATGCTCCGGACAATCATTCTAAGCATAAAATGACAAAAGGGCAATAAGTCTTATTTGAAGTTATGCTTTGGACAAAAATGGGATGGATGGAAGGACGCAAGAATGGATGGACAAAACATCGACTATAATAATTATGCTCTCGAAAATTTTGGGGACCATAATAACCTACGATTGAATACTAGTATGCATAAAATGAATTACGAGTTGGTAACTCAATTCAGCACTCAAGTTTTGGGTTTTGGCCTGGCTGGTTAGAGCCATTTCTGTTGTGGCTATAGAGTTTGGATACAGTCATCGTCAGCAGGTTTAGAAACGGTGTACATCTGTTATACAATTTGCCTGTTGATGGTGGGATACTTTAAGGTATTTGGTTTGAAAGCTCCATTAATAATCTTAATCTCTTCAAACATACGCAGATGCATCTAGCTGAGTAACAAACATGTATACATATCGAGGAAGGTCACCATGACTTACCTTGACCTACTTTATAGCGCAGTCGTTAGCGCATTCGCCGCTCACGAATGTAACCCGAGTTTGATTCCCCGTCTCAGCCTTGTAAGTGAAGGTGTAATATGGTTACCCACTTTCAGGCTTCCACTGGGTTCTCTGGTTCACCCACAGCAAGACATTACTAATGTTTTGATCTGCACCAATGAGAGTGATTTGTATAAGCTGGGTACCGGTAGCTTGTTTTGTTATCAGTGTAAAATAAAAAAAATTATAAAGCTTTAATAAATTCACCATTTTTTTTTTCAGCTTGCCTTCCGTTCAGTCCAGCAGATGATTCAAGAACTACGAGGTCGATTACGGCACATTCTCAAACTTCCGGTTGTCAACACCACCATAGCAACAGTTGATGACCCTGTTGCCATGGAAATGGAGTCGCATATTGATGAATATATTTGTAAAGCTTCACAGCGATTTGACGTCTCGCAGTGTATTAAGGTAGGTTTGATATAATTCACAGAGCACAGTTGGTAGTGCCCACCTTAGCTATGTTCAGGAGGGTCATTATATAGCTTGTCCCTAAACCTAGGCACCGGGCCTGCTAATAAAACAAATTAATAAGGCAGTCTATGCTAATCATTACGTGGTCCGAATATTAAATTTCACCCCCCCTCCAACCCCTTCTCAAAGAAGAGAAGACGGGGTTGGCTGGGGTATGAAATAAAACCTTAATTTAGGCTTGAAAAGTTTACATATTGTACAGTTAAAACATTCAATATGTACTTTTAAACAGGTTATCACATTTTACGGCAAAACATGTTTTAAAACGTGTTTTATTGTCGAAATATCCGTTATAAAATCCTGCTATATGAGCTTTCTCATCGCTTAATGGAATTAAGGCGAATTAAGACGGGGCCACATAATGCACCTTCTAATGTTGATAGATTGTGATTCCAAGATATAGCAGTAATTTTGGTTGTTGAAGCCGTTTAATAATTCCATCATCTCTTTTTTTTAAAAATTTTAAGTATCCTTAGTGCCGTTATTTGGTCTACTTTACACTATTTTAAGTGTCATAATGTTGGTATTTATAGTCAAACTGTAGCAGTGCAATTGAATATTATCTTCATTGCTCAAGTATATATAATTCAAATCAAAACTGTATTAGCGTAAATCATTATGACACCATTGTTACCATAAAACAAACACTTTATACAGTATATACCATAGCATATACCGGTAAGATCCAGATGAATAGGCATGACTTGCACATATGTATAATTCTTGGAAAAGTGACCGATTATGAAGTTGGGTAGTGTATCTCTATGAAATGTTTCATGTTTTAAATTGGCCGTATCATATTTTTTATGTTTTTGAACAAATAAGGCCCCAGAGCCTGATGTACTCCCTTTAAATTAATATATACTGCTCAAGTTTGCAAAGCACCAAAAAAAAATTGCCTTGTTTTTGAACCCAGACACCACGAAACTATTTTGTAGGGTGACATGCAATAATACACAGGAAAATTGTTTTCTAATCAATTTTTGACAATACTAGTAAAAGAACGAATTTCGCATAAATTAATTGTAAAACAAAATTGATTGTTGAGTTTTATTTTTATTGTATATTTTACATAATAATACCGGTATACATTATAAGTAGTTGTTCGCAAAGCGTGACATTTACCAACTCCCCTTGGTTGACATTTATGATGGAAAATGTGCAATGACATTTATGATGGAAAATGTCTATTAATCAATAATTAATGAAATATTACTTTGAATAATTAAGAAATGTACTTATACTGTGAATATAATTAGGCAAACCAGAAATTTTCATGGAAATATAAAAAAACAAAATATGTTACTTGTGTATTTTGTATTTGCAGGAAGTGAGCTCACAGATATTTGCAACGCTGTACGACTACCCATGTCTGAAGTTATGCGATGGACTGGGACAGTACATAGATCGCTGTGTACACACGGCATGGTCGCTAAGTGTTCAGAAACCCACATACATTATTGTGTACGACTCTCGCATCTTCCAGCCAGAACTACATACTCATACAGAATCGTCAAATACGCAATCTATTCAAATCCAGAACTTCCTGTGGCCATGTTTACTGCAGACAAACAATAAGGGGCTTTGTGTTCAAAAGGGTATTGTGGAAACATGATACAGCAGTAAGGGGTTGCGTGTTCAAAAGCGAATTGTGGAAACGTGATATAGCCAATAAGGGGGTTGTTTATTCATAAGGGGATTGTGGAAAAGTGATACAGCAGTAAGGGGTTGCGTGTTCTAAAGCGAATTGTGGAAACGTGATATAGCCAATAAAGCGTTGTTTGTTCAAAAGGAATTGTGGAAACGTGACATAACCATTAAGGGGTTGTGTGTTCAGAGCATTGTGGAAATGAAATACACCCTATATAGAAGATCCAGACTATGAATGTTCAGCAAAGTTAGGTCCTTTTATATTGGCAATTTAGGACCGCAGAAATCTGTCCTAAATATCGCGATAGGACTACAGAATAAAGTTCCGGCTATCATAATAAAGGCATCTGCCGACATGATTCAACATGCAAGCCTCACTCAGAGGTCATGTCAGTTATTCAACACTATTAATGTGATCATAATATCAGAAATAATACTTGCATGGAACTGTCCCAGAAATAATACTGAATGGCACTTTCCTAGAAAGGATACTTACATGGAGCTGTCATGTACTATATGGTTGATATTACTCATGCCGAAAATATGCATTTGGTTGAATATTTCACTTGACCATATCCCATCCATTTTGGATACTTTTTTAAAGATGGCGGACCAATAGCACTTAAAATTGCACTGTCCTCAGCCCTGTACAACCAGTCAGACTAGAAATACGTCCATAATATTCATACTAAATTTTCGTTTTAAACAGTGTCACCAGGGAAATATTGTAATTGTAGCGAAGGTTTTACAGGCCCACCATACAGAAATATTATGCGTTTATTAATAGTTGGATGACATTGAAAACATGTGAGACTGGGTAGTCCGTCTCATGAATGCTGCACGTTTTAGGATATATTCCTTTTTTCTTGCTGTGTTTGAGACCTCGCCTCTCACTGCTGCAGGTTCGAATTCCACTTGGAGCTCGACTTGTAAGTGAAAAAGTGTCGATTCTTACGGATGGTGTGAGGCATACAGTTCTACCCAGGAAAAAGGAAGAGGTCTTCCATAGGCATTGCCCATTGTCCAATCCCATTCATTACTTGAATAAAATATTGTTTAAACGAAAATGTACTGAAATGATGTAAAAACACAAATCAACCATTCAACCTTCTTTCTTGTTGAGCATTCATGTTTATGTCAAACTTTGCTCCTTATCATATACTTAACCCTGAACACGCTAAGCACGACTATAATAGCCTTTGCGTCCATTGTAAACCCAGATCAGCCTGCGAGTAACTCTGTCACATAAATGGAATGGTCTATTTCAAAGAAAGAACAGTCCATTATATATATGTTGCAAGTTAAGGGTTACATTTCCATAGTATCCACGTTATAACCACAAAGAGGTCAAGTGTTTTTTGTGTCATGTTATTTACACATCATATTAGGTCACGAGATAAAGAATGAACACTCCCACCAGATGTGTCACTACCTGGGCTCGAACCCATGCTGCTGATTAGGGGCAGTGAGGTCTGCAGCTCTAGAGCGCAAGACCTGATCAGCTGAGCTTCTGCGGCTGCTTAAACACAAAGGCCAAGGGAGTACATCAGGCTTTGAGGCCTTATTTGTTTAAAAACATAAACAAGTATGAAATGACCAATTTAAAATGTGAAATAGTTCATAGATATAGATGGAACATTAACATTTTCCTACAACACAGCGCAAATTAAAATCATAATTTACAACAAGTCTTAAAACTCCATAGAGAAATCTCCAAGTTATAAATAGCTGTCACTCGGAGCAAATTGGCGATATTTATACATGACGCTAGCTTTGCAATACATTGCGATTTATTTTACTGCAAAGTTTAAAATAGCTATCCCTGACACATCATAATAGTTAGAAAATTCTTCTTCTGGTCGTTTATTTTATATGTTCTGCGTAATTTCTTTTGGTGTTTTATGGCTCATTTAGTTTATTTTTATCAATAATATTCAATTCATAATGGATGTGAACAATTCTAAAAATAATACCAATTCTGATGTCCTTCCTTGTAACGCAAAGGTCAAGGTAAATGGTAAGCGCATACGTGATCGGGATAGTGAGTTTGAACCTTCTTGCCTCTCACCGCCGCGATTCGAATCCCATGGGGGTCTCGACTTGTACTTTCTCATTTACAAGTCGAGTAATTAAAATCATAATTTACAACAAGTCTTAAAACTCCATAGAGAAATCTCCAAGTTATAAATAGCCATCACGCAGAGCAAATCGGTGATATTTACACATAACGCTCGCTTTGGAATACATTGCGATTTATTTTATACTAAAACTTATACAAGCTTATACTAAGCTTCCTTCTGAATCCTTTTCACATGTTTGTAACATCTTCAAATGTCTGCATAACAAGCAATGTAACTTGTAAAACATATGTAACTTGTAAAACATTTGTGAATAAAATATTGTTTAAACTAAATGAAAAAGTGTCGTTTCTTACGGATTCGGGAGGTATACATTACTGGTTCCACAAAAATATGTGGATGATATGCCCCACTCGCAAAAATCATAAAAATCGACCATCGTATATAGCCTAAAATGTGCTGAAAATGATGTAAAAAAACAACTTTCCACCATCAACCAACCAAGGTCACATGGCATTTAGACAGTTCAGCATTTATTTATCTTGTACTGTACATGCATTTCATGTCTTCCATTTTTTGTTGTGTTTATTGTGAATGTTTAAAGTTCTTAGTTTTTATTGATTTTTGTATCTTTTCCAGAATGTATACATACATTGTATATCAATAACATTGTAGAGGTGATTTCAAATAATTTTCCCTTTTTATGTTGTATTTGTGAATCAACTTCAATAGTAAATTTTATCAGCATTTCAGTTTTATAAATTTTCTATGAACTCTTATGAAATTTGTTTCGTAATGTCTTTTTCATCCTCTTATTAAACGGTGTTCAAATAATAGTTTTAAATATATACTTTTATTATATACTTAACAGTGAAATAGTGGATTTTATGATTAAAATAAAACCTTATATTTTCATTGTTTATATTTCACATGTGAAATACCGAAAATGACGTAATGCCGCTATTGACGTTGTTGACGTTATTGACATCATTCCTTTGGCGCATTATGTTTTTCTGCTTTTTCTGCGTAACTTTCAAGGTTGCGAGTATATAATAAATAGAATATTTGTTGGTTTGTCGTGAATATAGGTTTTATTTTCATCTCGCAGTGAGAAAACTCAAATATGTTATATAAGTTTTTTTCACTTCTCGATGAAAATAAATCCTATATTCACTCCAAACCAACAAATATCCTCTATATATTGTTTGTGACAGCATGGGTGGCAACAATGACAGTGTGGCAACAATGACAGTGTGTTCTGAAGCTGCTGGTATTGTACTGATAATACTATGTGTATAGCTATGGAAGCATTTGCTGTATTAACAACAAGTGATGTCCAGACTCCGTCCAGTTCCACTAGCGTTGCTACAGTGCTATCCCATCTTGTTTTAGGGAGAGCTGCTACAGTGCTATCCCACCTTGCTTTAGAGAGAGTGTTCCTACAGTACCATCCCATCTTGTTTTAGGGAGAGCTGCTATAGTGCTATCCCACCTCGCTTTAGAGAGAGCGTTCCTACAGTACCCTCCCATCATGCTTTAGAGAGGAAGTATGATATCCCTGAAGCTTTTGAGTGGAGATTTGTAGATTACCTGTCCCTGGCCTGACTCACAAACATTACTTTTGAAGCGATGATAGTATATACTCGATGACCATATTAAATATATTACATTTTATTCCCATCTCTCAACATCTAAGAAACTATGCAATTTCATCCATTTTTAATAATTTAAATTTATTGTTGGAAGGTAATCTCAGACATTTTAAATAACATAAACAAATCTGCATTTTTGTTTTGCACATTTTCTGGTGTTAAATGTCTTAATAGTTAACGGATGTGTCCTCATGGCATCGTGAGAGGTATTGATTCGAAATTTAATATCTTCTCAATAACCAATCAGAATTGAGTATTTTAATAATCCTTTTTAAAGGTGTATATTCTATTTTCAATTAATATTCAAACAGAGAGGAAAACTAGTTGTTGATTTTTATTCAAATATAGTTTGCAACTTGTTTTGTCAGAACAGTGGCAGTCAAAGTTCAAGAACTAAAGGACAATTCTACTCATAAAAAATATTAATGTGATAACTATCTTATCTAAGATTATTGATTCCGGTGGTTCTCCACTAAACATAATGCAAATACTATCTAAAACAACACGCACTAGCTCTCCTGTTTTTATAAACTGAGAGATGTTTGTTATTGATGAACTGGAAACATGCTAATATTAGCGTTTTCCTACAATAACAAGATTAATGCAGTCATAGACAGACGGTATAATGTGTTTGGTTTTATTGTTATTCTTTCAGGAGTTATTCCCCTTCTTATGAGAAATAGTGTATTGTTTTGTTGAAATTGTTGTGAATTTCTTGTTTTATCTATGCATTTATCAAAATAAAGTAAATTCAACTATATATTCTGGTTCTTCTTTTTACCACGCTGAATAAGGCTAAAGAAGAAGAAGATAACATTGTGTGAACTGGGGAATAATGTAGCTGCGAAAACATGTAATACTGCATTAAAAATAAGGGTCCACTGACTTTGACGCATGCTTCTTTCAGAATATAACTTCTTCAGGGCATGTCACATGTTACCATATAATCCTTAATAAATGCCCCTCCTTTAATAAACGCCCTCCCCACACCATTTTTTCAGATTTTTTTTTAAAACTTACCAAAAGATGCAAGTTAATTTTTTTCATTAACAATGCAACACAAAATCACTAGAAAACTTAAAATCCGATGCATTAATTAATTGACTGACATGCGGACTTGGTAAAGAAAATCATTAAATAATGTCTGGTTTAAAAAGTTAAGTTATGTATTTTTGGTCTCAATTATGCCCCCCTTTTCAAAAATGTTACGCCTCCGGGGGAGTTTATTAGGGATTATACGGTATACGACACAAAATAAAAGTATCTTGCATATTGTATCATCAGATAATTTGTAATTTTTATTGGTTCGTTTTAAAGATAGTTTAAAGATAGTTTACCATGTGGCAATTGTTTACAATCAAATTTGACAGTATTTACTAAGCATAATTATGTTACGAGTAGCACATTTTATTTATAAATATACCCATTTTATATCACTGAACTCATCATGAAAGATCTTGTTCAGTTATATAACATTACACATACGTATGCTTGAAACATGAAAAGCATAAAAAGTAGATGTGTGTGAAAAATGTCAAATATAGCAAAGACATGCGGTTTAGTAAATACTGTCAAATTTGATTGTAAACAATTGCCACACGGTAAACTATCTTTAAAACGAACCAATACAAATTACAAATTATCTGAAATAAACTCACTTTATATCTACCCCCATATCCGATTTCAATAAAACAAGTATTTCCTTGTAGGCATAGCCTCTCTCAAAATGAGTTTGTATAAACTCGTCCATTTGTACTGCTGTACTTGAAGATCTTCTATTTTTGAGCATGCACATGCGCACCGGAAGGCGATGCTGCGATAATGATAACGCGATAGTACGATGGTGATAACGCGATAGTACGATGATGATAACGCGATAGTACGATGATGATAACGCGATAGTACGATAATGAAATTGCGAAATCACGATACTACGATAACTAAAACGCGATGTCACGATATTAAGATGGTGAAAACGCGACAGTACGATGGTGAAAACACGATAGTATATCGCATTATCATCATCGTACTATCATATTATCGCGTTTTCGTTATTGTAGTATCGCGTTATCATCATCGTGTTATCGAGTTTTCGTTATCGTAGTTTCGTGATTTCGCGTTTTCATCATCGTACTATCGAGTATCGCGTTTCAGATCAACACATTGAAAGGCGATGGCCCTAACGGAAATCCGTATTAACCAGCCAGGTCAAACCCCACATTTTCGTTTCTAAACCCTACTGTTAGTAGAGTGACTATGGCCGAAAATGATGATATTTTAGGAGCAGGTGGTAACTGAAACATGTCATACATCAAAATGCTCGTCTTGGTCTGAAGTTTATCAGACAACTGGCAGGAATTGGCAAAAATGGGGGCGAACTGAGTTAACCAAGATGGCCGTTGTTTTTGTAAATAATGGTATGTAGCTTATAGAAAACTGAAAAACACCATAGTTCAATACTTGTAAATATATTTTTCACGATGACAAGGTTTATATATAACTTACATATTCTGAGAATCCACCCTCTATAGACAAAATAAACGGCTTTAACCAGACAGACCAAATCCCAAAACTGGAACGTGATTTACCGACTCATAATTCATTTTACACATATTCAATCAATGGTATTTTAAGAACCCGTGAATAAACCCATACTTTTAATCGTCACATTTACATTATTGACCTGAACACCTGGATAGAGTTTTGATAAAGTCTTGTAGTGTAATTTTGCAGTTATTTTGGCATGTTAGTTTCTTTAAGAGTCAGGGTGAGTAAAGTCTGTTTGGCAAAGAGCATAAGTAGCATCATTCAATTCACTTGTGTAAAGTTTCAAGATGCATACTATTTCTATTTATGAGAAAGTTAAGTTCCAGTTTAAAAGTATTTTAGCTAAGAACATAGCTTTTATTAAACTGAACTAGAAATTGTGTCGATTATATTATTACAGACCAAGTTGTGTTCAAGTACCCCAAATAAATGCAGAACGAACGCAGAATGAACGCTGAATTGAATTGGGGTTTTAAGGCGCACCAACACATGAAAAGGTTATATGGCGCCTAACAGGCATGAACATGCCAGGCTTATCTTCCATGTACATCGAGATAAAATATGGAAAATGGGCCTAGAACCTTCTCACCCTGAACTGCAGAGTAGAGGACCATAAGCTGATGCTACATGTAATACATGAGAGCTCTGTGTCATGTGGTTCCAGAGAAGAAGATTTTTTTCAGTTTTTCTATATACAAGCCTATGTAAAACTGTGACCCCCGGGGTGGGGCCAAATGTGACCCCTGCATCACTATACAAGCCTATGTAAAACTGTGACCCCCGGGGTGGGGCCAAATGTGACCCCTGAGTCACCATTTGAACAAACATGGTAGAGGACCACAAGCTTATAGCAAATGCAAAATATTAAACCTCTGGCTCTTGCAGTTTCAGAGAAGAAGATTTTTTAAGTGTTTCCCTATAAATGTCTATGTAAAACATGTGACCCTTGGGGCGGGGCCAAATGTGACCCAAGGGTCACCATTTGAACACACTTGGTAAAGGACCATAAGCTTATAATAAATGCAAAATATCAAACCTCTGGCTGTTGTAGTTTCTGAGAAGAAGATGAAGAAAAAAATCCTATATAAGTCTATGTAAAACTGTGACCCCCGGGGCGGGGACAAATTTGACCCCAGGGTCACCATTTGAACAAACTTAGTAGAGGACCATAAGCTGATGCTACATGTAATACATGAGAGCTCTGTGCCTTGTGGTTTCTTTTAAAGTTTTTTTGACCCCGGGGACTTTATTGGAACAAACTTGATAGTCTAGGCGTTGGCGATCATTTTAAAAGAAAAACTGTTGAAATCTGTCCAACGGTTCTGGAGAAGAAGATTTTTTAAGGTTTCAACCATATATGGTAATGGCAGCCATCTTGGATGTAGTGCTGACCAGATTTTAATAAATCTAAAAAGCATTCATCTAAGGATCATCCATGTGAAGTTTGGTCAAAATTAGCCATGCGGTTTCTGAGGAGAAGTCGTTTGAAGAAAAGTTAACGGACGGACGACCGACGGACGACGGAAGACTGACAACACACCATCCCATAAGCTCTGCTGGCCCTTGGCCAGTAGAGCTAAAAAATCGCACAACTGGATATCATGCATAATTTAATCGTGAGAGATGTTGCGATTGGTAAACGCCGAACGAATGAACGCAAATGCATTTTATCCGTTTGTGAATTTAAATGCACACATTATGTTGTGTACATTCCGTGCATTTAAATAAATGCACAGTTTTGTTTATTAAAGCTGAATGCATTCAGAAACGCAAACCATTTGCATTTAAAAAAAAAAACGGAGCGCAAATGGAATGCAAACGAAACGCAAACGTAATGCATTTTTGGGGTACATGAATGCAACTGGGTCTGTATCAAAGTATGAAAGGTAGATGTAAATTATCGAAGTATGAAAAGTAGGTTAAGGTCATTCATAATGACATACTTTGGTAGGAACTTACTGCTGCTATGTAGATGGAAACATGTGTGGAGTTTGAAAGCTCTATGACAATAGGGTCAGGCACCCCAGAACCTGGTTAAGCATCTTTGCCACTTAATTATGCTTGTGGTGTGACTGAGCAACAGCCGGACATTGTAAACCCTGATCAGCGTGCGAGTTACAATGGACGCAAAGGTTATTATAGTCGTGTTTAGCGGGTTTAGGCCTAATACCACATTTCCTGTTCCACTTTTATACCTACTTCCAGTGTCTCAGAAATACGTGCATGAATAAGATACTTTTTTCGTAGGGACGGACGGAAAAGGGTAACTATATGCCCGCTTGACTTTCCCAGCTTTATGTTTCAGCCAAGCCAAGGGCCGTGCTGTCACGGATAGAAGTAATGGATCATGGAAAACTTTTAATCGCTTCAACTCTTGACAGGTTGCGTTTATTGTAGAGAACATGGTTCATTGATATAGTTTAAAATTTCAATACAGAATCGTTAAATATTGAGGATATTTGTTTGTTTTGAGTGCATATAGGATTTATTTTCATCGCGAAGTAGAAAACTTATATTTTCATGAGTGCTTCACTTCGAAATGAATATAAATCCTATATTCACGTCAAACCAACAAATATTCTATACTCACAACCTGGAAATGTATGCAGAAAAACATAATGTGCCAAAACAATGACGTCAATAATGCCAACAATGTCAACAGTTGCATGACATCATTTTGAGTGTAAATATGTTACATTTTCACATGTGAAATATAAACAAGAGGCCCAAGAGGGCCTGTGGACGCTCTACTGGCTAACATGGCTCTTATAACATCAATGAAGCGAGTGACTGCCAATTATGAATTGGAAGTTTCGGGCAAAAAACAGCTTTTTGACTAAATCAAGGGCCATATCTAAAGAATCTGGTAAAGCTTGGTAAAGATCAGATGAAAAATAAAGGCCCTACCGTATTAACGAGGCAAAATATAGCATTTTTAACGAAATCAAGAGCCATGACTCCTCTGTTACTGGTCCGACTGGTCCAACATAGAGCTAAAAAAAAAAAAAAAAAAATTCAGAAAAAAAAATTTTAAAAAAATTTAAAAAAAAAAAATTTAAAAAAAAAAAAAAATTAAAAAAAAAGAAGAAAAAAAAAAAAAATTACAAGAAAACCATAAAATCTGCTAAAGTTTGACTAAGATCAGATGCAAAATAATACATGAGAGCTCTGTGCAATGTGGTTCCACAGAAAACATATTTTTTCAGTTTTTGCCTATACAAGCCTAAGTAAAACTGTGACCCCCAGGGTGGGGCCAAATGTGACAAATGGGTTACCATTTGAACAAACTTGGTAGAAGACCATAAGCTTATAGCAAATGCAAAATATTAAACCTCTGGCTCTTGCAGTTTCAGAGAAGAAGATTTTTTAAGTTTTTCCCTATACATGTCTATGTAAAACATGTGACCCTTGGGGCGGGGTCAAAAGTGACCCGAGGATCACCATTTGAACAAACTTGGTAAAGGACCATAAGCTTATAGCAAATGCAAAATATTAAATCTCTGGCTCTTGCAGTTTCGGAGAAGGAAGATTATTAAATTTTTCCTAAACATGTCTATGTAAAACATGTGACCCTTGGGGCGGGGCCAAATGTGACCCCAGGGTCACCATTTGAACAAACTTGGTAAAGGACCATAAGCTTATAATAAATGTAAAATATCAAACCTCTGGCTCTTGTAGATTCCGAAAAGAAGATTTTTTAAAAAAACAACCTATATAAGTCTATGTAAAACTGTGACCCTCGGGGCCGGGACAAATTTGACCCCAGGGTCACCATTTGCACAAACTTAGTAGAGGACCATAAGTTGATGCTACATATAATACATGAGAGCTCTGTGCCATGTGGTTCAAGAGAAGAAGATTTTTTTCAATTTTTTTCCTATACAAGCCTATGTAAAACTGTGACCACCGGGTTGGGGCCAAATGTGACCCCTGGGTCACCATTTGAACAAACTTGGTAGAGGACCACAAGCTTATAGCAAATGCAAAATATTAAACCTCTGGCTCTTGCAGTTTCAGAGAAGAAGATTTTTTAAGTTTTTCCCTATACATGTCTATGTAAAACATGTGACCCTTGGGGCGGGGTCAAATGTGACCCGAGGGTCACCATTTGAACAAACTTGGTAAAGGACTATAAGCTTATAGTAAATGCAAAATATCAAACCTCTGGCTGTTGCAGTTTCTGAGAAGAAGATTTTTTAAAAATAAATCCTATATAAGTCTATGTAAAACTGTGACCCCCGGGGCGGGGACAAATTTGACCCCAGGGTCACCATTTGAACAAACTTAGTAGAGGACCATAAGCTGATGCTACATGTAATACATGAGAGCTCTGTGCCTTGTGGTTTCAGAGAAGAATATTTTTTAAAGTTTTTTCCTATATGTCTATATGAAAAACATGCAAAACCTCAATATACAAACTTTGGAGCCCCGGGGCACGGCCATTTTTGACCCCGGGGACTTTATTTGAACAATCTTGATAGTCTAGGCGTTGACGATCATTTTAAAAGAAAAACTGTTGAAATCTGTCCAGCGGTTCTGGAGAAGAAGATTTTTTAAGGTTTCGACCATATATGGTAATGGCAGCCATCTTGGATGTAGTGCTGACCTAATTTTAACAAATCTAAAAAGCATTCATCTAAGGATCATCCATGTGAAGTTTGGTCAAAATTAGCCAAGCGGTTTCTGAGGAGAAGTCGTTTGAAGAAAAGTTAACGGACGACAGACAGACGACAGACGACAGACAGACGGACGACGGACGACAGACAACACACCATCCCATAAGCTCTGCTGGCCGTTGGCCAGTAGAGCTAAAAATGAAAACATAAGGTTTTATTTTAATCATAAAATCCACTATTTCACTGGGAAGTATATAATAAAAGCTGTTATTTATAAACATCAGTTTCACTGCGTATGCTTGAGAGCAAATATGTTTTGGAAGAAAAATATTAAATATTGCATGCAAAAAAATCCATGCCGTAACTAAATACTAAAGATTTATTTGTTACTTTGTTTTATTACATTTTTATGGGTGAAAGATTGGGATTTCTCAGTGAAAGAATATTTATAATCGCTAAATATTAATAACTAACTGACGCCGAACTCATCCGCCTATCGGCTACCATCTCATGAAGGATTTCCCTGTAGTCAATCCCAGCAGTTAAATAATCTCTATATATTTTTTGCAGCAATAGTTCAACTCGAGAGGTTACTACCTGGACAAAGCTAGATTAAATCTTGAAGCCTTTATCGAGCATTAAAATTAGCCTTTCCAGGGCTGTACAAATCCTATAGCCCGACGCCCGGGACTAGTCCAAAACCAAAGTCGGGCGTGTCACTTTTTCAATGATGTCAGTCCCGGACTAGTCCAATTTTAAAAAAAGAGAAAGTCGGGCATGTCACTGTTTTAAAGATTTCAGTCCCAGATTTGTCCAGTTAACAAAGTCGGCCACCTGTCATAAAACAACCCCAGCACACTTCTCAACGTAATCCTTTAATTGCACTCGCTTACGTAATGCAATTAGCATCCACAGCGGCAATCAGATCAGCGATTGCCCCGGGCAGTTTTATCAACAATCAACCATGCTGGAAGTCCCGCCTCCAAATTACTTTGACAGTCGGCATTGTCGACAGTATCCAATCAATTGACCCGATCTATTTTAATCCAGACCTGCTAGACAATGAAATGACTACTCATGTTCGTCACGTGATTACCTGTTCGTCACGTGGTGAGCTGAAAATGGCGATACACTGAAACAATAACACTATAACACGTTGATTAATTAGCAATCAGGCCGATTTGTCGGCAATCTTTCGATGAGTAAAGAAACTAAGGACGTTTGATAATGGAAGTATGTTTGATATGAAATGGTAGGTGTGATTTGTTTTTATTGTTTCTCAGTGTATTGTCGAGCGTAATTGTAACAGACATGAAAGGCGGGTGGGGTAACGGTTTGTGCATAGTGTACATAATTACGTTCGAAGAATTGAGTTGTCAAAAAAATGAAATAAAAACAAAACGAACTGATATACATAATCAGTTTGATTTCGTATTTGGCAGTGCTAATGTTTACATTTCAAAATGAGTTTGTTGAAATTTTTCCATTTTTTGGGACTAGTCACAATTTTTTTGGGACTAGTCACTTTTGACAGGGTGACTAGTCCCGGACTAGTGGCTAAAAAATTTATTTGTACAGCCCTGCTTTCAATTTATTAATCCTGTATGTCCTGTATCATTTTGACTTCAAATCTGCTTGCATATATTTAAATACAATTTTAAGTTTTCAACTTTTCTTCGTTATTCTACCATGGGTTTGAATATATTACTGATGAAATATAATCAACAGTGAGTAATATGCAAAAACAATTTGCTTTATACTATTCTTATAACTAATATTAATGACTGAACAAATGCAATTTATGTAGAAAAAAATAACGAGACGCCTCAAAGATTTTTAAAAATCAAGATTGCCATTTGTCCCATTTGGCCTGCTAAGGGCGACTACAATAACGTTTGCGTCCATTGTAAACCCAGATCAGCCTGCGAGTAAGGGTTTACAATGTCTGGCTGCTCATCAGTCATTTCTCCAAAACACCCCTTTGTAACAAAAATGGAATGGTCTAAATTTAAAGAAAGGACAGTCCATTATACAGTCATAGCCGGCTAAGGGTTAAACATGATATGCACCTACACAATAATATGGGACGCATGATAACCCTGTATTGATTATTCTTATCATTGTACACTTCAGCTTGGGTGTACACGTGTATACTAGGGTTTACGTATTGACATAACTAACTTAAAGGAAGTAAAAATCAAAATTCAACGAATATAAAAAATATAACGACTAGCCCTGTAATTATTTTAATTATTAATAGTGATTATGGCAGTTACTAAGGTATGAAGAAACTGTAACTGCTATGTATATGGAATGAATTTAAGTTTATAGCAGCAAAATGAGTGGGAATGAAGTATCAGGCAAAAAGGGGACACCACTCAGTGTTAGCCAGAAGTGTGCCTCGGCAGAACACTTTGATTTATTCTGCCATCCGTGTGCGGATGATAACAAACATGTAGAGGCTCGTGGATTCTGTGTGCAATGTGAGGAATATATGTGTCAAGACTGTGTTCAGTATCACAGGAAATTCACCGCTACAAAGAAACATGTTATTCAGGACGGATGTGCCATGCCTAAAGATGCCAAACAAGGGCACACAGTACAGCAGACCAAGGACGCTTGCACCGAACCATGTACCAAGCATCCGGGGAAGATTCTGGAATATTACTGCGAGCCACATAATGAGTTAGGGTGCAGTGTTTGTGTGACCCTGGGGCACATAACCTGTGGAGTGGGATACATTCCTGAACTGTCTAAAGGCACTGTTAATTCAGAAGAATATGGACAACTAGTTAAGAATATAGATAACTTGCAGGAAGAGTTTGAAAAAACAAAAGAACAGTCTAAAGAATCAAATGATGAAGTTGAAAATAGAAGTGAGGTATACACATATGAGGTCACACAATTAGGCGAAGCCATCATCAAACACACCAGAGATTTGATGCAGAGAGCCGTGGATGAAAAAGATGAATTTGTCAAAGAAATTATAGTTGGACTGAGAGACTCGCAAGAACAGAGTGAAAAGATGATTAAAGAAATGAATTCCATGAAAGTCGATTTAGAATCAAAACATACGTCTGACAATCAAAGCTTTATTGTAATGAAAAAGCTTCAACTGAATATAACAAAAGCAAATGAGACACTTAGGAAAAGAATGATTGACTCAAAACCTACAGTTTTTCACTTTGCTGAAAGTCCTGACATAAACTGTATACAAGAAATCCAGTCTTTCGGAACACTGACTAAACATAAGAAAGTTGTAGAACAGCTGGATGATATCAGGATCCCTACAGAGAGCGATAAAATCGTTCCAATCATAAGAAGATTTGAACTTTTGTCTGATGGAAGACTGGCTATGGTTGATAACAAAAACAATAAAATAAAACTTGTTGATACGAAGGACAAAACTGTCACTGAAATCCAACTGCAGCATAAACCCTGGGACCTTACAGAGGTCAACAAAGGTCAACTGGCAGTCACTTTACCTGAGGAAGAGCAGATTCAGTTCCTGAGTGTGACAGATAGCACGATTAGTAAGGCACATTCGATAAAGACCAAGCAATGGTGTCAGGGAATAGCTGCACATAAAAACAATCTAATTGTTAGTTTTCGAGCCTACCCTGTTGAGGTTCAGATAATGGACATGACTGGGAGAGTGTTAAGGAGAATCACTACCGGTCCAAATGGTGAAAAGTTATTCAATATGCCTTGGTATTTTGCCATCAATCCCAGTAACAACATGATATATGTGTCAAATTATGGCAATGGTACATTGACCTGTATGACCTTGGAGGGAAAGGTTAAGTTTGTGTATCGTGATAAAAGCTTGAAACGCCCACGAGGTGTAACAGTAGGAGAGGATGGATCTGTGTATGTCTGTGGAGGAGAAAGTATCCAGCATATTACACAGGAGGGAACCAGCATACAAACACTGCTGGGCCCAGGGCAGAAGGGAGCATGTTCCTTTTCTATTGCTTATGACAAGAACACTGGGAAGATATACTTTGGGTCGGTTGCTAAGAGTCTGAGGGTCTACAAGCTTGAATAAACAAACGTGATAAACAGAACCTGAAGCCAGACTAGAGTGCTGCATCTTACCCAGTGATTAGTAATACATTTTTAGAACTAATGCACAAGTAAGTGCCATAGAAACACTACTGATTTAACGTCATTTCATTCATACCTGTTGGGTTTTAAGGCGCACCAACACATGGCATCTAACAGGAATGAACGTGCCAGGCTTATCCACCATTTACATCAAGATAAAATATGGAAAATGGGACTAGAACCTTCTTACCTGCAGAACTGCAGAGTTGCTGCAAATTATATAGTACACACTCCATTTACGATGGAGCCACGTTTCCATACGCGGTGTTAAAGACCTTGATTGAGCATGATAAAAAATGACAAAATGAATATGAATTATGTGTGTGTGTGTGTGTGTGTGTGTGTGTGTTGGGGTGGGGGAGGTTGTGGGGATGAATATGAAATATGAATGGGGGGTCCTAACTCTCTGCATGTGACGGTGTATTTGTGAGATTGCAGTGGTTGTATTCTACCCCGTCAACCACACAGGGTTCATAAATAAAACATCCTACTTGTGTAAAATATAACTAACCAGTAACCATATCATAAAAATAACAGTAAATATTATACAATTATGGACTTTTCAGCTGTTATACATGATGTGATATGCACCAAAAAAATCATTATTGACCGAGGCGATAGCCGAGGTCAATAATGATTTTTTGGTACATATCAACATCATGTATAACAGCTGAAAAGTCCATAACTGTTTTATTATATAACCCTCAATTTACAATTATATAAAACAGGTCAATATCAAAAAAACAATTATATAAAACAGGTCAATATCAAAAAAACAGGTCAATATCAAAAAAACAGGTCAATATCGCTAGATATTTTTTCTAAAAAATTACTTTTTAGCCAATGAAAACGCGTCTATTTATAGGTTATATAATAATACTAAATAAACATAACAGATCTATGTTTTCACAAATATTGTCTCTTTATCCCATAATAATGATGTAAAACAAACAAAAAAGTATTGTTGATAAAAAAAAGAAAAAAGTTATAACACCAGCTTGCAGAAGAGAAACAGACAAAACTGATCTTAGTAGAAATTACAGTGAGGTTTAAAGGGACTGGAGGTGTTTTAAATGATCCAGCCATATGCATGTATTGTCCAATAATTCTCATTTTTCAAATTACTGTGGTATTGTTCCCTATTATTCAGCATGTTTTCATTTAATTGAAGCAATACAGTTTTACCCTATCTTGTATTGTCTAAGATTTTGCAATAATAAAATTTCTTTCGTAAAAATGTGATTTGTTATCATTTGATGCAATATAGAGTTTAACTTTCATTTTGAAAAACAGGGTTTAATTTATACCAAGAAGGAGAAAATCGTATGAACAAAATCAATTGTCCCAAGGGAAATAAACCTCGTATTTCAAAACGAAAGTTCATTAAATTTTATATTACATTCTTACAATAAATGTTAAATACGATATTTAAGGTAGTTTCTCACAGCACATGATGACATTACTTTGCATTTGAATGTGGAGCATCGTTTTACTATGTATTCACCATTTAAAGGGACACACGACAATCTTGATTTCTTTAAAACTCACGGCATCCTATTCTTATAATTAATATTAATGATTGAACAAATGCAAGTTATGTAGAAAAAAAGCCTAATGGGACGCCGCGAGTTTTAAAAACATCAAGATTGCCGTGTCCCTTTAGTTATATGAAAGCAGTTATAAAGTCAAAATGATACAGGATTAACCCTTAACCCGCTAAGCACGACTATAATAGCCGTTGCGTCCATTGTAAACCCAGATCAGCCTGTGAGTTTCAATTTCTGGCTGCTGATCAGTCATTTCCCCCAAAACACCCCTTTGTCACATCAATGGAATGGTCTAAATTCAAAGAAAGAACAGTCCATTATATATTTGTAGCAGGTTAAGGGTTAATAAATCTAGGTGCTTATTTTGATGCCTGATAAAAACTCAAGATTGCCATGTGTGCCTTTAAGGATATCTATAAATGAATTATATAGTAACCATTTCTGAATTAATGATATCCATAAATATAATATAAGATATATTATTTACAGATATTATACAATTATGGACTTTTCAGCTGTTATACATGATGTGATATGCACCAAAAAAATCATTATTGACCGAGGCGATAGCCGAGGTCAATAATGATTTTTTGGTACATATCAACATCATGTATAACAGCTGAAAAGTCCATAACTGTTTTATTATATAACCCTCAATTTACAATTATATAAAACAGGTCAATATCAAAAAAACAATTATATAAAACAGGTCAATATCAAAAAAACAGGTCAATATCAAAAAAACAGGTCAATATCGCTAGATATTTTTTCTAAAAAATTACTTTTTAGCCAATGAAAACGCGTCTATTTATAGGTTATATAATAACATTAATTGTTTATAGATATCTTATATTTGAAGTAATTTTTTTTAAATATCTATAAACTGATTTATAGATATCGCATAACCAATTTATTACCACCAACATCAGAAGTTGAACATTTACGGGTATTTTATAATCCAATTACAGATATCTTTAAATGAATTATTGATATACATTAATGATGATGAATAATTATTATGGATATTTATTATTAATTTCATTTATTTAGTTAAAGTTTATTCAAAGAAACTAACTCTCCAAATAACGGCAAAATTGCACTACAAAACCGTTAACCAAAAAACTGTAGCCAGGTGTTCAGGTCATATAATAATGTATATGTGCTGATTAAAAGTATAGGTTTATTCAAGGGTTTTCTAACTACCCGTGATTGAATATGCATAAAATGAATTATGAGTTGGTAACTTAATTCAACGCTCCAGTTTTGGGGTTTGGCCTGGCTGGTTAAAGTCATTTATATTGTGCCTAGAGTTTGGATTCTCAAAATATATATATACCTCATTGTCAGTAGGTTAGGAAATGGTGCACATATGTTGTAAAATGTGACTGTTGTTGGCAGGATAGCTACTTAAAGAAACAGAAAACCAGAAACGGATTTATGGATATCCATTATTAGTTATTGAGTTTGTTACTGACCCCCTACAGAAATATGTGGGGTCAGTAAGACTTATAGGGGGCGAGGCAATAGCCGAGTCCCCCTATATATCTGACTGACCCCACATATTTCTGTAGGGGGTCAGTAACAAACCCAATAACTGATTTATTGCATCGAGCACCTTTTTTAACACCGATATTTAACCCATTTTAATGGAACGTCAACGTCATTGATACGTTCGCGCAATTTGACGTCATGACGTTGACATCACGACCGGTTAAGTGTAAAAACGTTATTAATTTACTTATTATGTTTGTTACTAACGCCTTAAAGAACTATTTTCAAATGATTTAAGCTTTGAATCGGAATATTATAGTCCATATTGTTTTAGTGACCCTCTATGCAATCTACTGACCCACTATAGAATAATAGAGGGTCACCATGTAATCCAATGAAATTCCTAGGATTTTGTGTGAGGTGCAATTAACATTTATGTATTTAAAGATATCTTTCATTGAATTATAGATATCTATGATATCCAATAACTGTATCTAAAAAATGGAATAAAAGATATAAATAATTTACCGGAATAATGATTATCGTTAATTCATTTATGGATATCCATAAGTAGAAAATAAATATTAAAACAGCGCCCCATAAGTATTGCTTAGGTACGTACCAGATATCATCATTGATCAGATGTCTCATTATCAATGAAAGGCCTGATATTGTGATTATTTTTCAACCCCACTTTCCAAATCACTTGATGCTATCATTAAATGATAGATGAGAAAAAAATATTGTAAAAAGTTTAACTCTCTCAAACCAACCTATATAAATACCGTTATTGACAAATCACAACCAGGGGAAATCACGAGCTAATGCGCATGCGCAGTAAAATTCCCTTTTAAAGTATCTGATCGTTTATGTTGATCCATTGAATAAATTTTATATGCCAAAAGAATTAATAGCTTAACCTCAACATATCATATGGCCTTGTATCACACAGCAGTTTTCAATTTGCAATTCCATTAGTAGTTTCTGACTTATGCTTCGGACAAGAATTACAAGTTTAAAATTACAAAGGGCAATAACTCTAATTTGAAAGAAGAATGGTTGTAAATCTCTGCACTTTCTCTCATTGCCCTTTATCATTGTGTAAAGTTTCATTGCAGTCCCATTAGTAGTTTTTGAGTTGCGCTACGGACAGGAATTATAAGTATAAAATTCCAAAGGGCAATAATTCTATTTTGAATTAAAATAGAGTTATGGTTTTGAGCTCGAAACTTCCTGTCATTGCCCTTTATCACTGTGGGAAGTTTCATTACAGTCCCATTAGTGGTTTTTGAATAATGCTCCAGACAAGAATTGTAACTATAAAATGACAAAGGGCAATAACTCTACCTTGAATGATGAACGAGTTATGGTTCTTGTGCTCCTCACTTCTTCTGACTGTCTTTTATCATTGTGTGAAGTTTCATTGCAGTCCCGTTAGTGGATTTTTAGTTATGCTCCGGACAAGCATTCTAAGAATAAAATTACAAAGGGCAATAACTCTAATTTGAATGAGGACAGAGTTACAGTTTTTGCACTCTGCACTTCTTCTCATTGCCCTATATCATTGTGTGAAGTTTCATTGTAGTCCCATCAGTAGTTTTTAAGCTGTGCTCCGGACAAAAATTCTAAGTATATGATTTTTAGTACTCTACTGACCGAAGGCCAGCAGAGCTTCGGCCAGTAGAGCTGTTGACCATCGTCAGTCTGTCCGTCCGTCCATTAACTTTTGCCTCGTTAACATGATAGGGCCTTGATTTTTCATCCGATCTTTTTCAAACTTTACAAGATTGTTGATATCAATGAAAGCTTGGAGGATTTCAAAAATCAGCCAGTTCGGACCAGTAACAGCGGAGTTATGGCCCTTGATTTAGTTAAAATTGCTATACTTTGCCTCGTAAACGTGATAGAGCCTTCATTTTTCATCCGATCTCTTTCAAACTTTACCACATTGTTGATATCAATGAAAGCTCGGCTAAGTTCGAAAACCAGCTAGATCGGACCATTTTCACCGGAGTTATGGCCCTTGATTTTCTGAAATGTGCTATAATTTGACCTCGTTAACATGATAGCACCTTCATTTTTCATCCAATCTTTTTCAAACTTTACCAGATTGTTGATATCAATGAACGAGTTCAAAAACCAGTCAGATCAGACCAGTAAAACCAGAGTTATAGCCCTTGATTTAGTTAAAATTGTTGTATTTTGCCTCGTTAAGACGATAGGGCCTTCATGTTTCATCCGATCTTCACCAAACTTTACCAGATTGTTAATATCAATGAAATTTGGAAATGTTTGAAAACCACCCAAATTGGATTAGTAACACCGGAGTTATGGCACTTGAATTAGTTCAAAGATGCTGTATTTTGCCTCGTGAAGACGATAGGACCTTCATTTTGCCGGATTTCAGCTAAACTTTGAAAGGGATTATCAGTACCTAGCCTAGTCATACATATCCTCATGTCGATGTTGTCATGACAAGTATATATTTAAAGATTGATGAAGAAATAAAAATAATTGAGAAAGATATAGTGAACGTTAAGTTTTCATGAAGAAAAAAATGTGAATTTAACCCATATAATGACCTTCAGGCCATGTCGATGTTGTCATGACAAGTATATATTTAAAGATTGATGAAGAAATAAAAATAATTGAGAAAGTTATAGCGAACGTTAAGTTTTCATGAAGAAAAAAATGGGTATTTAACCCATATGATGACCTTCAGTGTGACCTTGACCTTATATTTTAGTATGGTCATGTCGATGTTGTCATGATGAGTATATATTGAAAGTCTGATGAAGAAATATCAAGAAATGAGAAAGTTATAACTAACGTTAAGTTTTTGTGAAGAAAATGAGTATTTAACCCATATAATGACCTTCAGTATGACCTTGACCTTTATATTTTAGTATGGTCATGTCGGTGTTGTCATGGTGAGTATATATTGAAAGTTTGATGAAGAAATATCAAGAAATGAGAAAGTTATAGCGAATGTTAAGTTTTCGTGACGAACTGACGGACTGACGGACGGACGGATGTCAAAGTGATCCCTATGTTTTGCATTTTTCTTCGAAAAGGCGACGCAAAAAGTATCATAATGTTTGGCTTTTCTCTTAAAAACAAAGGGATTTACATATTGAGCGTTTTCCTTGAAATCATTTTCTTGCTCAAAATGTTATAGTAAGGAAAATACCCCCAATTGGAAAGAGATATAAGTGTTTGATAGGTTTTGACATGAATGAATTGTGTATGCATACAACTTTTTATGATATGTGTCTTTAAAGTCAGGCAATATTTCTGTTATCTAACATGGTTTATTAAAATACTCAATGTTGATTGGTTATTGGGGTGGTCTGAACAAAGCTATATAACCCTCTGACATCATGTAAGTCAACCGTTAAGATGTCATTTTAAATGGCAGAAAACATGTTAACCGTTGGGACGTCACTTTAAAAGTCAGATGCAAAACAACAATGCAATGAAATGCGTTATTTTAAGCAACGCTATGTTCAAACAACAAATTTAAATAGGATGAAGCTGTGTATTCTTCTCATTTGATGTTGAGAGATAGGCATAAAATGTAAGTTGTAAGAATTTGTTTGTATTTTGTGCAGTCTCTTGACAAAATGTGTTTCATGATACATAAAACTCAATGTTAAAATATTTCCAGCGGGTTTTTATTGCGTGAGAGCAAAACCTGGTGTTTGGGACTTGAAACACATCGAAACCGCAGGCTTGTGGCCCTTGGTATCGATGAACAAGTCCCGCCCGCCAGGTATTGATCTTTGACAATATAAACCTGCTGGAAATATTTTATTTCTTAAATACAACATATTTTGTGATGATTTATAGTAATATTCAGTAAATATAAAAGCAATCTGCTCAGAGATATTCTGGGAAATATCTCGCATTGGGAGATATTTCTCAGTAGCCAGAGTGATGTCACAAAATTATGTATTTGTTTGTTGGAATGGTGTTACGTATTTTTTAGCAAATGTTAGGCCATACATGAGTTGATTTTTCTGTAGTTGATGTATAGTAGTTGTAGTCCCCATTATTTAGGGGTAGAAGCAGTACTGTTTACCTTCCACCATGGGTATGATGAGCAACATTTTCTCACTAGACAAGTCAAGCTCTCAGTGGATCAAACACGCAGCGGTGAGAGGCGAGAAAGTTTTAGACGCAGCGTCTTTACTATCCCGACAACGGAGGCACTACAAAATTATGTAACAATGCGTACTACTTGAAACAGTGAAAGAATGAAAGAAAGAAAATGAACAAGGGCAAGTTTTTTTCTTGTATATCTGCACAAAATATGTAATGTATAGTTTAATTTCTCTCCCTCATGAAGTATTTACCGTATTTCAAAAAGACTTTTGTTAAACTCTGTATTTCGTAACTCACCACACTCTCCCACAACTCTGTATTTTGTAACTCAGCCACACTGTCCCACAACTCTATATTTCGTAACTCCCACACTGTCCCACAAGAAATTGAGGTAAATTTCACATTTTTCTATATATTTGTTATTAGGTCTTTGTTCTGCCCATAGGGGCACTTTAGGAGTGTAGACAAGTCATCTCTTGTGCGTAATCCAAGGAATATAGTCTCTCCAACCAAAAGGGCACAATAGGAGTGTAGACAAGACTAACAGGAGTGTAGACAAGTCATTTCCTGTATGTAATCCAAGCAATATAGTTTCTCCAACCAGAAGGGCACAATAGGAGTGTAGACAAGTCGTTTTCTGTATGTAATCCAAAGAATATAGTCTCTCCAACCAGAAGGGCACAGTAGGAGTGTAGACAAGTTATTTCCTGTATGTAATCCAAGGAATATAGTCCCTCCAACCAGAAGGGAACAATAGGAGTGCAGACAAGTCATTTCCTGTATGTAATCCAAGGAATATAGTCCCTCCAACCAGAAGAGCACAATAGGAGTGTAGACAAGTCATTTCCTGTATGTAATCCGAGGAATATAGTCCCTCCAACCAGAAGGGCACATAGGAGTGTAGACAAGTCATTTCATGTGCGTAATCCAAGGAACATAGTCCCTCCAACCAAAAGGGCACAATAGGAGTGTAGACAAGTCATTTTCTGCACGTAACCCAAGGAATTTAGTCCCTCCAACCAGAAGGGCACAACAGGAGTGTAGACAAGTCATTTCCTGTGCGTAATCCAAGGAATACAGTCTCTCCAACCAGAAGGGCATAATATGAGTGCTGACCTTTTGTCTTGTAGCTTCCATCCTGTTTCTTTAAAAAATTATGTTATTGATTAATATATAAAACCTAAACATTCAGCTAACATCATCTCATGGCTACAACATCAATGTAGAAATATTTGTCATTGACAGTCTTTTTCACTTTGTCGTACACTCCAAGGAAGATGGCTCCACCAATAGTAATCCACGTCACCCTGGGTAGTATACCGCTAAATAACCTGAAAGACACCAGCACGGCCATTTTTAATCATAGCTAGAAGGTGGGTCCACACTAACATTGATAACGTTTTTTTAATTTAGCACAGATAATAAAGAGAGAAACAGGCATTTAGACATTAGCTATCTCAGGATAGTCAGTTGTCCTGGCCTTGAATTCACCAACCATTCTTGAGAATATTCTTAGACTTGAGCTCAAGTATGCAAATTTCAAACACAAATATTTCTATAAGTTTACAGAATAAACGTTCATAACAAGCTGCTATGTATAAATATGATGCATACTAAACTGCAATATCTCAACTTTTACAAAAATGTCAAGGGAATTAACTCGTTCTAGATATCAGCATCAACTGGGTAGAGTTGTTCCCTTTGATTTATTTATAAATAGTTATGTCAATGATTTTTTTTTTGGGTCAAATTAGAGATTTTCTAATTCAGTTTTCCAGTGTAGACGTATCCTTAGCATTTTTGTATAATTGTTTAATTATTTAAATTGTTTAAATCCATTGTTAACTCAATACGAATTTGCTCTGAATAAAATCAAAGATGTGTCCAATTAAAAAAAAAATGGTGGGGCCGAGCAGACACTCCAGGGAGAACAAGCAGTTGAAAACAGGTGAGTAAACTCTTCCATAGCAACTATTTTCCTTTGAATGGTTCTCAGAATAAAGTACTAAAGCACTATATTCCTGTTTAAACATGTATCACAGTCATGATGAATAAAATGACCCAAACACATGTGAGGTGACACATGAACATTTCTACAGCTGAGAACCCCCGACTACATCAATAAGTATTTTAATTTATGCTATATATTCGACAATAATAAATTCATGGTATTTTATTAAACCTACCCTTTGAATCCTCTTTCTTTGTAAACAATAGATAAGGCATAGCCAATACTGCCCTTGGACAAGGCAGTGCCCCTCTGAAATGTATAAAACAACCAGGTAGTATGATAAAACAGTGCTATGGTGGTAGTTCTTTATTTCCTCCAAGCAGAGAAGAGTGTACATAAATATTAGTCAAAATACAGTCAATATATATATATATACAAATCAACATATAACTGGTATAGTCATACAACTCATGTGACTTAAAGAAACGAGTACTCTTCAAAATACAGTCATAATATGTACAAATCACATACAACAATATCGATGGAAATGGGAAAACAAACTGATAATATATTGTGGTAATTAGTGGTTGTAATTATCATGATACCGTGTGTCCCTTGTCGAAACGAAAAACGAAAGATTACAAAATGCGTTATTAATTACGATCTCCTTGTTTAAACGTTACTATTGGCAAATATATATTGTCAAACTTTAACAAAATGAGACAAATTTCAGTTGGAAATAATAGTATGGTGGTAATGTTAACATATAAGGGGCATAACTCTGCCTAAATGTAAGTTAGTGTTATCAGACACATTTAACGACATTCCTTCAAGTAAAATGAAGATGTGTGTGAAGTTTTATGAACATCGGTCAAGTATTTTTTAAGTTAGGGTCATGGTTAGGTTGCAGGTTAAAGTGTGACGGACGATGGATGATGACGACGGACAATGACGACGGACAAAGTGATCCTTAAGCGACACAAAAAGAGTAACTCTGAAGTATGTTTCAAAGGACTTAGTGACGTCTATGTGTCAGTAGAAGGAACATATAACTCTGTAGTCCAGAATAATATCAGTTATTCCAATGTTTCCCTGGATAGGTCAATGGACTTAACATGAAGTCAATGTTAAAGGGAAACTAACCTTTGCCAGCATAATTCTGGTCTTGGCCACATCTAATGGTGGAATTATACCATACAGAACACTTAGCTCCATACATGTGATATTTCACGGAATTCTAACCCTCCTCCCGGCCCCATGGAATTGTGTGAAAAACTCCCGTAAAATTGCTAAAATCAATTTTTCGAAAATCATCGGTCCATTTCCTTTGTTTGGTATATGTTTGTTGATGTTACTGTCTCGCGACTTGCGAGATTCGCGAGATCGTCACGTGGCATATCTGGATTTTGACCTGGGGTGAAAGTGAGTGAAACTGTTATTTGCAAACAGTTTATTGGCTTAATTGATCTTATCAAAGGATTAGCAGCACACTTATGAAGTCTTTAATGATGTCTGTAATTGAATCGATACGACCTGAAATAAATTGCCGGTGTCATTTATTTAGAAGTGGAAAATTAATGTTTGTTAAAACGAAAGCAGACTTTGTCGGCGTGAATTTGGTGAGTATGGATGATTTAATTAAAACAATTAATGAATTTTATAAAGATTTTACT
Organism: Cyrtodaria siliqua; assembly: GCA_037043455.1. Classification (NCBI taxonomy): domain Eukaryota; kingdom Metazoa; phylum Mollusca; class Bivalvia; order Adapedonta; family Hiatellidae; genus Cyrtodaria; species Cyrtodaria siliqua. Next base: position 516,594 of record JAWPHD010000162.1, on the reverse strand, counting down.
TCAAGGAGTTCCGTGATTGACGTGATTGACGTACGTTGCTTTAGTTCGATGTTCGTGTGTTTGATTTCAGATTTTACTTTAAAAAAAAAAAGGGGTTGATTTAAGTTGGTTGCTTTTGACCCATGTTTGTACATTGTCTTTGACAAAAATAAAAGTTGGAAATGTTCTTTGTTTTGTGCTGAGGAAGATCCAATCAGACAGCCGTGGCAACCTCAGTATGTTCCTCTGCCAGCATATTTCTGGTTTTGGCCACATCTAATGGTGTAGGTATGCCATACAGAACACTTACCTCTGCAAGCATTATTCTGGTCTGGGCCACATCTAATGGTGGAATTATATCACACAGAACACTTACCTCTGCAAGCATTATTCTGGTTTTGGCCACATCTAATGGTGTAGGTATACCATACAGAACACTTACCTCTGCAAGCATTATTCTGGTCTTGGCCACATCTAATGGTGTAGGTATACCATACAGAACACTTACCTCTGCAAGCATTATTCTGGTCTTGGCCACATCTAATGGTGATATTATATCACACAGAACACTTACCTCTGCAAGCATTATTCTGGTCTTGGCCACATTTAATGGTGGAATTATACCATACAGAACACTTACCTCTGCCAGCATAATTCTGGTCTTAGCCACATCTAATGGTGTAGTAATACCACACAGAACACTTACCTCTGCCAGCATAATTCTGGTCTTGGCCACATCTAATGGTGTAGTTACACCAGCAGCTGTACAACCTACAATACAGAATGAAGTACAGAGATCATACATAATTCAATCGTTTTGTGTTAAACTCATACCACATTGAACTTTGCATTTGATTTGCAAGATTTTAAAGTTTATTTACAAGATAATAGATTGTTAATAAACTACTGTATGTGATGTGCAAAACCACTCCCAGATGGATGGACGGATGGACAAAGTGGCAACTATATGCTCCCCCATCAGGAAGCATAAAAATAGGTTCCCTCTTTTTTCTCAAATCACATGGTCACATTCTTAAAACTAAGACATGTATAATATAATTATATTCAATTCACTTGAGGACAAACACCCTCATAATACCTGCTATAGCCCCCACAGATGGAGGACTGCCATGGCTCCACTGGGCTTCCTTGGTGTGTAGACCAGTGTTTCTGAAACAGATATTCAATTGAATGCAGATTGTTGCACCCTTGTCAGACAAAACAGTAGAGGGTTATACCTTTAAGCATAAAACAGAACACATGATTACAGTTTATCACTGGACTGATTACATGATTGCAGTGGATCATATATTGGTATCACATGATTGCTGTGGATCATAGCTGGGTATCACATGATTGCTGTGGATCATAGCTGTGTATCACATGATTCCTGTAGATCATAGCTGTGTATAACATGATTGATGGGGATCATAGCTGTGTATAACATGATTGCTGTGAATCACAGCTGTGTATAACATGATTGCTGTGAATCTTAGCTGTGAAAAACATGATTGCTGTGAATCTTAGCTGTGAAAAACATGATTGCTGTGAATCACAGCTGTGTATAACATGATTGCTGTGAATCACAGCTGTGTATAACATGATTGCTGTGAATCAAAGCTGTGTATAACATGATTGCTGTGAATCATAGCTGTGTATAACATGATTTCTGTGAATCACAGCTGTGTATAACAGGATTGCTGTGAATCATAGCTCTGTATAACATGATTGCTGTGGATCAGAGGTGGGTATCACAACTGCTGTGAATCAAAGCTGAGTATCACATGATTGCTGTATTATAGTTGGTTATCAAATGAAGGATCACATGATTGATGTGCATCACTTGATTGATCACATGATTGCTGTAGATTATAGCTGGTTATCACATGATTGCTGTAGATTAGAGCTGGGTATCACATGATTGCTGTGTATCACATGATTGCTGTGAATCATACGATTGAGCACATGGTTGCTGTAGATTATAGCTGGGTATCACATGATTAATGTTTATCACATGATTGCTGTGGATTATACCTGGGTATCTCATGATTGCTGTGTATCATATGATTGATCACATGACTGCTGTAGATTATAGCTGGGTATCACATGATTGCTGTGTATCACATGATTACTGTATATTATAGCTGGGTATTGGATGATTGCTGTGTATCACATGATTGCTGTGTATCACATGATTGCTGTGGATTATACCTGGGTATCTCATGATTGCTGTGTATCATATGATTGATCACATGACTGCTGTAGATTATAGCTGGGTATCACATGATTGCTGTGTATCACATGATTGCTGTAGATTATAGCTGGGTATCTCATGATTGCTGTGTATCACTTGATAGGTCACATGATAGCTGTGGATTATACCTGGGTATCTCATGATTGCTGTGTATCATATGAATGATCACATGATTGCTGTAGATTATAGCTGAGTATCACATGATTGCTGTGTATCACATGATTGCTGTGAATCATATGATTTCTGTAGATTATAGCTGGGTATCACATGATTGCTGTGTATCACATGATAGCTGTGAATCACATAACTGATCACATTATCTAACTCTTGCAGTTTCAGAGAAGAAGATCTTTAAAGATATTCCTATATTATTATTATTATTATTATTATTATATACCAAACTTATATAGCGCCCTTTTCATACACAAGATACGTTCAAAGGCGCTGTACAATAAACATAAAATATCACAGGAATAAAGGCAGAAAATCACTACTAGTATGAAAATTAACACTAAAAAAACCTCAAAAGCTTTAAGAATATTAAAACACATAATATAAGGTCACAAAAATCAAATGAGTTATTACGATTAAGACTACATTGTTTAAATACTAAAAACTTAAAACAGAATATTGTTAAAAATTGACTCATTAAGGCTAACAATATACATTGAATATATTCTTTTAAGAATTGGATCAATAAAAATAGTAATAACAGCAACATACAAATTAAAAATGTTAAATCTTTAAAAAATGCTATAAGAAAACTATTTAATTTTAATTGCAAAACTACTAGCAAGGAACTCGCACTTTCAATGTCACAGTAATTGATATTAAGGTCTGCTGCCTGAACAGATTGACTGCCGAGCGAGCTCGGTGCGCCATGCGCTGCAAACTGTTCAGATAAGGCGGCCGTAGACTTGCAAAAAGTAAAAGGTCTTTAACTGTCTCTTGAAACTTTGAAGTGTTTCACAGTCTCTAATATTTGATGGTAATGAGTTCCACAATGTAGGCGCAGCTGATGTAAAGCACCCGTCACCGTATTTCACTTGTTTACTTTTTGATGGAACCACCAGTGTCGATGATTGATGTGCTGAGCGTAGATTTCGTGTTGGTCTGTAAATTTGTATCATGTCTTTGATATATACTGGTGATTGGCCATGAAGAGCTTTGAATGTATGGGTAAGAATTTTGTACTTCACTCTATATTGCACGGGAAGCCAATGGAGATCCTTTAATATTGGTGTGATGTGACTGAACCTTGATGTTCTGGTTATTATGCGGGCGGCAGTATTTTGAACAGTTTGCAGTTTGTTAATCGTGTACTGAGGGACCCCGTACAGAAGCGCATTGCAATAGTCAAGCCGTGATGTAACTAAAGCATTGACCAGAAATTTCGTGGCATCTGTGTTAATATATTGTCGAATGCGACCTATTTGCCGTAACTGAGCGTAGGTGGATCTGCACACAGAGTTAACATGTTGCTCCATGTTCATCTTGGAGTCTAAGAAAGCTCCTAGATTTCTTACATTAGCTGACTGTGTTATTTCGGACTTGTCTACTTTTACTGTAATGTTTGAAACTGCATTTGAGTTGCGCTCGGATGTAAAAACAATCAGTTCAGTTTTTTCTGAATTGAGTTTCAACATGTTGCTGTTCATCCAGAGAATAATTTCATTGACACAGTTAGTCACACGATTGATTGTATCTTCGATGGTTGTGTTGTTTATTGGTTTAAAAGACATATATAGTTGAGAGTCATCTGTGTAGAAATGTCTGTTCAATCCATGTTTAAGACAAATAGCACCGACTGGCTTTGTGTACATGACATAGTATTTTGGGCCTAGGACCGACCCTTGTGGCACACTGTATGTCACATGCACCGGCTTCGACAGTTCTCCATCTATACAAACAGTCTGATATCTATCACTCAGATAGGACTCCATCCAAGCAAGTGGCTGTCCTGTAATGCCGAAGTGGCTCTCCAGCCTTCCTATATAAGACTATGTAAAACTGTGAGCCCAGCGGTGGGGCCAGATTTGATCCCAGGGTCACTATTTGAATAAACTTGTTACAGGACCATTAGCCGATGCTGCATCAAATAGGAGAGCTCTAGGCCTTGTGGTTTCAGAGAAGAAAACTTTTTAAGTTTTTCCATATAAAAGTTAATGTAAAACATATGTGACCCCCTGTGGCGGGACCAAACTGACCAATCTAAGTTGTTTAAAACAAAAGTTAATGATGACAACTGATGATGAGCGATCCCAATAGCTGACCTCCGAGCCTTCGTCTGAGGTGAGCTAATAATGTCGTCCAAGGTGGATATAAACCAATTACATTATAAGTTTCTCTAATTGGGTATCTCACCGACATTTAAATCTTAAAATAGACAACACACTAGAAAAATCTTTAAATTTCATAATTCTAACACACCACTGTACAAGTTACATCTAAAACTGATGTAACTCTATAAAAAATATGCAGTAACACATATAATCACTTTTGCAGTTTTGCTTGCCCGGAAAGATAAATCTTGGCTTTTTAGCTGACTTTAAAAGGAACTAATCTGTCTCCTCTATATTTGGGCGAGATCCGTCAACTGTGTACGGAATATCGCACGTAAACGTAAACATTCTTCTTTATAAAAGTGTTCAACGATGGCTTCTGGGAGCCATGAATTATTTATTGTATATACACTAGTGTATTACATATGCAAATGTGAACCGAATCAATGTGTCTGTACATAGTCATTGCTTTTTCTCCTTTATAAACATAGGCCGAAATTCGGCCCCTAGAAAAACAGCATACCTTTTTTCCCCTCTTTGGCTGAGAAAATTCCCTTAATACGGGGTTAATTTTTTTTTTTTGGATAACATTTCCCCCTTATACTTCTCAATAATGTTATGTTTTGGATACATTTACTGAAGAAAGTTTATCTAACATGTACTTTTTTCACCTAAAACACTCCAATGTCATATATCTGCACACCCAAGTATTCAATTTCTGTTCCCCATGTATATCGATAATCACACTATGTTGAAATCGCGCTTATTTTTCTCCTATTCCTGTGCCTCTTCCCTGATTTCCGAAAAAAAAGATGCATTCAGACTGACCTTACTGTTTGCCATTATTTGAAATCTTACTTTATAAAAACCTTGCAACGTTTAAATTTGGTTTAGGTGTCACAAAATTTGTAAAGCGAATGCGTAACAGTCGCTTTAAGTATCTGATGTCATATAAACAACCAAAAGACGTCATGCTTTCTCTTACAAATTGGTGCCATATTAAAGGTAAATTAACAATATTAACATGAAAGTTTCACGTTGTAAGGAAGTAATTTAATAAATAGAATCTTACATTTGTGACTACGTTTGACTTCCATAAACTAGTTGAATAACAAAAATATCACAGAGCCTCACAGAGCCTCACATTCTATCATGTTATACAACTCAGTCACTCGAGTAAGATCCTCTATATAAGAAACAGTATAATGGGAATGGCTATTCTCTTGATCAAAAAAACTAACCTTCAACTACTCCCAGATGGGAAACTGCAAAAATGAAAACGGCATTTCTCGAAACACAGTACTAACGTAGCCACGGTACAGTCCTCTAAAACCATGAAACAAACATCGACACTGTATTGTTTGCAACGCATACATTAAAATACAATAATAATTTTTTAAGAGCACTCAATAATAATTCCACAACTGGAACCACCACTGAAGGTGATGAATACCCGTTTTTTATTGGGAGCAACCCATTCAAAACTGTTTCAGGAATGCAAGTAGTAAAAATGAGTTACATGACGAGATGCGACGAGACAAAAATGTGTCATGTGATGGGACAGTGTGATGCCTATATAGCCAGCATATCATCTTGTGAAAGCGAGGGTATGAAAATAATTCACAAGACAGAACATTCTGTTTTTTTAGAAGTTGAAAAATAAGATGCAAGAAGAAATGAAGTGAATTGAATGTTGTTAAAAATGGCTCATAAACACATTATAGATTATTTAGAGCTGTCACAGAGAGGGCTCACGTACGTGTTCTGTTTTGCGTAAGATAGTTCAGAAATAAAAAATTCTTTTCACTGAATTTTGCCTTTTTTCAAATTCCCTGAGTTTTTCCAAATTCCCTGATTGTCTTGCATTTGTTTTAAATTCCCTGAATTTTGCATTTTTTTTTTTAATTCTCTGATTTTTCTCCTGCACTTACCTCAGTCCTTAATGTTGTTCTAAGCACGTGTAAAGATGATAAATGTGAGTTACACTGGGCTCTCTGCTTCACCACCTCTACAGGAACAGGTATCAGACAGGCCATCTGCAATATAGTGTGTATTGTATGTTATAAATGTGTTAGACTGGCTCTCTGCTTCACCACTTCTACAGGAACATGTATCAGACAGGCCGTCTGCAATAAAGTGTGTATTGTATGTTATACATGTGAGTTAGACTGGGTGCGCTGCTTCACCACCTCTACAGGAACCCGTATCAGACAGGCTGCCTGCAATATAGTGTGTATTGCATGTTATAAATGTGAGTTAGACTGGGCTCTCTGCTTCACCACCTCTACAGAAACACGTTTCAGACAGGCCGTCTGCAATACAGAGTGTATTGTATGTTATAAATGTGAGTTAGACTGAGCTCACTGCTTCACCACCTCTACAGGAACACGTATCAGACAGGTCGTCTGCAATAAAGTGTGTATTGTATGTTATAAATGTGAAATTAGACTGGGCTCTCTGCTTCATCACCTCTACAGGAACATGTATCAGACAGGTCGTCAGAAAACTTAAATGTTCATTTTCTGTTTAATTCGATCTTTCCATATATATTCACTAGATGTCAAATCACTCACAGAATTTCACCAATGAGTGGTCAACAACTTCTTGATGCATGTTTTAACGGGAATTACCGTGATGCTATTAATGACCAAATAACCTACCAAAAGACCCAGTTAAACAAGTTACAGTGATGTACTACAGTTCTTTATATTGAATTATACATTCTGAAATAAAATGGTTACATGTAAAAAAATAAATAAAAATCACCCAGTGTATGATACATATATCTGTCATTGTAAGTCGTCTACAGAAATATCATATAAAATAATTGTTAACTGCTGGGTTAGATTTTAGTGAAATACTTCGCAAGATGGAAGGCATAGGGTTCATTTCAAGTGGATGCAAGTGAGTGAAAAAACAAAACAACACAGCTACTATCGAATGAAGGATTTCCTTAAATATTACTCAGCAGTTAAATTACCTATTAAATACATTTTAAATCAGTTTGCATATGACTTTAACCAAAATGTTTCGCTTGGCAAATGACGTGGACATCATCACACTTTATTAATGTCATAACACAGAGTAACAGTTAGTTATTTTTATTAATATTTGCTGATTATGAATATTCTTTCATAGAGATATAATAAAGTAGTGTTACAGACCACTTCGCCAGTGGACGCTGCCACCATATGGACAACTGGGCCCTTGTTATTTCCAGCCATGTATTTTATGCTCTCATATGTGAGGAAAAACAGTGACGCTGAAAATAAATAAGTTACTAATAACAGAAATACCCTATTTCAAACATTATAAAATACAGAGTTCAAGCTACTGCTATACTTTGGCCAGAATATATTCATCATTGTAAACTTTGACCTACTTAAATTATAATGAAGGTGTTTATGTTACATTTAAAAAATGCATAATAAATGAACAAGCATTAAGAAACAAGGTTATTTATAGGAAATATAGTTAAACATGGGTAAGCCCAACAAAATAATATGTGTGGTTCAGGTAACACTGGCAAAACAAATAGGTAGGTAGGTAGGTAGCATTACGTGGTCCGGTCTTAATTCCTTTAAGCGAGGACAGATGCGCCGAAGGCGGAGCTTATCGTACTTATCGTACTTAATCGATATAGGTAATTTGTGGGCGGAGCTTAGCGCTTATCGTGACGGACTATTTTCAATGGAGTTTACTCGACTCTGTGATTTTAGAAGACGGATCGATAATTGTCTTCGTATTTCCTTAAACAATTATTGTCGTATTTATTGAAATACATGATTTGTTTAAAGATTGTAATATTGCACAGAAAAAAATGCGCACGTAACAATCAATTACAGTAAGAGAGGCGTGAATTGAGTCTATATAAATTATCTGCCCGTCGTAATTGGCACGAGTGAAAATGTAATATCCTTGTTTAGATAAATTCTATCAAATTCGTGAATTTGTCAGGACCCAGATGATCCTCGTTTTCATGTCACCACCAAACAGTCATGTACTTAACCACCATTCTCAATCTGTAATATCCACATTGTTCGGGCACATTTACGATAAACGAAATGGAATTGTATCAAAGTTACCACAATGTTGATTACTGTTTATGCACATGTACCAACCCTATAAAAACAATGTCTATTGGTATTTTTTGTGGGATTAAAAATGCCGCGGTCTTTTGATGTTGCCGTGCGGCGTCTGAAAACAGGCGATCACCGCGATTGTATGACGTAACACAAAGACCTTTTGATCTTGCGCGTTTACCGCGACTTTGTCGAGATCAAGAACAGAAATTAACAATTTAAAGGAGCAGTATAAAGTTATGTGTACTCGACTGTATTGAAATAATAAAAAATCTTTAACGTATTGTCAAATATCTAATTAGATATTAAAATATTAGCAGTTCTAATTAAGGGCAACCACGCATAGACGACTGGATATATCAGCTTGCGTCTTTACGCGTTTTATATTTTGAGAAAACGTACTTTATCTAAAAAAATTAAAGGATTTTTCGTTTGTGTTGCAGCTCCATTCACCAAATGACAAGTTTATTCAGACAAGATATTAGCCAACATTTCGGTCTAAATTACTCGTGAAAAAATAATCGGCCTCTCATATATCATCACAAATTTGAACACTCATGGAATGTCGAGTAGTTTTTATTTATTTATTTATAACGTCTTTATTATTATTTTTGACGTAGTCATTTTTCGTTTGTTACAATTGTTCACGGTCATCTGTTATAGCTACAAACCAGGTTACTGAAACATTCAGCCTATAAAAAAAACACAATCTGATACTATTAACTTAGGGACAAACAGCAATCTTGAAGTTTTTATCATGCATTAAAATTGAACTTACAATTTAATTATCCAGTATCATTTTTGCACACAATAAGTGATTTTTTAAAAAGTTTTATCAATATGCAAAACAATATATTAAAATCTAATGTGACACTGTGAGTTTAAAAAAAAAAATCAAGATTGCTCATGTCCCTTTAAAGGAACTTCCAACTATTGATCATTATATTGCCACAAGAATACATTTAAACAAAGAGAAATTTCTTTTTAATTATATGAAAGTTTAGTACAATGTCAAAACGATTTAGGATTAATACACCCGAGAAGCTAAAAATAATTGCCACGTGTCCCTTTAATTTAATCCATATTTAATTTTAACAAAATTAACTTTTAAGAAAGATATCATAGATGTAAACCTGTGGATTCTGAAATATGGAACGCCATGACTGTCTTAGGATGAGCCTATGCCTTTACATTCGGTACATATGCCTTAAGTACATAATTATGCCTTTATGTTCGGTGCATATGCCATTCAGTTCGGTGCATGTCTTTATGTTCGGTACATATGCATTTTTGTTCGGTGCATATGCCATATGAATTGTTCGGTGCATAATCCATTATATAAAGTAGTTCCTGAGATACTAGCCGCATTCACATACAAATTTGAACTAAGTTTTCTAAGTATAACAGGGGCCATAATTCTGTTAAATGCAGGAGTTATAGAAACTGACACTGTGGTGTCTGATGATGCTGAATGCAGGTGTGTGAAGTTTCAGAGATACAACTTTAATCAAGTGACGCAGACAACGACAATCAAGATGAAAATAGCTTTTCTTCTTCGAAAAAGCCTAGCAAAAAGGACTCAACAAAAAATCTGTGCATATGCCTTTAAGTTCAGTGCATATGTCTTCATGTTCGGAACATATGCATTTTTGTTCGGTGCATATGCCATATGAATTGTTCGGTGCATTATATACATATATAATCCATTATATAAAGTAGTTTCCGAGATACTAGCTGCATTCACATACAAACTTGAACCAAGTTTTTTAAGTATAACAGGGGCTATAATTCTGTTAATGCAGGAGTTACAGAAACTGGCTATGTGGTGTCTGTTGATGCCGAATGCAGGTGTGTGAAGTTTCAGAGATACAACTTTAATCAAGTGACGCAGACGACAATGACAATCAAGTGATGAAAATAGTTGTTCTTTTTCGAAAAAGTCTAATAAAAAAGGACTCGACATGTAAACGTTTCGTACCGACGGATAAGGGAAGCCTAATTTCGTGGCGGTGCATACAAATATGGTTAGTTGATTGAATGTTGTTTTACGTCATTTTCATTACATGTTTTAGATTATTATACATTATTCAACTTTTATAATCGGTCACTTTTCAACGAATTATATATTTTTTTTAATAATTCATGTTTTCATTTGAAATTTTAACTGGCGTCGTTTAACAAATATCGCTAGCGATTTATAAAACTTAATCTGCCTTGATTGGACTATACCCTTGTTGATAAACTTAATAAAAACTTGATTTAATATGTTTCGGTGATTTTCAGTTTTTAGTATTCAAGTTTTTTCAGAAAACCTGGGTGACCGATTATAAAAGTTGAGTAGTGGTGGAGACACCCCTACCACTTTTTCCTGGATAAAACGAGTACATTTACTTTATACCTCCCCCATTCCAAATAATCAACACTTTCTCAAAAGTCGAAGCAGTAAGAGAGGTTTCAAGCATATGGGCACATACTTTCAGTATACACGCCTTACCAATATAGCCCTTGACAACAGTTTGAAATACAGAAAGACTAAAACAATTGTTTTCTTCTCTAATGTTCTTTATTTATACCAATCAATATTAAAATGCACATCAAATCCCATTTTTTTTATATATATTTATATAATATATATTCCAGAATACTGGCATAATAGATTGAATAAATTGTGGTTTACTGCGCACTAGCACGTTGAGTGACTTGATGTTTACAGCACACCAACTCTAAAAGGGTTATATAGCACCAACAGGTGTGATCATTTCATGCCCACCCTCCTTTTACAGCAAGATAAAAAAGTGTACAAAACGGGTTTAGATCCTTCAGATCTGAGAGTTGCTGCAAAATTTGGTGTAACCACTCCTATTTTTTTGCTGGACCCGTGATCATAGTTTTCAGCCACCACTTAAGTAGCACCTGAAACAATACAGGGATCAGTGTTCTCCCCAGAAATGTTTGAAAATATGGTTTAGGGTGTATCAGTGTACCCAACCCCTATATTTTAAGGTATTTTGTCAAAAAGACACCGGATTTATGAAAGAAATAGGCTAGAGATACTAAATATTGTGGTATAAACTTATTCAAGATAAAAATAAATTAATTAATAATGACTGTATTACATGTCCTCCACAATTAAGGCATGTTGCAAAAGCATTTTGGCTGCGAAGGCATGTTAAATGCGACATGCCTTAATGGCCTGGGGAGAACACTGGGGATGATGTAGACCTTTAACATTATAAAAAGGACTACACATGCATTCAGAGGGATTTTACCTCTGCCTGGATAAACTGTGGCCCTATTCTTGCCCAGGAACCATAAAGGAATTCACCAACACAAGAAATGTTATATTGCGTGAAACAGGAATGAACATGCCAGGCTCATCCTCCATTTACATCAAGATAAAATATGGAGAATGGGCCTAGAAGCTTCTAACATGCAGAGGTGCTGCAAATTCTTTAGTAGACGCTCCATTTATGATGAAGCCTCGTTTCCACGGTTGCATATTTAATCTTTCATTCATTCAGCAAAATTCCAAAAGGTCATAAAACCCATGAGGATTAAAAACATACATTTATATAAAAGGTCGACAGCAGATATACTAATCAAAATTTGCAAAGGATCACTTTTTTCTTCCATATAATTTTATTAGAAATTAATTCATAATAACGTTATTAATTTCATTGATACTTCAACAATTCCACAATTAGAATCAAGTCATATACTGCCCTAAATAAATTCATGTTAATTAGAACTAATGCTATTTATTTTAACTAAAAATTTAAACAGCAAAATAGATCCTTAGCAACCACTGTAGATCCTGCTAGAGGCAGAGGGGTAGGACCCACCTTTCTGTGCATTTTTTTTATCATGCTCATTCAAGGTTTTCTTCATGACACTGCATATGCAAATGTCGAAACATGGCTCCATCGTAAATGGAGTGTCTACAAAAGAATTTGCAACTCTGCAGGTTCGAATATTGTATCTTGATGTAAATGGAGGATGAGCCTGATGCCAGTTCATCCCTGTACGGCGCCATATAACCTTTCTTGTGTTGGTGCACCTTAAAACACCAATTCAATTCAGAAGCAAACAGAGCTTGTATAGATGATCTAACATATATGGAGAACCAAATTTATTAAACACGCTTACATAATTTTGAATGTTGATTTAAAAGTTGCAAAAGTCTATTAAGCATCCATAAGGCAATACGGTGTTGCTTAAATATGCTAAGCGGGCTATACATATTAAGCAATACATACTATGGTGAAAACCTAATGTGCTAATGGAAGTCACGTGATCGCAGAAAAGGTAAATCTTGTGGGTCCCACTTTATTTACGAATAATAATTTTAAAACAAGTGGTCAATGACCTTGAAGCTCTACTGATTGACTTTGATTTCAGGAAGTAGTCGCTACAAACGTTTTTTTGAAAATTTATTTTTAGCCGTGGCGGCCATCTTGAATTTCTGGCCGACCTGAAATTTTGCAAGGATCAATTAGACATCAAGAGCAACATTCGTGTGCGGTTCCATATCAATATCACTTATAGTTTTCAAGAAGTAGTCGCTACAAATTTATTTTTTAAAAATCTATTTTTATCTGAAATTTTGCTAGGATCAATTAGACATTCAGAGCAACATTCCTGTAAAGTTCCATGAAAATCCGCCAAATAGTTTCAGGAGTAGTCGCTACAAGTTTTTACTATATAACTCTATGTAAACAAAGATGGCCGCTGGCAGCCATGTTTAACGTCGAATCAAAACGATTTTTGACAAGGACCAACATCATGTCATGCTGATCATTTTAGAAAAAGTCCCATATCAATATCATTTAGAGGTTTCAAGAAGTAGTCGCTACAAACTTGTTTTTTAAAAAACTATTTTTAGATTTGGCGGCCCTCTTGGATTTCACATCAACATGAATTTTTGCTAGGATCAACTAGACTTCATGGGTAACATTTCTGTAAAGTTTCATGAATATCCATTCAGTAGTTTCAGAGGAGTAGTCGCTACAAAAAAAGTTAACGGACAGACGGACGACGGATGCCGTGGTACGGCATAAGCTCTGCTGATCTCTGATCAGTCGAGCTAAAAAACTACTCACCAATGTATTACATGTACTACTACAGACTTCTTAGGGTCTATGCTCATGTTTTCATGCATACATTTCACTGAATAAAAGTCAGACAGTTATTTGGTTATGCTCATTATCTGCTTACTTACGGACAGTGTCCCTTTAACAACAACCCACAAGAGATCCTATAATATTGGAACTTGGTACTTTATCTGTTTCAAAACGAATTTTGTCTGAAATATATACCATCTGAATTTACTACTACTATAGCCATTAAACATTATAGTTTCTACGTAGTAGATATTCAATACTGGTAGGTGTGTGATGTTTATCAACGATATTATTTTGTGTTATATAAGCTAAAAGTTACGGACAATGATCATGATTTTTTAAACAAGAGATATAATTTGAATTGGTATGGCATGCAGCAATTCAATCCAAACTGGTGAAACAGGCATTATCTTTATTTTGACCAGATACAGATAAATGGTGAAAAATCAGACAGCCAACCACGTTTCCTCGATAGCTCAGTTGGTAGAGCGCTGGACCCATAAGCCAACCCGAACCCAGGGTCTCCAGCTTACACGGCTAGCGCTCTACCAACTGAGTTATCGAGAACACACAATTGCCCATCAAATTTCCATCATGTACATGTAACGTCTCACAACACAGTTAATTTTACATTGCCCTACATATGTACAAGGACCACTCTGGACCACTGTAGAACTTCCTGAATTTTTTTAAAAATACTTTCTGTGTGAAACTTGACGTCTGTTGCTCGAATTACCCAGCAAAAAACACGGGGTTGAGCAATTTGCTTTTTTAAATATCAATAGTTTGAAGAGACCCTCTTGAATTTGTCCATTTCACTTTCATGTGTATCACTTCCCGGTATTAGACTCTCAGATTATCACTACCCGGTATTAGACTCTCAGATCTGGGCTCAGAAACATTCAGGCATATCCAAACCTATACGAAACCCATACTTGTCACCTGCAACAAAAAAGAGAAACTATTTGCACATATTAAAAAATAAACAAGAACCGAAAAACACAGACACTTTTTTCAAGCGCCAGAAAGTTCCTATCAGGACTGGCAACGGAAATAACTGTTTAGTGAGACCTTGAAGGAAAAAAGTTCCGCGACATGTGATGAAAATCTTTTCTGAAGAAACTTAGGTAAAAGCCCTACATGGCCTCGTTTGACCACATCGGGCGACTGTTTGTGAAATTATAGCGTAAAGTATGACAACGACTGGGCTCTTCATTTGCCTTCGCCAGTCGCCATAGGCGAAATAAAATTGCAAATGGCGAAACTTTTGTCAAGTGCTTTCGCCAATTTGGCTAAAGACATTTTAACCCATGTAAACTGACGGCTGGTAGTGGCAAAAGTGGCGAAAGTAGCGAAAGGAACAAGATCGTGGGCGCGGCCATGTTTTTCCGAATAATCCTTGACGAGTTCTCGGTGTTTACAGAAGAGCTAAAATCTATAGACTGTGTTACGACAATTGCGCTTTATATTACACACGGCTTATTTTACCTAGCGACGTCTAACTGCAACTCACTCGGTGTGCCTACACTGGATGAAAATTGTAAACCCAACAAGAGCTCGCCGAAAAAAAAGTTGCATTTTTCAATAACAAAAACAACGCAAAACAGCGCGTAAACGAAACGAAGACATATTATCAAAATAGTAATAATTAATCTTTCTCATACAAAGATTTACACCCTTTTAACTAAAATAATGACTGTAACTACGTTATTCAAAACTGAAAGTAACCCATGATACGTACATGTAAACAACATGTAAACAATACATTGTCATCTGTTTTCGCGCATTGAAACCAAGCCATTTCTTTCGAGTTGTATGCGTGGCCACACAAAACAGAACGATAACTGTGTCATCCGTTTTTTCCATCATGGGTACATGCTTGGTTGCTTTCTTGACTGATTGAAGGGTTTCACGACGCACCAACATATAAAAAGATCATAAAAATGAACCTGCATGTATGCTTAAAATTGTGTTTTCTTACAACATTCATCATTGGAACATGTCCCCAACTGTGACAAATAATAGAGGCAGTGGTGATAATAGAGGCAACATATTAAAATCAAGTTCAACTTGGTTTAATATATATATAAATATATATATTAATGATAAGAAAATTATACAAATTTGACAAATATGTAATCGGAAATTGTATTAAATTCTGCTAAAATGGCTAAAAAAGCTTAGCCAAAAATGGCTTAACAAAAATACCATTGGCTAAAGAAAATTGAGGTGGTTTAGCCAAAATGGCCAAACATATTTTGGTCCAATGAAGAGCCCAGAACGAGGATTAGACAAATTGAGATCTAGGCAATTCGCAAATGTATAGGATGGCATAGAGACGACAAAGGTGTATCTTTATATCTTTAATAACTCATTCTTTAGTAAAATAATTATCAGTATTGTTATTTCTATATCGAGCGTTATGTTTAAAGTGTGTAAGTCAAGTCATGTCACGATGAGTCAAGTCATAAACAAGTTTCAGCAGCTGATTAAGTCTAGTTAATTATAGTCTTGTCGAGTCAAACAACAGTCAAGCAACTTTTGAAACAGACATGCCGCGATCCCTTAAAAGTGGGTCAAAACATTCATTTCCCAGTGTTAATTAATGACATATCTGACCAAATAACGCCGTGAGGCATAAACTCCTGACAAGCATACGCCCTTAGCTAATGATTGGAGTGCTTTCATAAGGATTAAAGGGGCTGGTGTTAATTACCTCCGCGATAAGGGTCTAATTCTAGAATTCAACCATGCGTACATGACCTGTAAACTTGTAACGGCGTCATCAAATGTGAAAATAATTTACTTGCCTCCATCCTTTTTATCGCGATTTTAAATAGTTAATGATGAGAAAAGCCTGCCCTCCATCCATTTTATCGCGATTTTAAAAAGTTAATGATGAGAAAATAATCTCACAAACGCAAATTATTCGATAATCACATACAATTATAAGAATCTCGGGGTTGCAGATTATAAAGTTAGTTTACTTCCGGTTTTGAATTTGCTTCCGTGTTTCAAACAAAAATGATTATGAATAAAGACAGCTATTTTATAACATTTAAATAAACTTATAACCGTTTCCTACTCTCTTTTTTTTCGAAAGCGGTAACGAGCTGATGCAGTTAACAGTTAAGATATTGTAAGACATATGTCAGCGTAAAAAGTTGATGTAAATCCGGATAGTCCTTATTTCAGATGCTTAAAAAACACATGACACTGCGTGTTTTCAAGTTTTTTGTTTTTTTAAACGTTATTCACTTGAAAATAACTTAATTATTCTTGCTTTAAAAACTTCACCACATATATGATGATTATGAAGTGTTTACAAGATAAAAATATCTGCAACAGCAAACTATGTATAAACAATGTATAAAGTTGAGTTTATCATCTATTTCCAAAAAAGAATGTTCATACATGTACTACCTATGGCAGACTGATAGATATATTTAAAACATGTTTTAAATGTGCCGGGTGTATCGCCAAAAGGCGTATTTTACTTCAAAACATGAAAAAAAAATCGACATGCAGGAGGGGAGCCCCATCCCTCACCCAACTCCACCCCCACTCGCGCTAAATGCCACTTTCCTATAAAAAATTCTTGGGAAGGCCCTGGTCAAGTCAAGTCAAGACCAAAGTGAAAACGTATCCATATACAATTTACTAAGTATATTGATAGTTAATGTCAATACAATATTATAGTTTTACACATACGTGTAAAGTTCATGTCAAGCCTAAGTCAATTTCATGTTCAAGTATAAGTCAAGTCAAATTTTTGTGAGTCAAATCATAAACAAGTTAAATGTAGCCTAGGATTTGCGGTTGAATCAGTCAAATCAACTTAATCAAGTCTAGTCAATAGTCAAACCAAGTCAAGTAAAGTCAACACTGAGAATTTATACTTTAATAATAATATATTGATCTGAAATTAACTAAATTCAGTACAATAATCACAAAATTACAAAACAAAACGCTTTTACAAAATTATTTTATGTAAAGTTTTAAATATTACACGAGGTTGTACATATGCAACCGACATTCTTGACACATGACAAATAAATCTGACAAGTGACAAATAAATTATCTTACGTAAGCTTTTTTTATGCAAGGCAGTATGCGACCGACATAGATCTACTGAACCAGTGACAAATATATTTCACGTAAGGTTATTTTACACAAGGTTGTATGCTGTGCTGATTGTGCTATGTGACCGACATTCTTGATGAGACAAATTTCAATTATTTTACGAAACGTTATTTCGCATAAGGTTGTATAAGGCCAAACAAAAAAATACATGCGTTTCCGATGGCCGACCCTGAAACTTTTTATGAAGATTTTTTTGTTTTTTGTTCTGAACAATGATTTATCACAATATATCAAGGTAACTGACATCACAGAGCAACTGTCAGCTGTATCATTAACTTGTATCGGGTTTATGAGATAAATACATACAGTAGAATCTCACAATACCTTGCTGTTTTTTTTTGGAGCAAGATATTCTGAGATTCTACATGTATTTATCTCATAAACCCAGCTGCATAAACCCCATACAAGTTGATGATACAGCTGAAAGTTTCTCTGTGATGTCAGTTTACCTCGATATATTGTGATAAGGCCAAATAAAATTATACCTGTGTTTACTGTAACATTGCTGAAAAAAATTGGGTAGGTAGGTAGGCATTTTATTTTATTTTTTTATTTTTTGGCGAAGTTAATTTAAGGTGGCGATGAGCTTTGATGAATGGGAAAATGTGGTATTTTAAAAACTACAATAGATAACAATATGAAATTGTGTATACATGTGTTATTGTTTCCCAAAAGGCATGGCAACAACTGGATCTTTTCCCAATCACTTGCAATTATTGCAAAGGGGTAAAACAGTTTAATTTATTTTTCGCAAGTCCGGAAGAGGGTCAGTTCCAACAGCAGGACAATGAGCACATGAGTCGGCCGTGATAGCGTGAACATAATTGAGCCGCAGCACACGAAAACGTCCCTTCGGACGTTTAGACAACAACGTCATAAAGTAACAATTTATGACGTCGGCCGGTAATCAATGAATTACTAATCAAATTTCTCGTCACTCTGTGTTTTACCTAATTATTATATTTTGGGGAATATGTTTTCTTAATATAAATAGTTGATGCTATAGAAAATGGTAATTGTTTATGTTTTTTTGTTGTTATTTAATCAACGACGTCGTCCAAGACGCCGACGTCAGCGTCAAAATTAATTGTGAGTACAATCATTAATTTTCAAATTGAGATAAAATCATTTTTAATTAAGATATCAACATAAAATAAAAAGATATTTAAAGAGAAAATCACCGTGTTTCATAAACATCAAAAAACATAAAATGTGAACATTTTGTCTGAAGGGTCGTTTTCGTGTGTTTCGGCTCAATTATTAAAAAAAAAAAAAATGAGTCGGGGGGTGTTTTCAGCGGGTCGGTCGGGTTACAGTAAACTCAGGTATAATTTTATTTGGCCTAAATCATTGTTCACATGGTTCAGAACAATTTTTTATTTTTTTTAGTTTCCATAAAAAGTTTTAGCCCCTTAAAAATAGGGTCGGTCGGGCCACCGGAAACAGGTGTTTTTTTTGGCCTTAGTAAAATGTAAGAATCTCATCTGTAGCCCCTTACCGTAGTCCTATATAAAGTTAAAACTATTTTTTCTCTCCATTAAATGATTATCTGAACTGTAATATGAAACTCAATATCTGGGCTCTTCATTTGCCTTCGCCAGTCGCCATAGGCGAAATCAAATTGCAAATGGCGAAACTTTTGTCAAGTGCTTTCACCAATTTGGCTAAAGTCATTTTAACCCATGTAAACTGACGGCTGGTATTGGCGAAATTGGCGAAAGTAGTTCGTGGGCGCGGCCATGTTTTTCTGAATAATCCTTGACGGGTTCTCTGTGTTTACAGAAGAGCTAAAATCTATAGACGGTATTACGACAATTGCGCTTTATATTACACACAGCTTATTTTACCTAGCGACGTCTAACTGCAACTCACTTGGTGTGCTTACACTGGAGGAAAATTGTAAACCCAACAAGAGCTTGCCGAAAAAAAGTCGCATTTTTCAATAACAAAAACATCGCAAAACAGCGTGAAAACAAAACGAAGACGTATTATCAAAATGGTAATAATTAACATTTCTAATGATGTGCTATCGAGTAAGGACTTTATTAATTTATGAATACACAAATTGCGCAAAGAAGTATATTTTTCGATCGAATCATAAATCAACCGCGGCGATAACAGATTACCACTTCACAAACAATCGTACATAATCACTTTAATTTGTCCGTAGCATAAATAGCCCGAATATGCAGGATGTAAAATACAACACGAGCTGTGAAAACAGATGCAAGGTGTGAAAATACGGTTCACAAACTACTGGAAACTAAAGCATGTCTGCAGATCAATAAAGGGATGTCGGGTGAATTAAGGGATGTCGGAAAGTAGCCGCTTTTTTGAAGGCATGTCGGACGCGACATGCGTCAGATGCCTGGGGAGAACCCTGTTCATGTAACCATCTAACTGTTAGAAACTGTCAAAGAATTAATATCATTCAACTTGGTTTAATATATATATACATATATATTAATGGTAAGAAAATTGAGGTGGTTTAGCCAATATGGCTTAACATTTTTTGGTCAAATGAAGAGCCCAGAATATCTATATTGAAATTTAAAAATGCAGATGTGACTCTTACTATTGCTACTGTTTCACCCAATGGCATTTTACAATCTATACCACTGAAACATACATTAATTGTCTGAAGAGTAAATAAGGATTGTTTCCTTTGCTGTGTATAATGAATTGTAATGTGTATGCAAGACGCAGTTTTAACATATTGAGAAATCGAAAGAATTCAGGACTTGTGTCTATTTTTTGGGACTAGTCACAATTTTTTTGGGACTAATCACTTTTGACAGGGTGACTAGACCCGCACTAGTTGCTAAAAAAATTATTTGTACAGCCCTGACATTCGACATTTTTGACAAAGTGACAAATAAATTACTGAACGTAAGGTTACTTTATCATTATGTGAGGCTGTATGCGACCGACATTATTGAAGAGTGAAAAATAATAGATTTAATTACGATTAGGCCTAAATTAAAAGATTGTTTGCAGTGTGCCACGAATATTCAATTTATATGATTTAGATGTTATATAAAAAGAGTGTAGATTGTATGCACTGGATTTGATTTTGTCATTTGAAACATTACTTCGAAAAATTTAGCGTCTTAGCACTGTTCAATAGTTACCAAGTCTGTTTCATGTGTCCATAAATGAACATTTGATCAATGTTTCGTTAATACAAAATCTATGGATAATACTAGTGAAGCACACGATACATGTATTTGCAAATATCCCTACCTACCGACCCACCCCTTAAAGCCAGGAGTCGGAAACTGCAAACAAACAATTTTTTAATGGTGGCCTTAGTTATTACGAATCAATGCTGTACATTTGAAGTGGGCGGGGTATGATTCTAATGTGATACATTACTTGATTACAGCAACAGTACTTATAATTACCTCAAGCATGCAGTCTAGATACTGTCCAGGTCCCATGTATAGATTTCGGTGTGGTGTGGAGACATCTGTTTCTCTCTGTTTGTTGGATGTGGTTCCAAGCTCAGCTGGTCATATCTCAGACACAAACTATTATTACAAAGGCAGCTCACATGAAGGTTCCGACGTAATCCGAGACACTCTTTACATAAATATAATTATATGTTGCCATGACATGATGTGTGCGGAAACGTTCAAATGAGTGTGTTTTGTTCCGAGTTGAATGGATTGTCTCCCATATTGAGAGTAACCACACTTCTTATGCATAACTCCATCCAAGGTGCTTCTTGTTGTAGAGTATACAGTCCGAATGTCTTGCACCATGTAGTCAATTTAACACTGTAAAATCATTAATCCACACTTGATGCCGATTAACAATCCTCAAACTCACTTTTTTGCCATTATGAATACTGTTTTTTTTTCTTCAGAAAACACAAATCTGCATCAATCAGCTGCTCTTATAGAATGCATCTGCTGAACCGGATGAGGTTTGGTTTACGTCTCACAACACAGTTAATTTTACATTGCTCTACATGTACATATATGTACAAGCACCACTCTGGATCACTGTAGAACTTCCTGAATTTTCTTAAAAATACTTTCTTTGTGAAACTTGACGTCTGTTGCTCTAATTATCCAGCAAAAAGCACGAGGTTGACCAATTTGCTTTTTTTAAATATCAATAGTTTGAAGAGACCCTCTTGTATGTCTTCATTTCACTTTCATTTTGAAAGGTATTAAGACTTTTAGATCTGGGAATGAAACATTCAGGCAAATCCAAACCTGTATAAAATCATGAACTTTTCCCATTCTTGTCACCTGAAACAAAAAAATAGAAACTATTTGCAATGTGTATTTCATCCATTATTTTCTATAAGGCCAAAACAAAAAATGGTTTGTTTCCGCTAACGGCTTCAAAAAAAAATAGGGTAGGTACATGTAGGTAGGCAAAACTTTTTATTAAGAAATAAACAAGAACCGAAAAACACAGAAAATTTGTTTAAGGGCCAGAAAGTTCCTACCGTGACTGGCAAGGGTAATATCTGTTTAGCGAGACATGTAACTGGTTACTGTAATACATATAAATATACATGTATGTATTATAATCTACCAAATGATGACAAGGTTCTGGCAAGGAGTGTAGGATTTTACCAATTTCATGATACCATGCAAAGTCTGCCAAAGATGTTGGTTTGTGAGTTACTAAATTCTGTAAACACCAACTCGATATTAATTTGCCCCTGTATCTTAGGAAATACAGTTCAGTCAGTCAGTTACCTGGCCTTTAATCATGCTAACAAACGAGGCAGGGCACCAAAAATAACAGGCAGGGATCACCCTAGGAGTGAATTTCAATGAGACAAAATGTCCCATTTGCTTGATTTTAATGAGACATTCACCATTTTCATGAAACATTTCGGATGTGAAGCCGAACCATCAGTGGTTGTTTGTCGACCTCACGTAGCGCTGGAGGCCGCTATGTGGGTCTGGGGGCATGACCAAAGCTGATGAAATTTGGCAAATGAATAAAATAAAGATGATATATGAATACTACAAAATTTTGTTGTTGTAGCTTTATGGGATCATAATAAATTTCATCAGCAAAAAGATGTGCGTTTTCAAATGTACCGAGTGTATATTAATTGTTCGCCACTAGCGGTAATGTTGCTGCAAACACCATGGTAATCTTCGGTGAATTTGCCGCAAACTTGCCAAAAACCTATATATGCTTGCCAGAAGTTCGCTACAAACATTTATTTATTTGGAACGTTCACCATAACATCACCACAAACTTACTTGCAGTATTTTTTGTTCGCCACAACATCGCGACAAACTTTACCATTCTGATTAATTGTTTTATTGCACGCCGTAACATCATCACAAACTTTTCAGTTCAGATTTGCCGTTTCTTTATTCGCCACAACATCACGACAAACTTTTCCATTCTGATCTGCTGTATCTCTGTTCGCCAAAACATCATCGCAAAACTTAAAACTTTATACAGAATTTTATTATTTCTGTGTTACTTATTACTAAAGTGAAATTTGCATTTTATGTCAAAGGACCACTTGAACGAGTCATTTTGCTAAGTATACATTTTTAGTGGAACCATATTTCTTTCAGAATAAGCAAAATATTTATTATTGTGTTGCAAGAACATTTTTAAATACCAAACACCATGATAACTCAAACATTTAAACCTGAGAACAATTAAAATTGTATCCCAAGTGCAAAATGCAGTATTAATTTGCATTTATAACATGAGCCGCAACACACGAAAACGTCCCTTCGGACGTTTAGACGACAACGTCATAACGTTACAATTTATGACGTCGGCCGGTAATCAATTAATTACTTATCAAATTTTCGTCATTTCTGTGTTTTACCTAATTATTATATCATAGGGAATATGTTTCTTAATATCAGGGCTTTTTTACACAAAATTGGGAAGAGGCCCAGGCCTGTCCATTTTGGGAAAAAAGAACGCGCTTATTTCTCATTTTGGGAAAAATACAAGGTTTCATAAATTAAGTAAATATGACATTAAGATACTTTATTTATAATGTCATCCATTATTTACCATTATAATTCACTTTTCCAAGTCGGAATTTACTTAGCAGCCAAAAACACACTGCAGAATTCATGCTTTTTCTCAAATTCTGAGAAACTGCTGTTTTCCGATTGGGAAATATTTCTGCCACAGTTGGGAAAAAACAGTCCAATTTTCTGTTGGGAAGAGGCCCTTTACAGGCCTCTGTTATATAAGGTAAAAAAGCCCTGAATATGAATAGTTGATGCTATTGAAAATGATAATTGATTATGTTTTTTGTTGTTATTTAATCAACGACGTCATCCAAGACGCCGACGTCAACGTCAAAATGAATGGTGATTACGATCTTTAATTTTCAAATTGAGATAAAATCATTTTTAATTAAGATATCAACATAAAATAAAGAGATTTTTAAAGAGAAAATCACCGTGTTTCATAAACATCAAAAAACATAAAATGTGAACATTTTGTCTGAAGGGTCGTTTTCGCGTGTTTCGGCTCACATGATGACAAGCCAATTTAATAGTGTTAAGTCATTCTGAATTTTCATAAAGATAATTGATGCTAATATCAGAAAAATATAAGTGTACAGTCGTGTGTATGTTTGTGTAGTTCTAAGGTTTATAGTCCCTCCGCCAACAAACTCAATGTGCCTTACTTAGGGCGTACCGAGATGGGTACAAAAGAGTCTGGACTTTTAGAATGTATATTTGAATTTTGAAGTTTACATAGGCCTTGCCAACAGGTCTGTTTAATGCCTAAATATACATGTGCCAAAGACAGTGTACAGTCATGTAGAAACACCCAATTTATGATAGAGTGAAAAAGAAATGCTGGAACATAAAATTGCTCACTGGGTCAGTTAATTATTATTACCAGGTATTATGCAATTTCCTTTGATCTGAAGCAGTATCATGTAGAGGTTATACTATTAGAAACACATGACATTGTGTTCATGAAATTGTGGTCTCTTTGCATAAATATAGCCAGTTATCATGTAGCTGTATGAGTGAATATTCTGAACAGGATGTTCCACACCTGTATATTGTAAGTTTATATTAACCGTTTTATTTTTATATGCCGCAAAATAGCAAGTTTTTCATCTTCAAAACCCCTGACCTCCAGAGGTAAATGTGTATATTTACGTTTGTGTGTCTGTCTAGGGTCTGTTGCTTATTCTAAGATATCCAGAAATGCAGAAATGACAGTGCTCGACATCTCCATAAAAATGAGTAATGCAGAAATTAATGCGCTCGACATCTCTATGAAAATGGAAGTAATACAGAAATGACAGCGCTCGACATCTCGATGAAAATGGACATAATGCAGAAATGACAGCACTCAACATCTCTATGAAAATGGGAGTAATGCAGAAATGACAGCGCTCGACATCACTATGAAAACGGGAGTAAGGCAGAAATGAAAGCACTCGACAACTTTATGAAAATGAGAGTAAGGCCAAATAAAATTATACCTGTGTTTACTGTAACGTTGTTAAAAAAAATAGGGTAGGTAGGTAGGCATATTATTTTATTTTTTTATGGCGAAGTTACACTTAAGGTGGCCATGAGCTTTGATGAAAGGGAAAATGTGGTATTTTAAAAACTACAATAGATAACAATATGTAATTGTGTATGTTTTATTGTTTCCCAAAAGGCCCGACAACAACTGGCTCTTTTCCCAATTAAGGACTAGAAATTAACACTTTTAGTTTACTAGACCACCGGCCTAGTAGTTGGGTAAAATTGCTAGACCTTCTCAAAAATTACTAGCCCAATATAATATTCAATAGAAAATACTATTTTAAAGGGGTTGATGCACCATTTTCAATGTTTACTTTAAAGGGCTCTGAATACTTGAAAAAAGCTGAAAGAATTATCAAAATGCAATGACAAATAAAAGAGATATGACCTATTGAAAATCTGGAAGGAACATAAATGGAGGCGGCCATATTTGACAGGGGCACAAATTAGCAGACGCCATTGGCGAGTAAAAAATGGTCTGGGCGACCAAAATTTGACTTTCACGCGCCCATGTGGCGACCAAAAATATTCAATCCAAAAAACCGGAAAAAGGGTAATCATTCAACACAAACATTTAAGTTCGAGGATTTTACCCCGCAAATTTTGCTTTGGTCCCGTGAACTACATACTGTTGGCCGAAATAGACAAACCCTTAACAAAATAATAACAAAACAAACGTTTGTTTTTATTTTTCCACTTCGGAAACGAGACAATTTTGAGATGTTGCGATGTACGGTTTCCCACAAAACTGCATGTTACGGTGCTCCGAGCTTCGAATGTCAATGTAAAATTAGATGTGCAAGAGTACAAGTAACATTTGCTGGTATAAAATCAACATTAAAACAGACATGGTAGTGTTTATTTTACACATGATCATAAATTCGTGTTATAATTTGAAGGGGAAATAATTAGGTTTCACTTCCGGTTTTTGGATTCCGGTTAATCATCAATTATAATTATATGGCAGGGAATCATGTTGATAAAAAAAGGTCTCATACATTAATTTTAAAACTGTATGTCAACATAAAATATTTATAACAAAATAAAACATTAATTTAATAATAGCTAATCTTTTTTAATCTTTTATTACAATAATTTGCATATTCTAGCTGTGATCATTTATAAAAAAACTCATTAACAATACTATTTATAATTAAATAGATAACTTGGACTTGTAATGATCAGTAATGTTGTTTATGATATTCAATAAACACGGAGTAAATGCATGTAATTGTTCATAAATTATGCACCAGAGTGGTAAAATAAAATAATATTTTGTTGGGCCCCTAACTTTTGGGCTGGGCCCCTAAAAATTCTAAGTCAGGGGCCCAGCTGGCTCCTAGCTAAATAGAGTTAGTCTGTGCCCCTGTTTGAACGATGAAGTCATCATGTCTTTTTACCATTTATGGAATATTGATAAACTATATTTTATAGCAAAGAAAATCACTACAAATTGATTAAAATTAAATATACAGATGCAAAATGAACAAATGGTATGCTTATTTTTCATCTGCAATGTTTTTCTTTGCTTTAAACAACATTTTGCCAATATGCCATATATGGTAGAAAGGCGCGATGACGTCATCGTTCAAATATGGCTGCCTCCATTTTTGTTTCTTTGCAAAGTTTCAATAGGTCATATTTTCTTTATCTTTCATGGCATTTTGATAATTCTGTCAGCTTTTTTCAAGTTTTTCAGAGCCCTTTAAAATAAACAGTGTTTGAAAATGGTGCATCAACCCCTTTAATTCAAGTTTCCATTTCTTTATACGAGTTTTACATTTATTGAAACTTTGGAAATATCAGGTTTTTAAAAGACCGGTTAGGTTAGACAGTGCTGTCACTACATAATCTATCGACAGGGCCTTCCCCAGCCATTTATGGCGTAGCGGCGCCGCGATCCCTTAACTTTTGAAACAGACATGCCGCGATCCTTAATCTGACCGCGACCCTTTAAAACCGTGCCGCGATCCCTTAAAAGTGGCTCAAAACATTCATTTCCCAGTGTTAATTAATGACATAGCTGACCAAATAACGCCTTGAGGCATAAACTCCTGACAAGCATACGTCCTTAGCTCCTGATTGGAGTGTTTTCATAAGGATTAGAGGGGCAGAGGTGTTAATTACCTCCGCGATAAGGGTCTAATTCAAGAATTCAACCATGCGTACATGACCTGTAAACTTATTACGTCATCAAATGTGAAAACAATTTACTTATGTTATATTTTATTGTAGCGTTGAATTAACGTGCCTCCATCCATTTTATATCGATTTTAAATAGATAATGATGAGAAAATAATCTCACAAACGCAAATTATTCGATAACCACATAAAATTATAAGAATCTCGGGGTTGTAGATTATAAATTTAGGTTACTTCCGGTTTTGAATTTGCTTCCGTTTTTCGTGTTTCAAACTAAAACGATTAACTATGAATAAAGACAGCAATTTTATAACATTTAAATGAACTTATAACCGTTTCCTACCTTTTATTCCCGAAAACGCTAATGACTTGATGCAGTAAACATGACTTAGATGTTAAGTTATTGTAAGACAATGTCAGCGTAAAAAGTTGATGTAAATCCGGATAGTCCTTATTTCGGATGCTTAAAAAACACGACACTGCGTTTTCAAGTGTTTGTTTTTTTAAATGTTATTCACTTAAAAATAACATATTATTCCTACTTAACTTCAAATGAAGTGTTTACAAGATAAAAAAAAAAATCTAGAACAGCAAAGGTAACGATGTATAAAGTTGAGGTATCATCTTTTTCCAAAAAAATAAAAAAAAACAGTAAAAAAATGGTCATACATGTACTATCTATGGCAGACTGGTAGATATAAATAAAACATGTTTTAAATTTGTCAGGTGTATGCCAAAACCCGTATTTTACTTCAAACATTAAAAAAAATCGACATGCAGGAGGGGACCCCCTCCCGCATCCACCCCACCCTCACGCATTAAATGCCACTATCCCTTAAAAAATTCCTGGGGAAGGCCCTGATCGATTTATAATTTATTTCTTATTTGAATAATTTTTGTTTCTAACCCATCGGGACTACCCAGACACAGACTTTGCTAGCCCGGCAGCATTTTTGCTAGCCTCGGGCTACAGGACTAGTGCTAATTTCGAGCCCTGCAATCACTTGCAATTATAGCAAAGTGATAAAACAGGTTAATTTATTTTTTGCAAGTCTGGAAGAGGGTCAGTTCCAACAGCAGGACAATGAGCTCATGAGTCAGCCGTGATCGTGTGAACAAAACTTTATTTTCAAAAAATAAATAAAATAAAAATGTTTGTTTCTTTTTTATAAAAAAAAAAGGGGAGTCGGGGGTGTTTTCAGAGGGTCGGTCGGGTTACAGTAAACTCAGTTATAATTTTATTAAGCCTAATACAGAAATGGCAGAGCTGGAAATCTTTATGAAAATGAGAGTTCAGTAATGCAGGAATGACAGAGCTCGACATCTCTAAGAAAATGGGAGTAATGCAGAAATGACAGCGCTCGACATCTGCATGAAACTGAGAGTAATGCAGAAATTACAGCACTCGATATCTCTATGAAAATAGGAGTAATGCAGAAATTACAGCACTCGACATCTCTATGAAAATAGGAGTAATGCAGAAATGACAGCGCTCGACATCTCTGTGAAAACAGGAGTAATGCAGAAATTACAGTGCTCGATATCTCCATGAAACTGGGAGTAATGCAGAAATTACAGCACTCGACATCTCTATGAAAATAGGAGTAATGCAGAAGTGGCAGCGCTCGACATCTCTATGAAAATGAGAGTAATGCAGGAATGAAGGAGCTCGACATCTCTAAGAAAATGGGAGTAATGCAGAAATGACAGCGCTCGGCATCTCCATGAAATTGAGAGTAATGCAGAAATGACAGTGCTAGACATTTCCATGAAATTGGGAGTAATGAAAGTGTTCGACATCTCCATGAAAATGAGAGTAATGCAGAAATGACAGCGCTTGACATCTCCATAAAAATGGGAGTAATGTGGAAAAAGACAACATTTGACATTTCCATGTAAATTAGAGTAATATTTGAATGAAAGTTAGGAGTTTTTGACATTTCCATGAAAATGAGCATAAACTTGCATTTTACACATGTCTGGATGTAATTTATTATTGTATGGCTTTGTCAACTTTGTAAGTTACGGATTAGGATAAATTTGTATTCCAGAATTTTAATTTACAATATGAATTCAGCATAATAATTATTATTTTTCTATTTTATAATTTCAGTCCTTTATTTATTTTGCAAAAAAATTGCCGCGATGTATTGGCGAACAGTGCCGCAACTTTGCAGCAAACGTCAGCACAAGCATCGCCAGATAGCTAGAACATTGCAGAGAAACATTTTATGCAAATGAAATTTGCTGCAAAGTTGTCGCACACTCCTACCAGATGTAAATGAGTTCTGCGGCAAAGTTGTAGCAAACATTGCCAAAACATCACCAGAAGATTACAGCTAAAAGTGTTATGCAAATGAAATTTATTGCAAAGTTGCGGTACACTTTTACCATGCAAATGAGGTCAGCGGCAAAGTTGCCCTGAACATCGCCAGAAGCTCATTTGCATATTTGTTCGCTGCAACTTTGCCGCAGACCTCATTTGCATGGTAAAAGTGTACCGCAACTTAGCCCCCTTTTTATTATTTTGTTTGCAGCTTTTCACAGCCGGATAAAATATCAAAATCATAAAAAGGGCTTGTAAGGTCAGAGAAGGCTCGGATTATCAACGTATGAGCTCCATTTAATTACTTTTATGAGGGCTGTGCAAAATAGAACAGGTGGGGAAAATATTGTACCCCAACCGGGACTTTATCTGAGGGTCTCTAGCTTGCAGGGTCAGCCCCACCTGTAGCGCTTTTCACCTGAGCGTAGGACCATCAACCGATTTACAATTTTAAATGTAAAATACTGCAGTTGTTAACATTTTGGAAGATGATCGCGGTCTCATCACATTTAGGAACTAGGTGGCTAGCTGGGGTTGGGTGATCTGAAGAAACGCTCTACCGGGAGAAACAAACTACATTGGGGAGGGGTTTGCGGGGTGTTGTAAGTTATAGCACAGGAATTCGATATTGTAAGTTGTGTAGGAATAAAATGATGAAAAAATATGTACCCCACCCATCGTTTTATTATAGATCTACCCTAATCCTAAATACGTGTTGTCGTGATTTTTATTCATACGCAACATATAATTTCAAATTCCTGTGGTTATAGGGTACTGTACGGATATATCCGCTGGAACTCTCTAAGAGGGATGAAGGGAACATACTATTTGGCTTACCTTGGTTAAGTTCGTGATCAATGTCGAAGTCCGCTCGAATTTCACCAAAATTATCTTGCAACCCGGTCGTGGAATTTCGACGACTGCAGAAAATGAATTCTCGCGCCATTCTGGCGAATCTCTGTCACACGCGCTCTCTCCCAGGCCCAGCGCGCCGTCAATGGCTTAAACAATTTGATCTATTGAGAACGTTCCGGCTAATTAATTAATTAATTTAGCTATACGCGAAGGAGTCTGGACTGAAAATAATAAAATGGCGCGCGTATCCGTCGTGAATACTTTCTGTATAAATACGCGTTGCAGAATCTCGGTTATTATTTGTAGTTAATAAAATATTTACATATTTTCTTTTTAATATCAATAAAAGATAAGTTTCGAATACGTCTTTAACAAATATTATATTTAATTTTAAGTACAATATCGAATAACTATGATTAGTGAAGATCTATTTTTTGTGTGTATGTTGTACGGCTTTGAATATGTTATGACGTCACAAAGTAGGCGGAGCTTACAAATTCGCACCGATACTGCGTTCGTACCGATTTATATTTTATCGATTAAACACACATTTTAAGTATAAAAAAAAAGAAACGTTTCATTATAGATTTGATAACAACTATATTTCGATAAAAACACAAAATGAAGCAATTTGAGCTAGATTTGAGCTAGATATGACCGACTATAATGATGACCCCAGGGTACCCCGTTTCGCCATATAGGCAAAGATGCGACCTTGGGGTCATAAAGGTAAGACCGTGTCCACGTAATGTATATTATCAAGGAATATGACTGAGATACAGATTAACAATAACAGTTTTTATTATAAATCCACTACAAGAGACGTATATTATCTAATCAAAACGCAAATATAATGTAAATAAGCCGTGATAAGAACCCGAGAATTGGGAGGTCAACTACCTTTTAAAAAAAATAACCTGGGGGTCCTCCATCATTACCTGCGGAATGTAAACATCATCTTTAGAGAGGTGGATGTTATTAAAATGCGAGACGCGCATTACAATATATTGCCAAGTTATGAGCTAGAATACTTGGTTGCGGATGAAAGTTTGATGAAAAGGAGCATAACTTTGCGAAAATGAATTCAGATATTGGACATATGTAACGACATTGCTTGGGGAATGATGCAACAGTATGTGAAGTTACATGTACATTGATCAAGTATGTTTCGAGTTATGGCCAAGGTTAAAGGTTGGAGATTAAAGATGACGTCGGAGGACAGACGATGGACAAAGTGATCTTTAAATATCTGCCATGACTCACTCGACACAGAGTTGGTTTGTCGTTCACAACATTCTGGGTCACATTGAGGTATACATATACGTTCAATATCAATGCTATTCAATTTCCAAATCAAGCATGTCAAGTCATCACAATATGAATAGTAGGCATTCCTAGGGCCAAAATAAATATAATAAATAAACACTTTTGATGTCATGTTTGAGTAGAATCACTTTATAACTATAGAGGTGGATGCCAGCTTTAGTAAGCTTTGTTTCCTGGGTGTCAAACACTATGTCAACGGTCAAAAGAGTGCAACAATGACTATTTCAAGCCCACTTAGGGTATATTGTGAATTCCCAATCAGTTATTCATGTTCTAACATAATCGGATACATTATAAGAACGTAAATGCATTACATAATGTCAAATGTATAGTACTTGAAATGCAGGTCAAAGGCTAATTAAGTGCTGTAATATTTAGGCTATATCTGAGTACGCATATTGGATGATAACTATGAGAGATTAAGATAACATTCAATGTATTAATTGGCATGCTTAGCAGACATGATTATACTTATGGAACTACAGCTATCAAAGTGTAAAGTTATGATAAATAATCAATAAAATCAACGCATCGCACGTGCTATATAACAGAAATTACTTTATAATATTTTTCTTTTGAATTTGAAAATGTAAAGCTAAGTATTTGCATGTCAACAATAATTTGATTTCAAACTTAATTTAGAAAATACATGTTTGACGGGATCGTCATATACATGTATCGGCATGCTGATAATTTATACAAAGTACTGTTTGTACTAAAAAATGCCTATTTACACTAAATAACATATAACAGATATTGTCGAATTCGGTATGTATAATTTGTCGTGATATTGACACATCATCACGAAAATAGTAGGTCTGTGGAAGATTATAAGAACATCTGATTTGCGTGAAATGCAATGACACGTATTTTATGTTTCTAATGTAAAAGCACTTCTAAACTATTTTTCAAGTATGAACACTTTATCTTTTAATTCAATGCAGAGGAAACTATGATCAATAATCACCTTTGTGGCGTTTCCAATTCCGTTTGCATTTTATGTATCTTACAGTAATTCCAATACAAATTAAAGCGATGGCATTTATATTAATTTGACCAACACCATGATTTGATAGATACAAGTACTGCTCACATATTTCTGTGTTGTTCGTTTTGTTTATTCTTATACCGTTATCATATTGAATTATGTAAGTGCCCATCTCAATCAACCCATTTGTAAAGCAATGCCTCTACTTTCTTACTTCAGAATTATATGTACATACATTCTCAGCCCCTCCGCCCCGCCGTCCTTTACAATGTTTCTGTGTTACACCACACATATTTCCATTCCACAATTTGTGTACATAGCTTTGCCCATCTATGTTATCTCCTGTCCATCCAACAATAGCTTACTTTCTCATAATTGCTTTCTGTGTTCGTGTTAAGGGTACACAGGGCATACCTTTACACATGGCAATCATCACTCACACACTTTAACACTCAACAACCCCTCGCACCCCCCCCCCCCCCCCCCCCCCCCCCCACACACACACACTTCCTCTTTATTATTGTTTTATTAAATCTTCTTTTTTTTCATTCTTTTTTATTATTGAAGGATATTTCTCTGACATTTCGTTAAAGATTGCTTATATAAAGAGCGAGCATTGTTTTTTCTGATGGTAAGTTGTTGTTCTCTGAAGGTTGGAAATGACGAGGTTCTCAGAAGGGTCTTGTTATGTTCGCTAATAATTGTTATGCCCATGTAGCTCACAACGATTCATGTAATATCTTTGATGCTTACACGCTTGATGGCTTACACAGTTGGTTGATCTATTATGTTGCCTGGTTATGTGGAACCTGGCAGAATCGATCATTGCTTTTTTAACTACTAAATGCCCTCCATAGCTGCAACTTTTATTTCTGACAACTATTTACAAGAGCCCATCTTGAATACTTTGTATTGTCTTTAATATTGAGTAGTTTGTATTATGGTCATATATTTTTAGTAAAGCATGGAAGTGAACGCCCTAAGTCAGCTTCTCTTTCTGGTTTCCGATCAAGTACTTGTATTTTAGGTAATACAAGCGATACTTACGCTGATTTCCATACAGACGGATATTGAAGACAGGATTTCAAAATGGTCGCAAAATATGCCCGTCTTCAAGTTAAAATATTGGAGAGTTACCTAATTAAGATTAAATTAAATCAAGTTAGAGGACTTGGTCAATGTCAGCATTTTTAACTCATAAAGGGTCAATAATTATGTGGGTACAGGGATGGGATCTGACTGGTTATCAAAACAATTATTGTTAAGTTATTGAGCAAACAATGTATATTTCAACAATTGCCACAAATTAAGGAGTATTAACTGCAGTGTTATTGACATTATATAACTGGTTACCGAACTTAACAGAGACAACTTGGCGCCATAAGTAGTGCATTTTGGTTACATGTAAAATCATAGTAATTGAACAGACATTGTCAAACTCAACAATTTACACCAATAAAGGGGAAATACATTCGTGATTACTGTTGCGATCTGGTCGGTTATAACCGGGCAGATAACTTGGGGGTTACTGTCGCGATTTTGGCTGGATAACACATTTGACCGTCATTGTGTCGAAATTTTGTAAAAACAATTGCGAACTTGCTGGTCATCAAGATCGACCTAGATATGTTGACCATAAAGAATAAAAAGATCGGACAGGGAAAGTAGCATTCAAGGAGGACAGTCAATCACAAAACACAGAAAAAACACGCAAACAGACAAACAAGAAGGCAAAAGTTATAATAAATGCAAACAACATCACAAAAACAAAAGGGTTGACAATAGGGATACCGCCTTGGAACGGTCAGTGGCAAAGTAGGCCACTGGGGGTTTAAACCGGTTCTAGGGTGCACCAAACCTCACACTTACCCTACTGTCATCCCATTAAAACAGGACAGTGTAAATAACGAAATCCCTGCCATGATCTAATCTCTAACCGACAAGGCAACATCAATAGGCAATATAAGTAAAACACAAATATGCTCGTGTAAATATAATACAAAAAAACAATGAAGGTACTCAATGAAAGCCACAATGAAGGTACTCAATGACTTGGCAGAAGCCAGAGCAACAAGAGAATAAACCATTAAGGGCACGACAAGAAAGATGATAGACAAACATCAAACGCCGTATAAGCTGTATAATTCATAATGCTGTAGTTGTTATAATTCATAATGCTGCAGTTGTTTAATTCATAATGCTGTAGCTGTTTAATTCATAATGCTGTAGCTATATAATTCATAACGCTGTAGCTGTATAATTCATAACGTTGTAGTTGTATAATTCATAACGCTGTAGTTGTGTAATTCATAATGATGTAGTTGTATAATTCATAATAATGGAGCTGTATGATTCATAACGCTGTAGCATTGATATATTCAGATTCAAGGTATAGAAACTACACGAAGACCCTATAACTATTCATTGATATATTCAGATTCAAGGTATAGAAACTACACGAACACCCTATAACTATTCATTGATATATTCTGATTCAAGGTATAGAAACTACACGAACACCCTATAACTATGCATTGATATATTCAGATTCAAGGTATAGAAACTACACGAACACCCTATAAATATGCATTGATATATTCAGATTCAAGGTTACGGAAACTACACGAAGATAGTATGAAAGTGATCATAAGTCTTGCATCCATGTTTGGTAAATTTCGATTAAAACTACTAAAGTTATTGATCAAACATCGCTAATTACAACACCTTTACCAATTAAGGGGCAATACTTCCATGGATACTGCTGCTATCTGTCGGGCTATTAAACTTGCGCGATCGAGAGAGATACTTTGCCCATAAGTAGTGTGTCCACGTGCGGTTAGCTTTGGATTATAATTATTCAAGTTATTGAGCGAAAACTAAATATGTTCGTTTTATGCATACAGTTGACCTTTGACCTACTGTATGACCTTATATGACATCAATGGCAATGACATCCGGTCCCGCGGTGTTGGGGACAATGAAAGTAAATATGACAATCAAACTGGAAATGTAGCATTCACGGACTACCATCAAACACAAACACGCACATGAAAAAACTAAGACGATTAATAAAATGCAAGATATGACATCACAAACATAAAAGTGTTGAAAATAGGGTTACCGTATTGGAACGGTTAATGGCAAAATAGGCCGCTTGGAATTTAAACAAGGGTGCACCAAACCTCACTCTTACCCTAGTGTCACCCCAATCAACGGGACAGTACATAAAGATATCTTCGCCAGTTTATATTCTCTAACAAATAAGGCTGTATAAATAGGCACTTTAAGTAAAACACATATATGATCAGAAAAACAAAAGCCTAGGAATTTGCAAGGTAAGTACTAAATGACTTGGCAGAAGCCAGAGCAACAAGAAAACAACCGTTAAGGGTACATTTCTACTAAAATATGCCATATACAGAATACAGGCATAACCATATGAAAGCATTATTGATAATCATTCAGGTATGCAGGGTCGTATCATGGCACGCTATCGATAAGGGGCGATGCAGGAAAATACGGTGGAGCGGTTGGGTACGAGAACGGGTTACCCGCTTCAGTGTCAAGTTTTCTCTTTTGTTGTTGATATTAAATTGGTTGCATTTCGAGTCTGTACTAGGCAACATTCCTGAGTACATAATAATATTTCAATAATATTTTCATTGATACGGATGCAAAGAAACGAGTGTAAATCGTCGGCTCTGATTGCATGGACACCTTTTAAAGCTTTCAAGTCGACGTGCTACAAAAGTTATAACACTTAATATACAACTGGGTATATAGGATGTTGTTAAGTATTTCGAATTAGTTCAGTTTTCGATGATCCTAATTCTACTAAATTATGTCAGATACAACTATTTTGGCATCATGTTTTACTAGCATTACTACTACAAATGCGTTTGCAAAATAAAATTTTCAAAATATTTAATGTTAATGTTAAATAATCTTTACATGAATTTCAAACGATATTCAACTAAACGGAAAGTAATTTAAATTACCCATGTTTCATTTTCTGCAATAAATAGGTCATTTTTTATTGTTTTTTTTTTAGATTATTTCATACCTATTTCAAGAAGTTTATGTTGTTAAGCGAACTTAAGATGAGTTATTGAACAAAATACCTAATTACTCGCTCTTGTACATTTCCTATTTTTCCTGTATTAAATATATTTTAGAAAAGTTTTGACCTATAGTTTGTAAAATATTAATTTTTGTTTAAATTTTTACATCCTTTGAGAGTTATCCTCATTTTATAAGAAAACATGACATTTCCTGATAAAACACTTCAAACGAATCGAAGCCTCCTTAAAGATATAAACATGTTAAAATTGGTAAGCAATAATATAACAAGAGCACGGTCGGAGATTTAACCTAAGACCTCCCGTACGCGGGGCAGACGCTATACCAATACGCCACCGCCCGGACGGAGATTTAACATAAGATCTCCCGTAGGCGGGGCAGAAGCTATACCAATATGACACCGCCCGGTCGGAGATTTAACCTAATATCTCCCGTACGTGGGGCAGACGCTATACCAATACGCCACAGCCGCGCGGTCGAAGATTTAACCTAAGATCTCCCGTACGCGGGGCAAACGCTATACCAATACGCCACCGCCCGGTCGGAGATTTGACCTAAGATCTCCCGTACGAGGGGAAGACGCGTTACCAATATGCCACTGCCCGGTCGGAGATTTAACCTAAGATCTCCCGTACGCGGGGCAAATGCTATACCAATATGCCAACGCCCGGTCGGAGATTTAACCTAAGATATCCCGTATGCGGGGCAGACGCTACACCAATACGTCACCGCCCGGTCGGAGATTTAACATAAGATCTCCCGTACACGGGTCAGACGCTATACCAATACGCCACAGCCACGCGGTCGAAGATTTAATCTAAGATCTCCCGTAAGCGGGGCAAACGCTATACCAATACGTCACCGCCCGGTCGGAGATTTAACCTAAGATCTTCCGTACGAGGGGCAGACGCGTTACCAATATGCCACTGCCCGGTCGGAGATTTAACCTAAGATCTCCCGTACGCGGGGCAGACGCTATACCAACACGCCACCGCTCGGTCGGAGATTTAACCTAAGATCTCCCGTAAGCGGGACAGACGCTATACCAATACGCCACCGCCACGCGGTCGGAGATTTAACATAAGATCTTCCGTACACGGGTCAGACGCTATACCAATACGCCACCGCCCGGTCGGAGATTTAACCTAAGACCTCCCGTACGCGGGACCGACGCTATACCAATACGCCACCGCCCGTTCGGAGATTTAACCTAAGATCTCCCGTACGCGGGGCAGACGCTATAACAATATGCCACCGCCCGGTCGGAGATTTAACCTAAGATCTCCCGTACGCGGGGCAGACGCTATACCAATACGCGACCGCCGCTGTTGGAAGAACTTTATACATCGATTAAAGGGATGCACGTCATTTTTGAAGTATTTATCAAGCATCCAGGTTAACACCCTATTTATAAATGCAATATTAACATGACCGCTGGCATATAAGTAAATACCGGTAAACGGAATACATTGTGTATTTGCAGTGTTTCGTAATTCGCTACCTTAGATTTAAATATATTATTTGTGCAATGTTACAAAAAGCAGTCTGCACAGACATTAGTGCAATGGAGTATGCACAGACATGATGCTTTGCACGATTCAACTAATTATAAACAATTATTTGTGATTTGTTGTTTACATGTCATTCAGAAACCGTTTTTACTACGGAGTTTACCTAACCTAAATTGTATTGATAAAATATTTGTGTCTCTTCCATAACCATTTATCGAGTCCCCTCCAGAGAAAAACTTCATCGAGTCACCTCCATAGCATACATGTTATTGACTATCCTGTTTTACAGACTTAATAAGGCTTCACCATAGATGTTTCTTTATTGGATTGGTATCGTACGTCATTGTTGGCATATACTGAAAGGAAAAAAAACGCGACTCGGGAATTTCCTCTATATATTGTATGTACAATATGCTGCTGTTAATCGAATGGCACATGGCTACATGTACGTAAGATCTTTTCTTTCGGAACATATACTAAAACAACACATAACACATCAACTAGTATTCCTGCAAAGTTTCATTATTGACAGAGTACGCGTTTGGTGCAAACGTTAAATACAGTACTGAACTGGCTCAATTTTTCAAAGAGGAACTTCAACATTTATGAATTTCTTGTTACAACGTGTACTGTGATTAAAACGTCTACACCATCACAGTTGTGTCCTTCCTCTAACTAACTGCAATTTGTTTTTTACAAAACATCTTGGGATTTCCTTGGAATATATATGGAATTATGTGAGTAGTATATACATTATATAGCGGCAATTCCCGTGTCGAGTTTCTTTTTCATTTCAGTGTATACATTCATAGATCGGTGTAGTTTTATGTTTGTGCCGAGAAAAAATCGTATTTTGGAGGCCGCTCTCACTTTAAAATGTAACCGCCGGTCAGTCGCAACTAATGGCACTGGTATTACCAGTAACGGGTCAGCCAATTACAATCAACGTATATGGAAACAATGTGTAGGCATTACTCTATATATAAATGCAATTTCCGCGTTCTGGAACAGCAAACTTTAAGTAATCAAAGCACTGAAAGATGAAACATACCTTCGTGTGTTTGATTGGTTCGCCATCTTGCAAAGTACCCTCCGGAGCTCGATCACGACTGTGACTATTTGTATAAAGTTTCAAGACTGTAGATCATATAGTTCTTGAATAACAGCTGGGAAAGAATTTGTCATGATCAGGTCATAGTGATATTGATAACAGACCTACTAAGCTTAAAATCAATAGAGGTTTTTAATTTTACATGGGTACTATTTCTGGTAAGTTTCAAAATTGTAGGTCTTATAGTTACAGTGAGTTAAATGTCTTAAGATTCAGTCTTTGTCAGAGCAATGCGATCTTGATGACCTACTGAACCCAAAAGTAACAGGCTTCCTCCTCTGACCAAGGACAATGCACCTATGCAGTTTAATAAGTGCGGGTATCCTATTTCCCGGATTGTCGTTTGCAATGTATATGTCCATATGAGAACATGGTGACCTTGACATTTGACCTACGAAACCAAAAAGCAATAGGGTTCCTCCTCTCATAAGGGTAATATATCTACGAAGTTTCATGAGTCTAGGTGTTAGGGTTTTGATATAAGGTCACTGCGACCTTGACTTTTGATCTACTGGGCCAAAAAAAGGGTTTCTGCTTACAACAAGGGCAATGAACCTATGAAGTTTGATGAGTGTCGATGGTACAGTGTTAGGGTTAGTATAATTCATATTTCCTTATAAGGGCATTAACCTTGACCTTTGACCCCAAAAGCAATAGGGTTTCTGTTTCAACAAAGGTGATGAACCTTTGAAATTTCATGAGTGTATGTTACGGTTTTGAAGTTATCATATGGAATTCATATTTCCATATAAGGTCAGTGACCTTGACCTTTGACCCAAAAAGCAATAAAACAATTGTTCTAAACAAGCGTGATGTAAATATGAAATTTCATGAGTGCATCTGTTACTGTTTTGAAGTTATTATGCGCAAATTATTTCAATATACGTTGATGGTGACGTTGAAGCTTTAAAAGTCTGACCCCAAACACATTTAAGTTTCTCCACTCACCAAAGCAATGTATGAGTGTAGGTGTTTCAATTTGAACTAATCATGAGGAATGCATTTCTATCTAAAATTAAGTATAAACAGGAAATGCAGCTTTCGCAGAACACAGTAAACCCAAAAACACGCAAAAAGATAAGAATGGCAATCTTAATAAGAAATAAAAGCATATGACCTGACAATCACAAAAAAAGTTTGACAATAGGGCTACCGCCTTGGAACGGTCAGTG
Organism: Cyrtodaria siliqua; assembly: GCA_037043455.1. NCBI lineage: Eukaryota > Metazoa > Mollusca > Bivalvia > Adapedonta > Hiatellidae > Cyrtodaria > Cyrtodaria siliqua. The sequence goes on along the minus strand of JAWPHD010000162.1, from coordinate 475,709 downwards.
GAAAAAATGCCACTAGGGGTTTAAACCAGGCTATATAAGTAAAACATCAGGTGACAGTTACCTTGACCTTTGACCTACTGACTCCAAAAGCAATAGGGCTCCTCCACAGTAATGTACCTATGAAGTGCCATAGGTGTGGGAATTGTGGTTCTGATGGAATGCCTATTTACAGTATTAATCAAAGACAGACACAAAGGATAATGACCTTGACATGCATATATCTTCACTCTACCAATGTTCTTTGAGTATGACCATTGGAAATACGCCAAACACATTTCAGTCTATTTAATGACACCCTTAATATGGACACAACCCGTACCATGGTCAACAGAGCTTATCCAAAACAGAAGATTCGTTGTCCCTCGTACACAAGTCACATAACTACTCAGAAACTATCAAACGACATGCACATTTCCAGGGCAGCATCACTGAATTCAGTAGAAATAATGCATCTTAACCGTCATAGTATTGGTGCATTACACGTCACCGTTAAGCAAAACTGGTAGAGGGCACTCTCCAAAGGGCATATATCGCATCAGAAGTTATTTCTTCGCAAAACGAACTGCACCCATCCCAAAACAAAGAACAATGAGAACGATCTAAAAAGAACCGTGGAATCTATCAGTGGTTTCACAAACCCATTCCGAGTTTATATATAAATGACTATTAGTTATTCTGGCTGTCGTCCGGTGCGCCAGCACAGAGATATGTTGCTGGTGATCTATTACGGCTTTAGACTAAGAAGGTATTGAAACTTTAGTGAACATAAATACTGTTCTTACCAAAAACAACGAGAAGTACTTGCAAAGAACCACGGAATCTAGCATTGGTTTCACAAACGCATTCCTAGTTATATATACAATTCTTAACTACTGACATTCTTATCTAATTTTCTTATTTTAAATATATAATGAGCATAGTATTGGAATTTGACATATTCTTAGGAGAGTACCTAGACATTTTGACTAGTATAGTTTGTCAATGGCTTGTTAATTGACACGCATACCCGATCCTATTCCATGATCGAATAAAGAGAGCAAAATTGTAAACCTTTTCATCAACTAAATTACATGTAAATCAAAGCAAAACACACCATAGTTGGTTAAATGGTTCCCTTATTGATCTGCCATAATATATACCTTACGTAGAGCCTATCATATCCGCTAAGCTCAGTACCATGATTCCTTGCAACAGCTGATGGTAATTTAGTTAGAACTGACAAATTTCAAATTGCTCCACTGTTTAGAGGCATCAATTGAGCCAACTACACAGCGATCTACTGAATATAATGCATATGTGTTTTAAGGTAATGCAGCACCTCAGAGTTAACCTTCAGCTCCGTACGTTTGCCGATTTGGGAAGAGCAGGTGTATGACCTACTTTCCGAAGCAACTTGAGTCAACTTTGTGACAGACACTTTCATCCCTAGATCTATCAGTATATTTCAGTGCAAGAGACGAGGGGAAACTCCAACTTTTCTGATGTCAGGGTAAAAAAGACCCATAGTGATTTGCAGAGGTTCATGAATAATCATTACGATACGACACCATTACATTAATCTCATCTGCGGCCAGTGGAAAACACACACATATGCACCAAAGCTCCAAAGCTGTGAGATCAACTTTGTCTGAGAATAAATGTCCCAGCCTACCATTGCAGATCACATATTTGTTATCGCGGATGGTCAGGAAGATATGATTTCATCACAGGAGGAAGCATCCATGAGAATGATTATATCATCAATCCTCACAAATATCAGAAACAATCGTGGTACGTGTTGAATGTGAAACAAAGTGTAGACGTTATGGGGTCTGATATTTGTTCTTAACTACCCTCACTACACAGCTGTGACACAACCAGTGGCTTTGTGTGGAAACGCAAGGCAGTCCCATTGAAGACGATTAAAAAGCACAGAGTTTGTGCCAATTTTGGATTGTTCGAGCATCAGCATGAATGTTCGGATGATCTTCACAGAATGAAGAGCACTGAGGGCATGGAGAATGTAGTGTACTGTCTATACGGCAAATCTCTTTATTCTGATGTCAAATACGTTTTCACGAAAATTCAAAGTCCACTATTCAAACATTTTGTCACCGTGACATTTTTCTATAATTATGCATTTGAACATGCACACTTTATGGCGTCACACACTGACCAACATTGATCAAACATACATGTACCAGACGATGAAACAAATGAGAGAAGATAAAATTATTGAATTTGACTGGACTATTGGTGATATTGCGTCACAATAGTTGGTTGACATCGTGTTCAATGAGCCTGACACTGAAAAAGGACGCCATAATGGTCGGGAATATATGAAAGCCAACAACCTGATAGATATTTTCACAAGGACAATTATTAATAATTGTTTTAGAAAAATCACAGAATTTAACGGGCAATACAAGAACCACACAATGTTCACCTCATGGAAACGTATGTCTTTAATAGCTCTTGTTTGAACATTGTTTTGAATATAACATACGTAATGATTTTAATCTCTTAAATGAAATACCTTCATTCAACAAGGTAACATAAATTGCGTTAACGCACTGCCAGCTTTCGACGTATAGACATTAAGAGAAACGAAATTATATATATTTTTAACGCATAAATAATGTTCAAAATGAATTGTTGCAATCAATTGTGTCTAACGGAATGTTGCAATAGAACTTAAATTATAGTTTATTGGATGATTTGTTCAAATTTCGTTTAATATGCGGATAATAGAAAACTATTTAGAAACAAATGTAACGGACATTACAAGAAGTAAACAGCATCAGCATCATGAACACGTATGTCTGTGATATCTGTAAGGTTTTGAAATAATGTTTGGATGTAACATCATTAATGTTCTTAATGTCTTAAGTTAAAGAAATGTAAACAAGGTAATGTAAATCATTACGTAGTTCTGCCTAATTGCTTGAAACGTGTTCAGCTGGAATGCAGGTTTTATTTCATACCCCAGTCAACCCCGTTTTCTCTTCTCGGCGAAGGGCTTTTATGAGGCATGACAGTTAATACTCGGACCACGTAAAGTACGGTAACGTAGGCTTAATAACGCTGTTAGCCAAGGTATAAAAAGTAAGTGAAACGAAAGAGTGTAATATAAAGAGCATGAATCATAAAGAATTTTTTAAAATACAAACCCTTTCTTCTATACATGTATAGTCTTCCAAATGCAGATTTTTTATTGGTAACGTATTCTACACCTTTTAACGCTATATCGCCCCTACGCTTAGATTCTAGACAAGTTGCAAAAGACTGCATACATACTTGGCTTTTAGAAAAATGGGTCTACAACATTTCTCAACGGGTGTGAGGGAGTATTCACCTATTGTAATTAGCCCACGGCCTATATCGAATCTACTGAATAAATCTACTGTCTATAGATGACACGAAATATAAATGCTGATGAAGTTTCCTATATAATCATCAGTAAAGTTATAGGGAAATTAAAACTCTGATATTAAGCAACACGATGAAACTAATATTCTGATGTGCGAGTTGATGAAAACGGTGCGCGACTCTAATAAGCGTTGATGATCATCAAATGCCTCCTATGAGTGTTGATAATATGATGATGAACCGTCAATAAGATTATGATGTGATGGACCTCCACTGAGGTTTGATGTGGGCCAAACGGGTGACGTCGACTCCACATGCTCCTGACCTCTATGTACAGGTACGGGGACCGTCTCCACCGCGCCCAAACTGTATACACCAGCTGGTTTAACCGAGATGGTTACACCTTTATACACCCAGAGGGCTTAGCTGTAAACCTGTAGGCTTAGGCTGTTACGACACATAACTATACACACCGGTTTATAAACCAAACAGTCATCGTTACAGATTACACATATTGTTTAAAATAAATGTGAACCATTCTCATTCGGTAATGTTACATGTATCATGTAGATCTATTCTGATCTGAAAATACGTTTGTCATAATGTAGTCAACGTTTAACAAATGCATCTAAAACGTCATTGTGTAATTTAAAACCTGATTCGATATTAAATCTTACATTATATTAAATCTGGAATACTATTACTATCTCCAATATAGTTAATGTACTATGTCAGCTGTATCTGCTTGCTAAAACGTAATCGTAAAATGTATTGCAGTAAAAAGTAAATTAAGACCGTTATGTTTGTATCAAATGACGATCTATTATCGACAAAAATAATCTGGATCTCTTGTTATAATACTTATCTGTAGATGCCAGTTGGCATCATAATTAAATTGCGCATCAATCCTATGTTAATGCATGATGTATATGATTACGTATTCTAACACAAAGAGAAATCAACGTGTGATGTCATTCATTCCCAACGTTTTCTAAATGTTATCCAGGTAGAGTTTTTCTGCTGACTGAGATATTTTGTATTATTCACAGTTGTATTGTGTAAATTTAAACCACTTTACTAAGTTCCTGAATTACCATTAATCATGATCGGGGTCATTTTTAAATGGATCTTGAACCCTATTGACCCAAGCATAGGGAACTCCTCGGCTTAACTAGGAGAGCCAGTATGTGATGTTTTATAAATTTGCCTAAACAGTTTGAAGAGTTATCATGGACAAGGCACCAATGTATGTTTGTCATGATAGAGGTTCGCAGTTCACCAATGAAACCCACCATGTGGGTACAAAGGTTAAACAAGTAACGTGTGTACAATGATATTTTTGATTGGGTCATGATGACCTTTTTCTTCAGACTTTTAATCTAAAGCTAAAACGGAATCCTCCAAGGCCGAACAACGTGCGAATTGAACAGTTATCGTACGGACAATGTTATGTCGACAGAATGACAGGCTGAATCGAGGGTAATCCCTCAATTTCGTTTGCGGGTGTATACTGATGAAACAGTTTGCATACTATTTAGATGGGAACATGCTAATTTACTGGGGGAAATGTGCATACACAATCTATGTATTATATTTCAATGACAAATATGTACTTGTTTGTTTATATGCGATCAGTACTTAGTTTGAAAAGAAAAATAATTTTTCAGATAATAAATCACCAAAGCATGCAAACCCGAGACAAAACCACCTTCTAAAATGTACAATGGACATCAACGGCACGCTAATTGTTTCGTACAATCTGTGTAGCTTGTTTTAAATTCGCTGTGAAATAAATAAAGTGTATAAAATTGACGTTTTTTAATATGCAGGATACTCGTTCAACGTCTGGATTGACCTGACTAATACCAATGCCGTCGACTTTTCTGATGTCAACCAGTGGGTATCGTCGGTCGGCATCCCTTTGCCGGCTGGCAACGACTTTTGGCATGCAGGGCAACCAGCGGATTCCAGCAACAACACGCATTGCGGAATATTGTGGGAGGCTGAAGTTGATGATTGGTATTGCTATGGTTTACAACGTTACATTTGTGAGAAGGACTCCCCGATATTATAATCGTTATTACAATGGAATTGTTCCTGTTGCGATCTGGAGTATTTGTGTTGACTACAAGCATGAGACGACAAGACAGGTCCATATTTAGATTTTTCACGCTACTTTTCTAAAGGCAATTTGCAGTATCTGTCGGAAAATGACGGAATGGAACTACGATTTTAAATAATCCCATATTTTCAAATATTCGAATTTAAAACGATTGATTATCTGAATGTATCCTTAAGCAATCATGGTACAGCAACCAACTTGGAACACTCTTTCATCTAACTTAATGTATCATTAAGCATTTCTGGTACAGCAACCAACTTGGAACACTCTTTCATCTAACTTAATGTATCATTAAGCATTTCTAGTACAGCAACAAACCTGGAACACTTTCAGCTAACTTAATGTATCAATACGCCAATCCTACCTTTCATTTATTATATTTGCTTAGTTTTCCTTCTTTAATGTTGATGAGAATGTAGGCATATATTCAGTTTCTGAAATGGATATGGTAAAATGAGTATGAAATGAGCCTTTTGGAAATCGCAGAACGCGATAATTGGAAAGAAATATTTCATTTTCGGTTTGATTGTTCATGAACGGTTGTGAAAATGCTTGCTACCGTGCACGCCTCTAGCCCTGGTTTGAGCAGAACCCAATATTTAAAATGTCAACAGTACAACAAATTGAGCCAACCCGAAGATGATATGCATAAGACGGTTAACATGAACCTTCAATTATGTATTTTCATACCATTCCATGGCAAGCGGCGTATGGTCACAGAATGCTTTGCCCTAAACGAGAAAACAATCGGCGAAATAAACAAAATGGAATTTACGAGGGAGGATCAAAAGGTAACCGGAAATACCTTCTGAAATGCATATTTTTTGTAATCAGGTATCGAAACCTTAGTATATTACAATCATTCATATATGTCAATAGATTCCAAAGTATGCAAGTTATAAAACGAATATGCGTGTTGCTATTATAACATATGCAACGCCGGTCACGTGCCCGCAGAGCACTTACAAACAGAAGTGAAAATCTACGAAACTGGCATTATTTCTTATGTTGTCAAGTACCCTGGAGTGAGAGGCTTGTATAGATTAATAAATCCTAAGGCGAACATTCGTTGACGAAACCACAAACCACTTTTTTGGCGGGGGGAATCTTTTGCAGAATTCAACAAAATCGGGACGTCCAAAAACGTCGCTTTAAGGCGACAATTTAAAGCCTATCAATTCACTACTTGGGGAAGACAGACGATAACGAATTTCGAACATTGCAAAATAGTTGAATTTTTATAGTGCACAAGGTATCATAAAAATAAATACAAATGTGATAGGTTGCTTCGCGGGGGGTTCCAAAACTGTTAAATCAGCAACAGAAACACAAAGGAATGCCTGCTGCAAACGAGTTTCTGTAAGCGACCAACCAAACTTAATAATATTATTCTGCATCATGATAACGCCCATGTTCACAAGGCTTGTGAAACAACTTACTCAATTGAATCCCTGAATACTACGACACTTGAACATCCATCCTACTCGTCAGACTTGACCCCGAACCACTTCTTTCTTTTTCCAGCGTTGAAAGAAAAACTCCGTGGAACGGCTCAACTGACATTTTGCCGGTAAACGTTCAGAACATTCTTAAGACCGTTCAAGCTGAAGAGTATGCTCAAACGTTTGAATCATGTGTTTGCAGATGGGAGAAATGGATATATAACACAGAACATGATTTATAGAAGTTTTCGGAAACTATACGGATATTAATTGATTTTGAGAAAAGTTACAGCTTACTTAAAATTGACGACGTCAACACGGAGCTATATCACGCCGTCTTTAAACAATCATCAACATTTTCTTATTCAATATTTTTAAATGAAATTTTCTCAACTTACGCAATATCCATCTTGAATCTCTAGAAACAATGTTCATTGTGATCAAAATAAGTATAAAAGTCGAACATAAAATGCAGCTTTCACAGAACACAGTAAACCCAAAAACGCAAAACGACAAACATGAATGGCAATGTTAAAGTATGAAGACATATGACGTTACAAATACATAAAGGTTTGACAATAGAGCTACCGCATTGGAACGGTTAATGGCAAAAACGGTTGCAGTGGTTTCAACCAGGTTCTAGGGTGCACCAAACCTCACACTAAGCCTACTGTCATCCCAATAAAACGGGACAGTGTAAATAAAGAAATCCCCGCCATAAACTATTCTCTAACCAACAAAGCAGCATTAATAGGCAATATAAGTAAAACACAAAGATGCTCGTTTATATAATAAATACAACAAATAATAGCCTAGAAAGCCACAAAGAAGGTACTTAATGACTTGGTTGAAACCAGAGCAACAAGAGAATAAACCATTGAGGGCATGAATATACAAGATTGCAGACAAACATCAAACGTCACCGTCCTTTTGGGCTTTAGGTAGACGTCATCATAGCGTCCACAGCTTGTCATCGCACAACCAAAGAGGAAAGCATAGTGGCGAACTGTAAATTGGTCCACCACCAAGCATGCAGTGCGTTGCAAAATGATAGGGTCATACCCTATTTTGATAAACCGTTTAACAAGTTTAACAAAGATAATATGAAAGTGATCATTACCAAGGATCTTACGAAGTTTGTAAATCACGTCACCATAAAAGTCCGGTTGTGATAGTCCTTGTCACAGAAGAGTTCTTAAATTACTTTTATATTTGGAAAGAAAATCAGGGTTACGATAGTAACATTTTGCAAAGGTTTTTACGGAGTTTATTGTAATGGTAGCCCTGATGAAGTAGCTTTTTAGTTATACAAAGATTACGAATATTAAAGTCCTCAACTCGAGTACATGCTCTAGAAAAACGAATAAGTTGAGACACATATAATGCTTTCTATGTCTCAGAAAATTATCCGGTCACCTTTTAATCCTCCTTCGTAGCTGGCAGCAGAGGTTATGAAGCCTGCGTATCTCAAATAATAGTCATAAGACTTAATTAAAAGCAAACAACAACATTATCCTAAGGTTGAGTAAACAACCACCTGTTCAAAATTAAAGCAAGAAAACAAAAGGATTTGAGATTGTACCACCGATATCTGTATATACATATCTGGCTCAGCGATCGCCAAATATCGGAATGAATAAGAGAAATATAAAAAGATCGGACAGGGAAATTAGCATTCAAGGAGGACAGTAAACCACAAAACACAGAAACAAACACGCAAACAGACAAACAAGAAGGAAAAAGCAATAATAAATGAAAACGACATCACAAACACAAAAAGGGTTGACAATAGGGCTACCGCCTTGGAACGGTCAGTGGCAAAATAGGCCACTGGGGGGTTTAAACCGGTTCTAGGGTGCACCAAACCTTACACTTACCCTACTGTCATCCCATTAAAACAGGACAGTGTAAATAAAGAAATCCCCGCCTTGATCTAAAGAGTTCTGATTCCAAGTACGGAAAGACGTTTTACCGCCGCCATACTTCACAGGCAACGCTACTGTGAGCCTATCATATGGGGACCGTCGTGTGGGTGGTTGGGTGAGAGAGAATTTGAATTGATAACTGTAAATCACTGTTAAACTCTGGAATGTGACAGTTGTGTTATTCATGGTTTCATCAGATGATGAGGCCGGCACAATATATCTTAAACATACTGAACAAAACAGAGGCTTTCTTTGGTTTCTTGTGGTTTGGTTTTATTCTCGTTTTAAAAACAATAATGAATTATCAAACTAGTTTTGTATTTAATACAGTTACATTGTGCACTTGTTTCTTTGTTCATCAAAGTAAAGCACATGTTCTTGTATAGATAAAGTCGTAGATAGTATTCAACATAGCACTGATATACACAGAATGTATATACCGATATGTATATATATATATATTTCCTCCTCTTTGTAAACTTATATGTCATGTTTGTAAACTTATGTACGTATTAATCCTTATGATAAAAAGAATATTGAGCATTTCACTTAGAAACGTTTTTTGATGAAGAATGCAAGCACATTGGTCAATTTGTAATACGGACCGTCAGTAAAGTGTTTTCATTTACTGGGAATGCGTGTCTTGTAGTTTGACGGTCGTTGAAGTGTTTTCATTTACTGGGTTAAACTTGTCTTTACTCAACAACGGGTATCTATGTCACTGTTTATTTAAAGTATGTAATAGACAAACTAAGTTAAAGTAGTCAGCAATTGAATTGCAACTATTAATATCTATTAAAAATCCGTGGTGGCATGTATATCTTTACTAATATTCACATTATATGACATATGTGTATTTTGGAGAACAGCAAGTAGTTACATATTTAGTTATGTCAATTTTTGTATTGTTCATGTTTACTTTTGTTATACGTATTAACTGCGGCTGTAAAATCAATAATGCATTGAATATTTCTATAGTAACTAATAAGCCTCATTAGGCTGGGTATTCATTTGTTTACTTTATATTGCCTATATTACACTGTATTGTGTTGTATATGTAATATTTTGTAACGATGTTATTTGTCACTTTAATAAAATAATAATAAAAACGAATACCTGAGTTAATCAGTTATGTAAGAATGCAAGCAGTAATCAAGCAGGATTTCCATGTTTGTTAAATGAAATGCACTTAACCAGTAAGTAATGCACATTCTTATTAATCTCTTCTCCGTTTATGATTGAACAAACAAGATTAATAGTTTGGATTGATAGATATATAGCTTTATTTCCAATTTCCAACAGATTTAACAGCCCTTGAGGATACAATTTCACAAAGCATGACAACAGTGTAGGTATAATTACAAAAAAATACATGTCCAAATATAAATATGCAGTTTATTGTAAGTGAGCTGATACAATGAGAAGGCGTATATATAGCACTTCAATACATAAATAAATTACAATTCATCACAATTACCTTAACACATATTATATTCACATGTCAAATAAAACAGCAGGTTTATATACAACTCTAGTTCTGGAATTTTATATAATACTATAAAACTCGCACTCGATTGTACCAACAAAGATCACAAAGACGGGCTCGAGAGACCGAGACTGGCCCTACCTACAAAATCCCGCCTCTGCAACCCGAGTCAGATAACAAATTGCCCTAGTGGAGTTTTCTAATCGACTGTGCCAATTTTGAACAAAATTATCATTTAACCGTTGCTTTACTATTGGACATGTTGGAAGAAATATATTACAGTTACCAACACTTTGTTGTAACCATGCATCGTAAATTCCAAGAGAGGACAGTAAGTGTTTTAACTGGTTTACTTTTAGAGGAGGCACATCACAGTCATTAATCATTTTGTTGTAAACTATATTCACATATTTACGATCATATACTCTCATGATTTTTAACCAATATTTAATAGTTATAAAATATCTTCTTGTAATAAATGATGTTCTGACAAGCTCACCATATATGAAATCATTCTGAGTTGTTTTTCTTTACACCCAAAATGCTATATAATTTATATAGCTTGCACGAAACCCCACACTTCACATCCATAATTTAAAATTGGAGTTGTCAACTTATCAAACAGATATAATTTATGCTTTGGTGATATAATTGTAAATTTATAAAATATCTATTCTTTTTTAAAAATGTTTTATGTGCTTGACCAGCAAGAGTTGTTTGTGCTTCTGCTGAAACCCCTCCTGTAGTAAAGACTATACCTAAATATGTAAACTTGCAAACAATAATAAAAAAGCTAAATTTCGTGGTAACATTGTGCCCTTTCTAAATATCATAACTTTCGTTTTAGTACAATTTACTTTCAATCTCCATTCTTTGCAATAGTTAGATAGTATATTAAGTCCAGCTTGTAACTCTGTTAGCAAAAAGGACAATATCATCTGCATAAAAAGTATAAACATGTTAAACGTATTCATATCTAAACCTCCAAAACCACTATGTATGAATGCATCTTATATACCATTTAAATACATAGAAAACAACAATTTGAGATAAGCACGCACCTTGCCTAAAGCAGAGTACACAATAAAAGTAATCACTCAATTGGTTACAGTATTTAACTTTAGACTTAACACATGAGTACATTGATGTAATAATATCAAGAATCTTTCCCCGAACGAATATAGAACTTTGTTAATTTATACCATAAATTATCACGCACAACGTAGTCAAAGGCTTTAGTGAAATCAACAAATGCACAATATAACATAACATATAGCAGTTTCTTTCCCTGGTTTCAACTATGTGTAATTAAACCATTTATAAATATATTATCATTAGTACTCATGTGCGATCAAAAACCAGCATGTGCTTCAATTAGAACGCTGTATTTTTCTGCCCACTCAGATAATCTATTGTATAATATACGTGTAAATAGTTTACCCAAACAACTTAATAATATAATACCTCGGTAATTTTCTACATCATTAGTATTGCCCTTTTTTTGTGAAGAGGAATAGCATACCCTTCTGACCAAACTTCTGGGAAATACCCAACCTCAAACACCGTATTAAATATTTTACAGATAACTGGAGATAAAATAGTTTTACCATGAGTAAACATTTCATTTAATATCATATCAGGTTCAGACGATCGATTTGAATTCAGTTGCTTAATTAATTTTATAATCTCATCCTCAGTCAAATGCACAATCAGCTCTTCAAACATTATGATAAATTCATTATTGTCGTAACGTTCAATAAAATATACAACATCTTCATCTGGAATAAAGAACTCGCTATTGGACTAACTAATATACAACATCTTCATCTGGAATAAAGAACTCGCTATTGGACTAAATAATATACAACATCTTCATCTGGAATAAAGAACTCGCTATTGGACTAACTAATATACAACATCTTCATCTGGAACAAAAAACTCGCTATTGGACTAACTAATATACAACATCTTCATCTGGAATAAAGAACTCGCTATTGGACTAACTAATAAATAAAAACTGACAATGAAATGGCAATAGTTTCACACTGTTATTAAGATCGAAAGAAAAGACAAACTATTAGAACACTAAGTCAGTAATAGTGTAGTAGAGAGAAAAACAGAGACTACTTGCCCTGGGTGACGACGGGACGAAGGAATGGGAACGTATAACGGAACACTAAGTCAGTAATAGTGTAGTAGAGAGAACAACAGGGACTACTTGTCATGGGTGACGACGGGACGAAGGAATGGGAACGTATAACGGAACACTAAGTCAGTAATAGTGTAGTAGAGAGAAAAACAGGGACTACTTGTCATGGGTGACGACGGCGCGAAGGAATGGGAACGTATAACGGAACAGTTGACCAAATGTTAACAAATGACACGTGAACTCCTTAATTAAGGAATTAATAGTTTTGGTAACAAATTAAAAGTGTTTGCATGTACAGCTTCAATATTGCTATATTTGCTAAGTATGAAACGGATGGATCTTCAAAATTAAGTGTTAAGTTTATCTGTGAATAACGCTAGTCTACAATACAGCAACATGAAATAACGCTAGTCTACAATACAGCTACATGAAATAACGCTAGTCTACAATACATCTACATGAAATAACGCTAGTCTACAATACAGCTACATGAAATAACGCTAGTCTACAATACAGCAATATGAAGTAACGCTAGTCTACAATACAGCAATATGAAATAACGCTAGTCTACAATACAGCTACATGAAATAACGCTAGTCTACAATACAGCTACATGAAATAACGCTAGTCTACAATATAGCAATATGAAATAACGCTAGTCTACAATACAGCAATATGAAATAACGCTAGTCTACAATACAGCTACATGAAATAACGCTAGTCTACAATACAGCTACATGAAATAACGCTAGTCTACAATACAGCTACATGAAATAACGCTAGTCTACAATACAGCTACATGAAACAACGCTAGTATACAATACAGCTAAATGAAATAACGCTAGTCTACAATACAGCTACATGAAATAACGCTAGTCTACAATACAGCTACATGAAATAACGCTAGTCTACAATACAGCAATATGAAATAACGCTAGTCTACAATACAGCTACATGAAATAACGCTAGTCTACAATACAGCTACATGAAATAACGCTAGTCTACAATACAGCTACATGAAATAACGCTAGTCTACAATACAGCAATATGAAATAACGCTAGTCTACAATACAGCAATATGAAATAACGCTAGTCTACAATACAGCTACATGAAATAACGCTAGTCTACAATACAGCAACATGAAATAACGCTAGTCTACAATACACCTACATGATACTAGTCGCGCATTGCAAAATAAAACAACAGTTAAATATAGTAAGGAAATATGAAAAAGTATATATACAAATCGGAAAAGTAGCATTCAAGGACGACAGGCAACCACAAACACACACAGACACGAAGAACAACTTTAAATATGAATAAAAGGAAAAAATAAGACACCATAAACACAAACGGGTTGACAATAGGGCTACCGCCTTGGAACGGTCAGTGGCCAGAAAAGGGGCCGCTGAGAGTTTAAAGCAGGTTCTAGGGCATGTAGGGTGCACCATACCTCACTGGTACCCTACTGGGCGGGTAATCAAAACTCTGCAACATATACGTATGGGATCCTAAACGAGTTTCCATGCCAAATAAGATTTATCAATGAGTTATGAATTATTTTAACTTTAATGAGGCTTTTTTGTCGAGATAAAATTAAAAAAGAATCGATATCGAGTTTCATTATTCTTATATGGAATGGTGACGATTTTAAGATCCATTTTATCACATGACAGTACAATCAAATGTGTAAACAATAATTAAGTGAGTCATAACATCATGTAATTTAGCGCCAAAACGCCACGTGCCCTCATAACGCCATGCCATAAACAACGCTGGATATCTATAGGCTCCTCGGAGTTCGTGTTTTATCACCTAATACATTTCGTTTTACTCGGAATCTAAAAACAAAAAATACAAACTGATTTGTCTAATGTTAGTTAATGTGAATTTATGTTTCCAGGTTGTATTACACACGTGTACATACAGTAGAATATAAGATGGCTCTTCGACACTGCTAACAAAAGCTGTTATGTGATATTATTCGCAAAGTGTATACATTTATCATATATCGTGGGTTAGTATAATGAACGCTTGACACTTATCGTAATACACTAGTATATCATAGATGCAAACGATGTTTGTTTTGTTTGTACGGTGTTTTGCGTCATTTTCAACACATCTCAGGTTACATATGATGGTCGATTGTTTGTGGTGGAGCAGACCAGACCACCCACTTTTCCTGGGTAGAACCAGTACTGCACACCTCCCGCCATCCGCAAGAATCGACACTTCCTCACAAGTCGAGCTCCCAGTGGGATTTGTACCCGCAGCGATGAGAGGTGAGAAGGTTTACAACGCAACGTCGGAGACGCTTTAGATGCAAACGAGGACGAATCACTGCCATGACTGCGCATACAGTGAAACATTTAGTCCAACTTGTTTGCATGGTATATCATACGATACGTCCTGATTGTTTGCATGGTATATCGTACGATACGTCCAAATTGTTTGCATGGTATATCATACGATACGTCCAGATTGTTTGCATGGTATATCGTACGATACGTCCAGATTGTTTGCATGGTATATCATACGATACGTCCAGATTGTTTGCATGGTATATCAAACGATACGTCCAGATTGTTTGCATGGTATATCATACGATACGTCCAGATTGTTTGCATGGTATATCGTACGATACGTCCAGACATGGTATATCATACGATACGTCCAGATTGTTTGTATGGTATATCATACGATACGTCCAAATTGTTTGCATGGTATATCATACGATACGTCCAGATTGTTTGCATGGTATATCGTACGATACGTCCAAATTGTTTGCATGGTATGATACGTCCAGATTGTTTGCATGGTATATCGTACGATACGTCCAGATTATTTGCATGGTATATCGTACGATACGTCCAGATTGTTTGCATGGTATATCGTACGATATGTCCAAATTGTTTGCATGGTATATCGTACGATACGTCCAGATTGTTTGCATGGTATATCATACGATACGTCCAGATTGTTTGCTTGGTATATCGTAAGATACGTCCAGACATGGTATATCATAAGATACGTCCAGATGGTTTGTATGGTATATCATACGATATGTCCAGTTAGTTTGCATGGTTTATCGTAAGATACGTCCAGATTGTTTGCATGGTATATCGTACGATATGTCCAAATTGTTTGCATGGTATATCGTACGATACGTCCAGATTGTTTGCATGGTATATCATACGATACGTCCAGATTGTTTGCTTGGTATATCGTAAGATACGTCCAGACATGGTATATCATAAGATACGTCCAGATTGTTTGTATGGTATATCATATGATACGTCCAGACTGTTTGCATGGTATATCGTACGATACGTCCAGGCATGGTATATCATACGATACGTCCAGACATGGTATATCATACGATACGTCCAGACATGGTATATCATCCGATACGTCCAGACATGGTATATCATACGATATGTCCAGACAATTTAGACATCTATCATTATTTGAAATCCTACTTAATAAAATGCATGTTAGTAAGTTAACGTTAAATTTGCTGTAAAGTGTCGGATTAGTTGTAGTACGAACGCGTTACAGGTTGCGTACAGCTAAATATATGCTGGCCTAAGCCCCGCCTTTTGTTGTGCATGATCCAGTACAGAGGTTCATAGAGGTCTGCACATATTAGTTTTAATTACGCAATATACATTCTCATGAAGGATAAAACATCAGCAAGGATCATTGAAATTGAATAAAACATTTGTTATTTTTTTGAAATTTTAACATCCAGTGAAAATGCCTGTCAGTATTCGAACTGGGAAATGTATGCTTATGGTTTCAAAAATTATGCGACGGAACTATCTATGAAAAGGGTAAGTTGATGAAACCTGTTGTCTTACTATTTAGGTATTAGCTGACATGTCACACAGGTGGTATATGACCAAGTATTTACTTTTCCTCAACCTAAAGCCGTATAACGTACAACAAAACCATGTCACGATTTCCGTTACAAATTTTCGCTTTAGACAAGGTAAATTGATAACATTAAAGTGAAACTATCATGTCGTATGTGTGTTATGTGATAAATAGAATCTTACGTTCATGACTTCTAAGGAATTAAATAGTTGTATAATAGTTTAGGTATCTGCAGGTAGCGTATGATATATCACGCAAACAATTGGGACTAAACACAATTGGGACTGAATGCTTCCATGTATATACATGTTGTAGTCGCTTAGTTAAGGAGTTAGCTGGGACCAACTAGAAAATGGGCTTATTATATATCAAATGAAAGGTAATTATGTGTACTGAACGATCCCACCAAAATTACTTGCACAAAGTGGTACACTTTTTTTAAAACGGTGCCTTAACACCACAACCCATATATAACAAATTTCAGCAAAATATTAGCTACCGACTAAAATTATAAGTTTCAGAGAAATGATAGCTCATTTTTCGTTAACATATGTATATAAACATCTTCTTGCGTACGTAAAATAACTGTGTAAGCTATATTTCATGTTTACCTAAAAATTATTTCTTAAATATAAGGAATAATACTATACTTAAAAATATCGATTTTTTTTTTAAAATAAGACAATTATATTTTGTTTAATACATGTTCGCGTGAAATTAATTAGTTAATTCATTTTAGTTCAATAAGAAATGTAATAAAATATGTAAGAACATAATTACTACAAAAGAAATAATATAAAACGCATAAACTTTCTCAAATTATGACGAAACTTTTCCTACTCCGATTTTTATATTTTAATGCTTATTATAAACATGTATGCTACTAATCATATGAAAGTCTTTTGTTGTTGTTGTTGCTTTAAAGCTACTGTTATATTATGCAATATATTGATACTATACATGGTTTCAAATATCACACACATTCGTCATATTTTAAAATATGTTTGGTTATCCAAAATGATTGTAACTGTATATAAAGGGAGATAATTAATCTAAGGGCGTTGTACTAATCTTATTAGTTTCTTAATGAATATATAAATTATTCACGTTTTAATTAGCTTTACTCATTATTCTGTACAATACGTACATGAAACACTCTGATTTTAATGTTTACTACTCTTTTTTTGCTGCGATCAAGACGGTTGTATAATAATATAAGTTTAAGAAGGTACTATGCACAGCCGATCACTTGCGACGTTCACAACGCGCACTTTTTTTCCCGCAATTCAAAGTACTAATTGATTTTGTATTGTTCTTGCCTTATACCTGCGTGTAAAATAGTTAAAAAAATAGTGTGTCCATTACCAATGGTATATTCTTCTTCACTTGTGAGAATCCATTTCACCTGTGAAGACAAATATAGTTTTTGGAAGGTTGCTTTTCTTTGATATAGTTTTTGGAAGGTTGTTTTTCTTCGACAGGATGCGGTCTACCACCGAATATTAGGTATATGACTTTGCTCAAGGAGGCTAATCAATCTTCTGAATTAATTCCGTTTCTGTGCCTGTTATAGCAAACAGTAGATGACAAGAATACATTTCACTCATTAGCAAGTGTGTGCTTTCAAACGAAAGATGGTGACGTCAGTACCTCTATTTTAATTCCAAGAAGTAAGGAACAGTCAAGTAAAATTTCGCATGAAAATAATCTATACATGTTTTAATAACTACAATTACCTTTTAAATTAAAGGTCTACTACAAGACCAGTCCCACCAAGATACTTTTTGCTTTAGTAATTAATTTTGGAATTAATATCAAATACTTCACATGAGTTTTCCTGAGATCTATACCTTGCCGAAACATGCCCAACACTCCAACAGTTATTGATATGAAATCTGATCAAAATATATATTGTTGGCCTTTTTCCAGTTCATGCGTCTAATACGATTGCATTGTATGCTCCCATCATATATCTATACAAATACAACCGATATGTCGACCATCTACACGTATATCAAGTACTGTCAGGCAAAGACAAACATATTCAGACGAAGGACCAGCAATTGATGCAATTGCACATCCATGGAACTCCATTCACATTGTGTTCGACTAGCAGATAGGAAGGGTATAAGGTGACGCTGGGCTTATAGATTTGCTTACATACTCTAATGTATATGCTTCTTCTACAATTGAGAGTTGGGTGGAAAGAGCACCACAGAAGTGTTCTTGGGCCAACACCAACATATGAAGCGCTAATGCAGGTGCTTCTGTGTCGTTCTTTTTTCTTTTAACTTTTTTTTTGACACATTTTGACAGATTAGAGAATATAATGGTTGAGGTAAAGCATCCATTGATTCAGCAGATGACACCACACAACTGAAATTGCCATATCAGGTAATATTGCCCAGCAAATCTCAGAATTTTGTGCTTACAGTTGTTCAAAGTCGGCAACATTCAAGTTCTGATTTATGTTTCTGGAAACAGTTGATGTTAACCGTCATTAGAGGGGAAATATCGGGTGATTGGATATTACATCTCGCGATGCAGGCAAGTACGTCAGCATAACATTCTAACTATGCAAGATAGTTACCTGTATACCTGTATACCGGAAATGTTCGTAGATATACTAGAAGACATGTAAAAAAAGAGTATGATAATGGACCTAAAACATTGTTTTTTACAAGGCCAGTTTACCTATCGACACTGCGAAAATGGAACATTTATCGGTATCTGGAGCAACAGACCACTATTTGTGACTCTAAACGTGCATTTTTTCCTGCAGTTCTTGACTGACCGGTTGCAACTCTGTTTGATCATTTTATGTAATTGGAAATAAAACAATTATCAAGGTGATGAAGGTAAATAGTGCTTCTAATAGAGTAGCATTAAAGATGACTCAGGTTACGACAGGGCTTTTGAAATAGGTCTTTAGCAACACTTTTCGTAAGACACAATCGGACGATGTGCAGTGTTTCACCATAGTTGAGATAAACATAGTTTAGATAAACCATGAATGAAGTTGTCGGATTAAAATTTATCTGTTTAGCAAAGCTTCCACCATGATGTGAAGACAGTTTTAAGCTCCCTGTAAAACATGCATCGACTCAAGCAAAACTAAGGATGAATGCTGATAATTCAAACCAGGAGCCTGAGTTAGACATGGATGGGAAATAAATGATAACGGATTGAAACAGACGTATTGTTTGGGAGAAATGGCATCAGCTCTTCTCGTAACACATCATGCATTTGCAGCTAGCTGTAAACGGTCATGTTCCACAGCATCATAAGTTTGCATAAGAAACAACATGTCATTCATGATAACCGCATTTCTTGGAAGAAATCGGATATATTGCTTTTGAAGCAGTCCGCTCGTCACTCTGTCACGACCTTGTGGACGGTTTACTCCTGAACGGTTCGAGATATTAAAAATCCGTCTTTGCAGATTTTTTGATTATTTCAAAAGGTTTTCATTTAAGATTAGTCTGCTACTTTTATCTGGTGTTTATGTTTCTTGCTTCCAAGAGATCACCTTTTCAGTATTTATTGACATTCACACTAGCATTTATTTAGTACTGTGTGGCGGCCGTAAAAAGATTACAAATCAGTAGTGTTATTACTTACTGGTCCTTTGGGATAACCAAGCCCAATCTTTTTGGCTTTAAAGTAGAATATCATTTAAACCAGTGTTAGGAAGCATGAGAGGTGTTGCACTTTACATTACCTCTCATGAAAAGACTCAATAAAACCGAATCTGCTACTTGTATCTCT
The DNA here is from genome assembly GCA_037043455.1 of Cyrtodaria siliqua. Lineage (NCBI taxonomy): Eukaryota > Metazoa > Mollusca > Bivalvia > Adapedonta > Hiatellidae > Cyrtodaria > Cyrtodaria siliqua. Next base: position 455,592 of record JAWPHD010000162.1, on the reverse strand, counting down.
TGTTTGTGTTTGTTGCTTCCATCAGTAGTTATTGACCTTGACCGTCACAACTTATTTCGAAGTTTATTTCAACTTCTTTTTTTTTTTAAAATACTTTTGGACGGAACTCCTTCCAGACCATTCGATGTAAGAAGCTGAAACGTTATGGGAAGCTTGTTGAAGATGAGGTTGTCATTAAATGTCTGACATTTGATCTTCATCCATCAAGGTCCGAAAATGGCTTGTCCACAGAAATCCTTCTAGACCGTTCAAGGTAATAATCTGAATCTGAGTATGAAGCGTGTTGAGGATGAGAGGATGTCAACGCAGTTCTGAAATATGACCTTCACCATCAAGGTCAAGGTCTGGATTTGAGGTATCATTGAGATATCGAAAATACGGATATTTTGTGATGGCTTCCATCGACTGGCTCTAGTTGGGCGTTGTAAGTGTAAATCAGACGAACACTTTTGCAGCAAAGCTAACCCAAGCCCAGTACAACGATGCTATCTTAGTGGGAAGATATGAAGGAGAACTTAACAACAAACAAAACATAAGACTTTAGCAATGCAAAAGATTAAAATCACAATGGAAGATGTAACATGTATTCCTGTATACTGTAAAAAGTTGCCATTGGTGAAAACATATGGACAAAGATATAGTTCACACAGCATAAGTGTAAAAAGTGAACTTAACCTCAAAAGAAGGTATAAAAGTCGAACAGGAAATTCACAAATTTTGAAATAAACAACAATTACAAGGATATATAGAAGAAAAGTATGTGACACTATACATATAAAAGAGTTGACACCTTGGTGTCCTCATAAACTGTACCGCATTGACACAGTTTATGAAATGTGTATTTCGCTTACTATCGAATATGTTCATATGGTTATTTAAAGTGCTCGGAGGATAGACTCCGATACAAGGACAGCCCGGTTACCACGCCCATCCGACGGACGAGGCTAGAGTCTTGCCTAAGAACACCGACGTATCCTGTGGCACCAGTGAGTCTCAGACACGTGATATCCGGATTCAGAGTTGAACATGTTTATCCACTTGGTCACCGCATTCGACAATACAGTGTTAAGTAGATGTTAATGAAAGAATGGATAAAATATGCACAAGCCATGGATATACGTGGAACTTTATTTAACAAAAGACAAATAGCAATAATTGCTTTTTTGACAACCATGTTGGATATAATGAAGATATAGATTACAGATGAGTTAATAATTAGAAGTCCTTTTTATTTGGAATTAATAGAAGATAAGTGAGTATAAGCTAAATTAAAACACATCAACAAATATCACACGTGTTGGTATATAAACAGTATATGCATAAAAACGAAATTAATACAGAGTGTATCAAATATGGATTATACTATGTGTGTGTGATACTACGTGTATGAGACACATATTTTAAGTGAAGCCTTAAACATGATAATATAATCGAATTGTAACTGATACTATAGCTTAATGTATCTCGTTTGCTTTAAAATAAAAATGTGTTAATACGTTTTGTTAAAGTGTTAGATTTTCAAAATCATATACATATTTGTGTGTGTTAAAAAATTAAATAGTTCAATACACTGATATCCATTTTAAAGCTTAATGTAGGCAATTCATAACGCATACAATAAAACATAGTTAAATTTAAACGCAAACAACAACTATTAAATTTAGAAACATAATACATCTTCATAAAACTGATTTATTTCCAGGTGTGTTTTGGTTTCACCATAACTCGTTTTAAAAACGTTTTGTTTAAATTAATGTATTTTAAAACACATGTCAGATGCAGATTGTAATCAGTAAGGCTTAATACTTCATTTGATATCAATTTTGAAAGTTCAACAAAAAATACCTAACACATTTTTTTGGCAAAATATTGCTTTAGAGTTGTTCATTCATCTCTTTGGTGATTTATGTTTAAAACAATATTTCTTTGGTTTTATGAGATTCCTGTATTTTAACCGTTGACTGCCAAAAATTGTACCACTTTGCGCAAGTAATTTCAACTGCTCCTTGTTGGAGAAGGTTTATACTGTCCAATGGTATCCTAGTTATCCATTTTCTAGGTGGTCCCAACAATTTTTAAAAAAACGTCAATTGTCACTACAACAACAGTGGTTCGGTCCTCATTTGCATCTATAATATACTAGATAACATAAGTCATAGTTTTATTACACTCCCAGAACCCTCGTTTTATGATAAATATAAACGCTGCTAAGCAGTTAAACGTTTCTTTTTAATAAACATATTTCTGGAATATATTGTAATTGCTTAACATACTGGAAAACCAATTGAACTGGTAGTTCGACACAAACTGAGAACAAACATCGTGTGTAATATAAAATGATACAAGTCTGAAAAAGTCCATTACCGAAATTCTATTAGAAGGATATACAATATTGCAAAATACATAACTGATATTAAAAATATACAATATTCACACAAATACGCTGTACAAATACACTGTACACATACACTGTACAAATACACTGTACACATATACTGTACACATATACTGTATAAATACTCTGTACAAATACACTGTACAAATACACATTTTAATTATGATAATTATACACATGTTCATAATTCCGTCCATTTGCGCAGAGAAGGTTCATTACCAACATGCCGTTAGGCAAAAAGGCCAGAAGGATATACGATATTACAAAACATATAACTGATATTCAAAATATACAATACTCACAACTAGCATAGTATTCAAATACCTGTACAAATACAAAGTACAAATACACCAAAAATACACTGTACAAATACACTATATCATTTTAATTATAATAATGACATGTTTAATAATTCCGTCCATTTGCGCAGAGAAGGTTTTACCCACTAGAGTTATACACAATATGTAGGTTTGATTACTTAATTTAAACAAGCAGGTTCTACAAACAGACAAGTAAGTGACTTAAATACATTATTTGCAAACAAGCACTGATTTCGTTATTAAAACGTTTGTAAACAAAGAACCAACGTTTCTAATTTCTGTTAGACGTACCAAGTTCATTAACAAATACGTTTCTGCATATTTTGGCTATTTCAAAAGTATTTTATAAATATATATATTCTTTCCTAAACATTCAATAATAAAATGAAACTTGTCTTCTAGGATATTACACCATCTGCGTTTCCTCTCAGTTACTGGAATTATTTTAGTTTTATTCCAACGCACTGCTTCTATTTCTAGTCTGTGCGAGAATACTCTTAATTTTGTTATGGCACCTCTAAACGCCTTTGACGGGCATTTGTTCCCTACATATAGACAGTTACTACATTTACGATATCATCTCTTACATGTAAATAGATTTAACAATATATTCTTACATTAGTTTTCAATAACTTACTATTTAATTTTTCCATCCTTCATCAGTTTTTGCGCACAGTATGACCTATATATGTGTCGACGTGCTGTAAAACACCATTCATTCATTCTAAAGCTTGATAGGATACAAATATTACGATAAGGCTGAAACCTGAAAACACATATATACAACTATAAAATCGTGCTCAGCTTGAATCAGCTAGTCTATTATACCAATTTTGGATACAGTTGTCATGTAATCTCTGTAGAACAACATATATAAATAATATAGGAGTATTCACCGTTTGGGCTAACCACGCATCACTAAATCCAAGAGTCGATAATATATCTCCATTAAAGAGGTTTAATTGTTTATGCTGGGTTAAGCATTTATACCACTTAAAATTAAATCACATATTTGTTTTACAACTTCGTTTCCTATACTTTGAAATATTTTAAGCAAGTGCTTTATAATATTAAAATGACGAGGACATAACATAGACTTTCTATCCACCTCTCCATAATTATGTAACATCGTTTTGTGCTGACTTCTTTACTCCCAATAACCTTTTACCCTACATACTCGTACATATTCAAACATGTATATCAACATGCATATCACAACCTAAGACAACACAACCCAATGCAATTAATACATGTAAAGGAATGTCAGATTATTTAGGTGTACGTATTCTGTCACATTTCTGACGTGAATGTCTTGCTATATTGCTAAATCAGTTGTCATTGTGATTTAGTCAAGAACGGATACAGGTTCACCAGGGCTTCGTTGACTGTTGGACAGATCCTGTACCAACACTGTGCCATTTGTGGTACAAGCACCATGTAAGCGTTTGGATTTCACCAGAATGCGCGCCCGATTCAGAAAACGAGTCGTCCTGACGTTCGATTTTCCTTGATGAATACGCTTGTATATCCATATATGCCTTTGTCCGAATGTTATTTTTTTATTTGGTTATTTATAATACTCAGGATGAAAGTGGAATGGTCTATATCATTATAACTCTTTGTAAACATTTGATTTGTTACAATAGGAAACGAATGCTTCTTCAATATTAAGTTCGTGTTGATGACGGCTAACTTGTCCTTTCTATACAAGCTACAACTTATCCTATTGTTAATGACGGCTAACTTGTCCTTTCTATACAAGCTACAACTTCTCCTATTGTTAATGACGGCTAACTTGTCCTTTCTTTACAAGCTACAACTTCTCCTATTGTTGATGACCGCTAACTTGTCCTTTCTATACAAGCTACAACTTCTCCTATTGTTGATGACGGCTGACATGTCCTTTCTATACAAGCTACAACTTCTCCTATTGTTGATGACGGCTAACTTGTCCTTTCTGTACAAGCTACAACTTCTCCTATTGTATATGACGGCTAACTGTTCTTTCTATACAAGCTACAACTTCTCCTATTCCTGTAGTTCTGCAGTTAGTGTTAGATAAAACAAGTCAGATTACTTGAATGAGTATATCCTTTACTGCACACTGTACAATTGAATGGTGTCTCGCCTATATGAATGCGCATGTGTACGAATGGGAAAATATTTTACTGCAAACGCCACATATAAATAGTGTCTCGCTTGTATGTGTGAACATGTTGTGTTTTTTTAAGATCAAAATATTGGATAAATCAATTACTACACACGCAACACTTTAAACTTTGTCTCTCCTGTATGTGTGTGCAAGCGTTTGTTACAATTACTAGAATGGATAAATCTCGCTACACTTAAATGGTGCCTGTGTGTGAACGCATGTGTATTTTAAGATTACTCGACTGGATAAACTGTTTACTGCACAAGCTACACTTAAATGGTGTCTCGCCTGTATTTATTATACGCATATGAATTTGAAGATGACTCGACTGAAGAAATCCTTTACTGCACACGCTACAATTAAATGGTGTCTCTCCTGTATGTGTGCGCATGTGTCCTTCAAGGTGACCTGACTGGGTAAATCCTTTACTGCAAACGCCACACATAAATGGTGTATCTATTGTATGTTTGTTCATGTGTATTTTAAGATTATACAAACGCATAAATCCTTTGCTGCAAATACTACACTTAAATGGTGTCTCGCCTGCATGTATGTGCATGTGTATTTTTAGATGATTCGACTGAAGAAATCCTTTACTGCACAAGCCACACTTAAATGGTGTCTCTCCTGTATGTGTGCGCATGTGTATTTTTAAATTACACGACTGGGTAAACTGTTTACTGCAAACGCTACATTTAAATGGTGTCTCTCCTGTATGTGTGCGCATGTGTATTTTTAGATGATTCGACTGAAGAAATCCTTTACTGCACAAGCCACACTTAAATGGTGTCTCTCCTGTATGTGTGCGCATGTGTAGTTTTAAATTACACGACTGGGTAAACTGTTTACTGCAAACGCTACACTTAAATGGTGTCTCGCCTGTATGTGTACGGATGTGCAGTTTAAGATTACTCGACTGGGTAAACTGTTTACTGCAAACGCTACACTGAAATGGTGTCTCGCCTGTATGTATGCGCATGTGATTTTTGAAATCGCTCGACCTGATAAATCCTTTACTGCAAACGCCACACATAAATGGTGTCTCGCCTGTATGTGTGAGCATGTGTTGTTTAAGGTGACCTGACTGGGTAAATCCTTTACTGCAAACGCCACACATAAATTGTGTCTCTCCTGTATGTGTGTTCATGTGCATTTTAAGATTATACGAACGCATAAATCCTTTGCTGCAAAAACTACACTTAAATGGTGTCTCGCCTGTATGTATGTGCATGTGCGTTTTACGACTGTCTTGATGGTTATATTCTTGACTGCTCACATCACACATAAATGGTGTCTTGCGTGTATGTGTGCGCAAGTGCTTCTTTAGATCATTCGACCGAATGAATCCTTTACTGCACACACTACATTTATGATGAGCCTGTGTGTATCCCTGCTTTCTCGGTACTTCTCCTGAAGTTTTCGCTCTAATTCCCGATTGTTTAGACGTCTTAGAATCTTTTAACAAGGCCGTAACCTTGAGCTTTTGCACCTCGCCTTTTTTCTTCACGTCTGTTTTCACTGGTTCTTCCAAATTCTTCTGATTTTTCAATTTCTTGTCCTCCTCATCCAATTCTTCCAATTCCATCAGCAGTACGGATTCCTCGTCTGTTTCTTCGTCTACTTCATCGTTGACTTCATATGTTAGTTTTTCGACTTTAAACGAGTGAGTGTTCATTCCCTTCGCAACGTCTTTTCCTTCCATCATCTCAGAACCCGAAGGATGATCCTCGTTGTCTCATTCGTGTGGCACCTACTGTATGCATCATTTTGTAATCAGGTAGGGTTTTAATTTTGAATCAATCAAATAACGATAGAATTCGGTCCCTTGAAAGGTATATTTGTACAAGGTATACAAAGACAAATGTAATTAATCGAAAAAAAAACACATCGTCTTTACATAAGGGTAAGCCGTTTCGTTTCATAATCAACCAGTTTAATATTTTTATTTAATTAATACCACGCTACACTTATATGGTTTCTAGCCTGCATGTGTGTACATGTGTTTTTAAAAGAAGATAAATCCTTTACGGCGCACGATACACGTATAATATTATGGTGTCTTCCCTGTATATATGCGCATGTGCCTTGTAAGACGACGTTCTGTGTTACACAACCTGCATGAAACGGTATCTGTTCTGTATATATATCCACGTGTGTCGTAAGAGGTATGTGCATGTTGTTATGTCGTCTTTATGTGGTGTCTGAAACAAAAGAAATCTCATGTTGTTTAACAGTTCATGTATGTATGCCTTTATGTCAATGGGCTGATCAATTGTATAAAGTACAAGCATCCGCGGATTCAAATGCCTCACCTATCAGAGACCGGACTTTATGAATTCCTAAGTCGCAACAAGGCCATCGTTTTTCTAAATTGCAATACAGAGGCATGGAACGTGCATGTCTCTCTTAAAGGTGAACTTGATGATACTGAAGACACATACCGACTAGAGACCGAATCAGATTGTTGCTTAACGGCTCATCAACACATGGCAGTTTATTAAAAGCCGCCCCAGAAAGAGGGGCAGGATACAAAGGAATCCAAGCACCTGCCATACTCTTACTATCGAAGCTGAGATTTTATGTCTGCAACTAGTTCTGCGCAGTTGAAATGTGGTACATTCTCCTGCTATATAAATGGGGTCTCAGTTTGTTAAAGGAACACTCAAGTACACACTCGACAATACATTCCGCTAATACCATTGCCCAAGTATGCCTATGTGTACAGACTCGAGAAGACATTCCGCTAATACAATTGCCCATGTATACCTATGTGTACAGACTCGAGAAGACATTCCGCTAATACAATTGCCTATGAATGACCATGTGTACAGACTCTAAAATACAATTGCCCATGTATGCCTATGTGTACAGACCCGACAAGACATTCCGCTAATACAATTGCCTACGAATGACCATGTGTACAGACTCGACAAGACATTCCGCTAATACAATTGCCCATGTATGCCCATGTGTACAGACTCGCCAAGACATTCCGCTAATACAATTGCCTATGTATGCCCATTTGTACAGACTCGACAAGCATTCCGTTAATACAATTGCCTATGTATGCCAATGTGTACAGACTCGACAAGACATTCCGCTAATACAAATGCCCATGTATGTCTATGTGTACAGACTCGATAAGACATTCCGCTAATACAATTGCCTATGTATGTCCATGTGTACAGACTCGACAAGACATTCCGCTAATACAATTGCCTATGTATGCCCATGTGTACAGACTCGACAAGACATTCCGATAATACAATTGCCCATGTATGTCTTTGTGTACAGGCTCGACAATACATTCCGCTAATACAATTGCCTATGTATGACTATGTGTAAATATGTGTATAAAACGTTTATTTAGCCTATTGGACTTTTAGTCTTCACAATAGTACAACAGTGTACGGTATGAGGCGCTAAAGTCTTAGAATATAATTTTAAACAAAACTGAGTTTTACACTTTTTGGGAGTTATTAATGAATTACAAATGTGTGCGTTATATTTATAAATTGTAAGATAAACACTCCTATATGTTTGCATTCTATTTTTATAAACCCACATTATTCCAATGTAAGATGGCGGACGCATGAATATTTCCGTCAGCAAAATTTTAACATTTAACGATAATGATGTTTTATGGTGAATATCAGACAAAAGTAGGATGCGTTATCAATGTTTATTAAAATTGTCATTTTAATAGCAACATAAAAGAACAATAATTCTGCTTTATGGAAAATGTCGCAATACTGAATATATAGAAGGAAAAAATGATAAAAATTAAATGTTTTCATATAAGATGTAAATATGTTGTTACTTTTAAAACACGTTTTATGTTATAGAACTGTACGGTACAATGATTGTGTTAATATGTTAATTTAGAATCCCATCACTCCACCCACTTTACCATGAATCCTTCACGTAATTCCAACAGTTGAATTTGAGAAATACCCATCTTTGAAACGGACAACTTTATTGCTAAATTTTATAATAGCTATCAACAACAAGGCATTTAACAGTTTCCTACTGTAAACTACTTAATTGAGAGCATATTAAGAGTTATAATTGAAACAAACAGTTAATAACATATGTACATGTAAACCATGATGTGTAAAGAAAATGAGGTAACATTCGGGTTTCCAGGTTGACAGGTGTGTACAGGTACGTGGTGCATGAGTAATAATTGTTATAGATATGCCATTCAAAAGATGTTACCTGGTGGTATTCAACCATTTATGTAACTCTATATGTTCGTGTATTCAAAGATGGACTTGATGTCGATATAGAACAATGGTTATACGGGGTATGTGTAAAAACATGCATTGTTTAGTGATAGATGCACCTTTTTTTAAAAAGGTAATAAACGTTACCCTAGACAAGGTATTAAAGACTATACTGCCTTTGAAATGATTGTATTTATTTGTCAGAACTGTCTAGACTGGTTCACAAACATATCCAATTTTCAGGTAAAATTGCGAACAAATTATTGATTTTTTTAAAAACCATATTTCTCATTATATATATGGTTTTTTTTGTAATATAATTTACGAAAATAATTCAGTTTGTGGCTTTGTTAATGAATTGAGTGCAACTGAATTTTAAAAAAATGTGTTCAGTGTCACAGGTGGTCACATCTCCAATATATTATACAACTGGTGGAATTACCTTTTAAAAGAATCAATCGTGTTTTCCTGAATCCAAATTCATGTTTTAGTTGGAATTGAGAGAACTGTAACATCCTTTACCAAATGAGAAGGTTTGCTGCAAGGTTGCTGCAAGGTTGCAGCGAACAATTTTAATTGTTCTGGCCAATGTTCGCCACTAGCGGTGATGTTCCCGCAAACACCATGGTAATCTTTGGCGAATTTTTCCGCAAAGTCGCTAAAAAGTTATACATTCGCCAGAAGTTCGCCAGAAACATTTATTTATTTGGAACGTTCGCCATAACATCACCACAAACTTACTTGCAGTTTTTTAGTTCGCCACAACATTGCGACAAACTTTACCATTCCGATTTTTTTTTTGTTGCACGCCGTAACATCGCCACAAACTTTTTAATTCAGATTTGCCGTTTCTTTATTCGCCATAAGATCACGACAAACTTTTCCATTCTGATCTGCTTTATCTCCGTTCGCCAAAAATTCATCACAAAGCTTAAACTTTATACAGATTTTTGTTATTTCTTCTATGTTACTTATTACTCGAGTAAAATGTACTCAAGTATAATGTGGATTTTATGTCAAAGGACCACTTAACAAGTTATTTTGCTAAGTACATGTATAAAACTTTTAGTGGAACCTTATTTTTTCAGTCGGTAGCACGGCGGATTTGTAACCGGAGGCCCCGGGTTCAATCCTCTATGGTGCCACTGAGTTTCGTCGGTGTGTTCTTGGGCAAGACACTTTCCCTAGCTTAGCCTCGTCCATCGGATGGGGACGTAAACGGTCCAGTGTATCGGTCTATCCTCCGAGCACGTTAAAGAACCATAGGAATCTATTCGATATAAGAGTAGGGCACGGTTCCCGGATTCCTATGTATCCTTCCCCTCTCTCTGGGGCGGCTCTAAATAACCTATACTGTGTTGATGAGCCGTTAAACAACATTCAATTCAATTATTTTTTTCAGAAAAAGCCAAAATATGTATTATTGTGTTGCAAGAACATTTTTAAATTCCAAACATCATGATAACTCCAGCATTTAAAACCAGAACAATTAAAATTGTGTCCCAAGTACATGAAGTACAAAATGATATCAATATTACTCTGCATTAACATGACCATGATGACAAGTCAATTTAATAGTTTAAGTCATTGTGAATTATTATATAGGAACTATCTACAAATTTAACAAATATAAAATCCACTTTGAAATTTAAGCACAGTCATACATTAAATAACATGTATTTAAAAGTCAAAAAATGACAAAGATAATTAGAATAATATAAGTGTGTCAGTCATGTGAGAAACACAATTTATGATAGATTGGGGGGGGGGGGGGGGGGGGGGGGGGGGTATTTTTGTGGGTCTGTCCTAAGGGTCTGGTGCTGATTCTAAGTTATCCAGGCACCAAGTGCCTATTGGACTGCTACAGTTAGGATGATGTTCGACATTTCCATGAAAATGGGAGTAATGCAGAAATTACAGCGCTCGACATCTCCATAAAGATGAGAGTAATGCAGAAATGACTGCGGTCGACATCTCTATGAAAAGGAGAGTAATGCAGGAACAACAGCGCTCGACATCTCTGTAAAAGTGAGAGTAATGCGTAATGACAGCGCTTGCCATCTCCATAAAAATGGGAGTGATGCAGAAATGACAGCGCTCGACATCTCCATGATAATGGGAGTAATGCAGAAATGACAGCACTCGACATCTCCGTGAAAATGAGAGTAATGCAGAAATGACAGCTCTCGACATCTCCATGAAAATGACGGCGCTCGACATCTCCATGATAATGGGAGTAATGCAGAAATTACCGCTCGATATCTCCATGATAATGGGAGTAATGCAGAAATGACATCGCTCGACATCTCTATGATAATGGGAGTAATGCAGAAATGACCGCTCGACATCTCCATGATAATGGGAGTAATGCAGAAATGACCGCTCGACATCTCCATGAAAATGAGAGTAATGCAGAAATGACATCGCTCGACCTCGACATCTCCTTGAAAATGAGAGTAATGCAGAAATGACAGCGCTCGACATCTCCATAAAAATGAGAGTAATGTAGAAATGACAGAGCTCGACATCTCTATGAAATGACTGTAATGCAGGAATAACAACGGTCGACATCTCTGTAAAAGTGAGAGTAATGCGCAATGACAGCGCTCGACATCCCCATAAAAATGGGAGTGATGCAGAAATGACAGTGCTCGTCATCTCTGTGAAAATGAGAGTCATGCAGAAATGACAGTGCTCGACGTCTCCATGAAAATGAGAGTAATGCAGAAATGACAGCGGTCGACATCTCCATAAAATGGGAGTAATACAAAAATGACACCACTCGACATCTCCATGAAAATGGGAGTAATGCAGAAATGACAGCGGTCTACATCTCCATGATAATGGGATTAATGCAGGAATGGCAGCGCTCGACATCTCCATGAAAATGAGAGTATTGCAGGAATAACAGCGGTCGACATCTCCATAAAATGGGAGTAATGCAGAAATTACAGCAGTCGACATCTCCATGAAAATGAGAGTAATGCAGAAATGACAGCGGTCGACATCTCCATAAAATGGGAGTAATGCAAAAATGACACCACTCGACATCTCCATGAAAATGGGAGCAATGCAGAAATGACAGCGGTCGACATCTCCATGATAATGGGAGTAATGCAGGAATGGCAGCGCTCGACATCTCCATGAAAATGAGAGTAATGCAGGAATGACAGCGGTCGACATCTCCATAAAATGGGAGTAATGCAGAAATGACAGCAGTCGACATCTCCATGAAAATGAGAGTAATGCAGAAATGACAGCGGTCGACATCTCCGTGATAATGGAAGTAATGCAGAAATGGCAGCGGTCGACATCTCCATAAAATGGGAGTAATACAGAAATGACAGCGGTCGACATCTTCATGAAAATGAGAGTAATGCAGAATTGACAGCAGTCGACATCTCCATGAAAATAGGAGTAATGCAGAAATGACAGCAGTCGACATCGTCATGATAATGGGAGTAATGCAGAAATGACAGCGGTCGACATCTCCATAAAATGAGAGTAATGCATGAATGACAGCGGTCGACATATAAAATAAAATAGGAGTAATGCAGAAATGACAGCGGTCAACATCTCCATGAGATGGGAGTAATGCAGAAATGACAGCGGTCGACATCTCCATAAAATGTGAGTAATGCAGAAATGACAGCGGTCGACATCTCCATTAGCACATGTTAAACACTGGGCATCAGACATACAACCGTGAGGAATTTCCTAACCAGGCATGGGACCCTTATGAGACATTTTGAAACGTCAACTTTGGTCGGACACCCACAATCTCCCCATAACAAATCGTAAGGATATACTTTAAATCGAGAGCATTTATTTAGTGTCGATTTATTTAAATCGTTCCCATTTATTTAAATTTGGTGCAGTCCATGTTAAATGGTGAAAAAAAAATCATGTTTTTGATCTAATATATATTTTTTTAAAACAGCGCACAATTGTTCCATTTCATAATTTCAGTCCATTATTTATTTTGAAAAACTTTGCCGCGATGTGTTGGCGAACATTACCGCAACTTTGCAGCGAACATCACCACAAGCATCGCCAGAACAGTGCAGAGAAACACTTTATGCAAATAAAGTTTGCTGCAAAGTTGCAGCGAACATCGCCAGAAGATTACAGCTAAACGCCTTATGCAAATGAAGTTTGCTGCAAAGTTGCCGCACACTTTTACCATGCAAATGAGGTCTGCGGCAAAGTTGCGGTGAACATCGCCGGAACATCACCAGAACCTCATTTGCATATTTGTTCGCTGCAACTTTGCCGCAGACCTCATTTGCATGATAAAAGTGTACCGCAACATCGGCGCAAACTTGTTCGCCGCAGCTTTGCAGCAATGTTTGCCGCAGAGTTGCAGCAAATAGTCGCCAGAAGCCTATATTTATGGTAAGGGATATGTTGTTATAACTAAACTTGTGGTTCAATCCATTTGCATATATTGCTAGTAATGTGTGCATATATTGTAACGGATCTACGATAAAACATTATTAAAGTAAACATCTAGCAAGTTCATACCTTGTCGTTGAGATTGTATGTGTTTATAGCCTAGTTTGATACGATCAATATTCAAATTCAAATTCAAATTCTCCAAAAGTTCCATCAATCATCAATTATCTCTGATTGAAGAACAGGTAACAAACACTAATAGTTCGACAATATATCAAGTTGTAAATGGAGAAATGTATACTAAGGGAGGCAACTATACTAGTATATTAACTGGTTCACATATAATTATCCTGTAATTTTAAGCGATTTGCCCAAAAAGGAACATAAGTCGTATACTTGCATCTCAAATAGTCTGCGACTTATTATTTTTAAAAGTGAACTATGTTTAGAAGGAAATTCACCTATTTACCATATTAAAAGCTGCTCAGCTTATGCTGGTACATATCTGATCTAGCTGTCACGTGTGTATTCGAGCAACATATATAATATGAATAAGGCAAAGCCTCAAGACGGGCGAAGCTAACTATTTTAAAATAGATCTAAACGATGTGATGCAGGGTTAGCATAATACTTAGTCTTATGTATTTGACGTCTTTGGGTGCTTTTTTACATACGAACGTTTATAGATGCACCCTAGACGGAGGATGGCACATATCAAAATTCGTCCTGCCGTTCGTAGACATTTTATGCACTAGCATTATACTGTATTTTTTTATTCACATTGAGCTGAACGGAAATGAAAGAACAATTATTCGGCCTGCATTTGCATAGTTAGTACACTAGTGCAACATGCCATTATATTTCCCACACAGGAAGTTATGTAATAAATAAAAATACAGATTTCGAGTCTCTGGATCTCAAATTTCAATTAAACTGAACAGAGTGATAGCCAATACTCATTCAAACTGAATGCAATTACCTTAACAATCAAGCCTATAACATGTGCAAATTGCCATCATGTGTATCTAGGTTCCACCTCCAAATATGTAATCACATTAATTAATTTAAATATATTTAGTGTCAATAATAAATTAAAGTTTCGCGACTGACTTGTCACCCATATCCAAATATGTAATGCTATTAATTTGTGGTAGAACATAACTCAATGCCAGTCACAATTAGTAATCTGACATGTTGGTCCTCATTTCTGCAAAATGTTTAAAATCTAAAATTGCCCAAAGGTATCACTTGAGACGAACACAAGCTACACACATAAGAACAGTGCAATTGCTTCTACGAGTGTTGAAGAATGTTTGCAGGATTAATGCAGAAGGGTAAATCTCAGTGGTATGGCATTGCCACAGATGGCAGTTACGAGTAATGATACATATGATCTGTGTTTGATTATAATTTCGTTATTATTTTGTTAAGGGTTTGTCTATTTTGGCCAGAAGTACGTAGTTCACAGGACCAAAGCAAAATCTGCGGGGTAAAATCCTCAAACTTAAATGTTTGTGTTGAATGATTACCCTTTTTTGGATTGAATATTTTTGGTCACCACATGGACGCGTGAAAGTCAAATTTTGGTCGCCCAGACCATTTTTTACTCGCCAATGCCGACTGGGCGAGTATTAATTTGTGCCCCTTTTATTTTGATTAGACACATTGTTAAAATATCATCCGGAGAACATGAGCAACTATTTTCTAAATATTTTGATTAAATAATTGTCTACTAATATAGGCTATTATTACACATGAAAAGCAAAGAAAAATCAGCGTCTGCTTTTGAAACGCTTGACAGAATTATGCAGGATAAGGTTAAAGATATATCATGGGAGCAGTGCATTACATATTCATCTGACAATGCATCTGTAATGAAAGAGAAGCACAACAGTGTTCAGAGAAGAACTAAGGACAGAAAGCAAGCGAAACATTTCAAAACTCTTACCTAGAATGCTTTCAGTGGAAGCCTAGTCAGAAATTTCTACAACATTACAAGCAATTCCCTGAACATGCTGAAAGCTTGTCAGGAGGAAAAAGTAATGGAGAAAAAAAGACGTCTTAAAAACTGACCACAATTAGTCAAAGTAGCACAGAATATGGGTATATGGTCCTAGTTAATGCTATTACTACGATTACAAGCCAACAATGTTAGATGTTACTGGAATGCCTCCGGACACCCCTAGAGTGTGTCGTGCAACTTTGTGGTCTTCTAATAAGTGTGGCCCACTTTTGAAGCCAAATCCTGAGAGAGAAAAATAAATATTCGTTTCTCCTGGTTGGAGGTGACTTCAACCTCCCTGGATTGGATTGGAAAAGAAAAGTCCTGAAGCCAAACACCCAGCATGCAAGCTTACACAAGTTCACAGAGATATTAGATGATAATGGACTGGTGCAGATTGTAGAAACGGGAACACGTTGGACCTGATGCTAACCAACATACCAGGAAAAGTCCAAAGAGTAGAAGTAATGCCTGGGATTGCAGACCACGACATAGTTTACACAGAGATTGACATGCGACCGGTCACACACAAGCAAAAACCCCGAAACATCCCTCTCTACAAGAAAGCCCGCTGGGACAGCATGAAGCAGGAGATGAAAAACCTGAAGGTCGTGATTGATGAGATGGATCATAATGAATTAGGTGTGAACGACATGTGGAAAGAATTTCAACAAACTATTGAAAAAAGCATCTCTGACCACATCCCACACAAACTTGCCAAACGGAAAGACGGTTTCCCATGGATCACCACAGAGATCAGGAAGCTGATGAAAAAACGTGACCGCAAGTACAAACAAAAGAAAAAGTCAGCAGACCACAAGCATATCACCCAGTACAAGACAATTAAACATCACATCCAGAAAAAGCTACGACAAGCCTACTGGACATACACCCACGACATTATCTTCCAGAAGCAAGAAGAAAACGCACAATCCTGCTCCAGAAAACGCTTTTGGACATACATAAAGCACAGGAAGTCAGACAATAGTGGAATATCAGCACTAAGAGAACATGGAAAACTGGAGACAGACACAGTAAACAAGGCCAACATCCTTAACAGGCAATTCAAATCAGTCTTCACAGAGAAAACAACCGTCACAAAGGAGGAATTCAAAACACATTGCAACATGCCTGTCAGACAAGTGGATTACCAAACAGCACCGGATATTAACATCAGCTGTAATGGGGTAGAGAAAATCCTCCGGCAACTAAACCCCCACAAAGCTGCAGGCCCAGTTTCTATAAAACCAAAGATCCTCCGTGAACTGGCTACAGATATTGCCCCCATACTTCCTACCATATACAGGAAAACCTATAAATCTGGCATTATCCCGAACATATGGAAGACAGCATATGTCACTCCTGTTTATAAAAAAGGACAGAAGTATGTCGCTGAGAATTATAGACCGATATCCCTGACTTGTGTTTGCTGCAAGATCATGGAACATATCGTCACAAGCCATATAATAAAGCATGCCGAAAATCACAAAATACTGTTCCCACTCCAGCATGGATTCAGGAAATGTCGATCCTGTGAGACGCGATTACTGGAATTTGTTGATGACATCACAACAAACATGGCACAAGGAAAACAGACTTGATGATCTAGTCATGAATTTCTCAAAGGCTTTCGACAAGGTTAGTCACTCAATGCTCATACACAAGCTAGACTACTATGGCGTCAGGGGAAAGACCAATAAAATGGACTCTGGCATTCCTCAGCAACCGCTCACAGACAGTAGTCATTGACGGGGAGCGATCATACCAAGTCAGTGTGGAATCCGGGGTACCCCAAGGATCAGTCCTCGGGCCCAGCCTCTTCTTCTTTTACATCAACGACATCCCGGCAGGAATCGACTGAACTGTTCCACTGTTTGCTGATGATACTGTCGTATACCTAGCCGTCTCCTCCGAAAAAGACTGCCAAATGCTACAAAAGGACTTGGACAAGCTTGCAATTTGGGAGCAAAGATGGAAGATGGCTTTTCATCCAGATAAGTGTAATGTACTCACCATTACAAGAAAGAAGCAACCCATCAAACATGACTATGTCCTTCACAACCAGATCCTGAAGCAAGTTCCCCCTGTAAAGTATCTTGGGTGCACATTCAACTCGAGCATGGACTGGGGTGAACACATAGGCAAAATCACCAACACAGCCAATAGAACACTCGGCTTCGTCAGAAGAAATGTTAACATTGGCTCCACCAAAGTGAAAGAACAAGCTTACAAGTCCCTAGTCAGGGCAACATTGGAGTATGCGAGCTCAGTATGGGATCCTTACGAAAAGACGGACATAAACAAGATCGAGATGGTGCAAAGACGGGCTGCTCGCTTTGTATCCAACAGATATAGGAACCGCTCCAGTGACGGCGAAATGCTAAAAGACCTCGAATGGAAGATTCTTGAGATTCGCAGGAAGGAAGCCAGGCTTACCATGATGTACAAGATTGAAAATGATCTAGTAGCCATTGACAAGCACACAAAACTGATTCCTCCCCATAGATTCTCTAGAAATATGCATCCAAAATCCTACCAAATACCAACGTCTTGTTCCGATTACCGTAAGTGGTCTTTCTTCCCTCATACTATTCGAGACTGGAACAGCCTGCCACCAGATATAGTGAATGCTGGATCTATTGAGTCCTTCAAGACTCAATTGTCCAGACTCTTTATCTAAACCTCCTTAAGTGCATTATTCTTTTTACACTTATCACTGTACATATTTCCACCCTTTAATTTCAAACTCTTCTCTTTGTCTTACGATGTAAAGCGTTCCTCCACTGGCAATAACTTCAACTTGTTGAAGGTGGCCAGTTATGTGGTAGAAGTAGAAGTGGTAGAAGAAAAATAAATATTGTTGTTCATACATTATTTTGTAAAACATTCACGTTTAAACACTATTTACCTTTACCTTATATTATATATTAGTAGACTTCAAGTGCTTGAACTTGGAACCAATATTCAGGACTTAATTAAACTATTCCTTTCTTCCAAAATGGAATACATAAATAAATCATTAAACCATCAGAATCATCAACACACTTGCCATCACTTTTCAACCGCAAAATAACCGGGAATCTACCGGGTAATAGTATCATCCGAAGTTTGACGTCATCACTTTATGCGTTTGTGACCACGTGACCCCCCATGCGATCAAATTTTACTTTATTTCGATAACTACTCTCTTTTTTTACGGTAGGTATTTATTTAATGTTATATTTCTGAAATTAAACGTTTCACTTACGCTTAAAATTCATTTTAAAGACCGAAAACAAAAAATACAAAAAAAGAAACGTTCGAAATTGACTGGTCTTCCATTTTGCCTACCTAAAACTTTGCCCTTATTTGACGTCTGCTGTCCAGCCTACGGATTTAAAATGGCGGCGCGAAACATGACGAAAAATAAATATCGCATGGTATGTGGAAAAACAAGTAAGTTTTCATACTCGCGTTACTGCAAGAGGGCTTCGCCGGCCGCGGCCTTCGGCCGCGTCTTGGCTTCGCCCGTATAAACACTAATACGTATATTATTAGTTATTGGGTTTGTTACTGACCCCCTACAGAAATATGTGGGGTCAGCAAGATTTATAGGGGGCGAGGCGATAGCCGAGTCCCCCTATACATCTGACTGACACCACATATTTCTGTAGGGGGTCAGTAACAAACCCAATAACTGATTTATTGCATCGAGCATCTTTTTTAAGGCAAATGTCGATACTTAACCCATTATAATGGAGCGTCAACGTCATTGAGACGTTCGCGCAATTTGACGTCATGACGTTGACGTCACGACCGGTACAGTTTAAAAACATTAATAGAATTTACTTATTATGTTTGTTACGAACGATTTAAAGAACTATTTGCAAATGATTTAAACTTTGAATCAACATTGTAGTCCATATTGTTTTAGTGACCCTCTATGAAATCTACTGACCCACTATGGAATAATAGAGGGTCACCATGTGACCGCTCTAATCCAATGAAATTCCTAGGATTTTGTGCGAGGTGCAATAAACACTGTTATACATTTGTTTGTGTGTCTTATTCAGAATAGATATATGCGGTAAGACATTTTTTATTCATATATAATAACAGCACACTATCGTTATTGGTTCGAGATGATCAGCTGGCGTATAATGGAACAGGCTTACTCAATCGAAATGCGGCTTTCGTCTCTGCAGGTTTCGCGTCCGCCAAAAAAGTGATCCAGACACTGTGAACATTTTCGTGTGAAGGATTCATTATTCTATGGTCATGAAAAAAACAACATCTGTTGCTTAATCGTGTAATTTACAGATAGAGACGACTGATGCTAAATATATGGGTTTTACTAAACAATAATACAGTCACTCGAACATTTAGATAATACAAAAAAATGTGATTGATTAAACCAAGGCTTTCTATGACGGGGATATGACACCACAGTACTAACGCTGTTATGTTCTGAAATAACTTGTCGATCAGGTAAGGTTATCGATAATACACTGCAGTTATCGATTTTTATTATGCTTATCGTGACGGGTAGCGAGAGATCTGCGGTGCTGCACACCTATTTACATTGCAAACATACATTATATATCCGTCTTTTAACTAGATTATTATATATTTTACTATCACCAGAAAGCCAAATAAATAACCTTTCTAGTGATGTAATTTTAATCCAAATAATGGCTAGATAAATAGGCGATATCTCAAGATAGAAACGAAATAAAACACATGTTTTTGTTTCTGAACGAGTTTACGCAAATAACTGTGCGTCCTTTTTTGGCCAAGGTACAGATGTTGTTAAATGCATATGTAAATGATGTATATGATGAGAAAACCAAACAAATCATCGTCCTAGTGACGTTATTTATTTCGAATAACGATTTATTAAACGGGAGAGATCGCGAGTTGGAAAAAGTTTCCCACGCTATATTTTCTTTTCTCCAGCAATTTCCCAATCACCGTGCTATTTTATGCTTTTTGTCGCTGAATAAACAAATTTTAATTACTATTCAAATGATTGTCAAATTAATAATCTTCATTGTGATGGTGTTGATGCTTTTACAAACAAAGAACATCTCGAATCGGCAAACAAAATATAACGCATATATATTTAAAAACTGGCAACATCTTGAGTTGATTAAAATGTAAAACAATTTTAGTTACATTGTGCTAATTCGTTTGCATTGTGTGAAAGAAAAAAATATTGTGCTTGTCATAACTAACAATTGAGAACTTAACAAATACTCAATCACATATAAATAAAAAATAAAACCGACAAACGTGTAAATGATAATTTGAACAACGCATTATTATTGGGTTTTTTTCGCGGTTTTAAAGTCGCCTAATTTACAAACATTTAATTAGCTAAGCTTCGACAGACTCGAAATGTAATTAGTCAAAATTAAAATTCTCTATTAATATCATTTGAATGATTGTAAAGTTCTCTCATTTCAAAGTTGCTCGTTCGCATTAAAAGGAATGTCGAAAAGGCTATTTTGTTAATGTTGATGATTTAGATCTGTTGTTAGGCAAGGTTACCGCAAGTGAAAAAAAGCGTACACCATAAAAGTATGTAATATTACATAACATCCTATCATAAAGTATGGTGACCCACGCACACACTCATTTACAATAAACACAAGGACACATGGTAAGCTAGTGTACAATACGGTGACCCGGGGCAGGCCTGTAAAATTCCACTCGTCCGCTCGTCATGACGAGTGACTTGTCAGGCGGGGCGAGTAGATATTTCCCTCAGGTCGTCAGTGTGGACGAGTGACTTTTGACATTAGTAACAAAATAAATCGAGTCTCTATTGTTTCCTTTTATCCTGGCGAAGCAATTCCACAAAGCGTTTTCTTAAAACTAAATAGCCGATAAATTACACTCAAATACACCGGAAGTAAACATGAAAATATTGGTTACCCATGGTTAATTTGGTGATAGGATATAAAGCCGAGATCTCCGAAGTTCGTAGACTGTGTCGTGATCGAATTATCCAATACTAAACTAGTGTTTTTTTATCAATAAAACCATGTAATAGGACCATTATACTTGATATGACGACATTTTCCCGTAAAAATGTCGAAGAAAATAGACATGTCTATAGTTTTTTTGGAGGAGAGTTGGTGGAGATAACGAAAAAATACAAATAGAGAGAGTGAATAGACAATTGCATGAATTAAAAATGCTATAAAAGCAGTAAGATAGTACCAAATGCTAGCGTGTTTTGCAGGAGAAAAGACTGGAGGATACACAGTTGTTTTATCACAGTGATTTACATAAACTGTTGCTTTTGAAATGTTAAATGATGTCATATCTTATTGTAAGTGCCTTTCATGATTATTAAGTGGACAAGCTAGTCATACCTTAGATGGGATCTAGTCATTTATTTGATACTTTGATCATGTTTCATGTAGTTGTTTATCTAAATAAAGTGGCCTGATTGACACTGATTTACCTTGTCTAGCACTAGCGGTAAGCAAACATATGAAGGCGATTCCTATTCAAAATTAAGGGCGAGTACAAATTTGATAAGGGCAAGTGGATTTTTTTTGCACTAGTCCTGCAGTGCAGTTGTCTTTGTAAACTGTTTACAGGCCTGAATACCTCATGGTGCGAGATCGAGCCTGAGGTCCTTTATAACAAATTAAAGTTTAAGATGTATAGATCGCCATTTTTCCGATAAAAAATCTCAAAATGGCAAGTTTAAAAATTACCTTTATCTTACCATGAAAGTCATCAACCCTCTTAAAAACTACAGCAAACACTATTTCAATATATCTTTTATTACTTGCAATTATCGACAGGTACTATTAAGGTGATTATTATTCTAATAAGTTGTTTCAATAAATTAAGTAAAAAAAGTACTTTTAGGATAGAAATTGCAATTATAAGGGTTCACACAGCTTAACATAATGCCCGAAGGGGCATTATTTGCTGTGTGATGAGGCAATTGCAGTTATTTTCCGATGAACGCAGATAAAAATACATTTAACCCTTAACTGACGGCGAATTATCAGTCGAATTCATCAATCGAACATGAGTGACTCTAGTTACAAAGAAAAAAGAAAGGAAGTCTTAATTATAATTGACTCCGGTGACAATTACCATAACTTACTCGTTAATGAGTGACATTTCCGAATATTATCTCGTATCCTGTGTGTAAGGTTAGGCAATCAATATAAAACCAATGTCGTGCATTTGCAGTTCATATTCCATGGTTGCGTTGTTAGCGTTCATTCCTATTGAATGTGTACGAATAGTTTCAATAAAGTAAGTTATTTTATTTATTGCACTTATCTATGGTGGCTGATTTCTGCCATTGTCGTCTTTTCGTCTTTTCGTTATATCGCCCCGAAAAGACGACAGAACGAAAATACCACAGGACGAAAAGACGACAAATGCAGCGCGAAAAGACGCGTCTTTACGTTCTGCGTATTTTCATTCTGTCGTCTTTTCACGCTGCATTTGTCGTCTTTTCGTCCTGTCGTCTTTTCGTTCTGTTGTTTTTTTCGGGGGCGAAATAACGAAAAGACGGCAAATGGCAGAATTCAGCTACCATACTTATCATATGATTATATAATTCGCAGCACGCTTAATGATTGAATTATTTAACTTTTGTGAATTTCACTAGTTTAATTGTAAACTAAATAAGCGTGTGTGTTATTATTAAATAAGCAGTTAAACGTGTGTTTTACCACCGGTGTATGGGTAGTAAGTGTCTTTTACCACCGGTGTATGGGTAGTAATTGCATATTTAAGACTCGCTAACCACGCCCTTGTCAGCCGTCTTCTGATATGTATAGAAACTAGGGTGCGTAAGATAATAACCCACCCAGTGACATATAATGTACATACGTTTTGGTAGTCACGTTTCAAAAAAATAAAATAAAAAGATTGGCACTCTTTTATTAAGAACTCGCTTCGACTGCTCCAGACGAGCACATTCGGCTGGTTTAGTGTAATATAACATTAACGGTCTTCATCGCCATCCCTGTATTGTTTCAGGTGCTACTCGAATGGTAGCTGAAAATAATGATTTGTTTGTTTGTATGGTGTTTTACGTCATTTTCAACACACGTCGATTTTTGTGGTGGAGGTAGACCACCCATTTTTCCTGGATAGAACAATTACTGTACACCTCCCGCCATCCGTCAGAATCGACACTTCCTCACTTACAAGTCGAGCTCCCAGTGGGGTTCGTACCGGCAGCGGTGAGTGGCGAATGTTTACAACAAAACGATATTGGTTCCAGCGAAAAATGTGTTTGCAACAAAACTGCAGCAACTTCATTGCGGTATTTTCACCCCATTCCAGGGCCAGAGGCTTAGGGTCCTAGTTTCTAAAATACACGTTGCCCTAAACGAGAAAACAATGGGCGAAATAAACAAAATGAAATTGAACTGGGAGTAGAGATTATGAAACCTGCCTTATCAAAGGTAACAGTCAAACGACTAAATTGAAAAGCAGGCGGTGATTAAACAATACTCAAAACCTTAAACTGCTGCAGTAATGGAACCACGTATTCGAAAGTCAAACAACAAACCGAAAGTATTTAAGAATATTGCAGTCTCGGTTTGACTGAGACTGTTCATGAACAGTAGTGAAACGTGCTAGCTACCGTTCACGCCCTCAAGCCCCTGGTTGAGACGAACTGAATATTGTAAAATATTGTAGTTGCCTCCCTTACTATACATTTCTCCATTTGTCGAACTGCTACTGTTTGTTAATATTTAATGGATGGTACTTTTGGAGCATTTAAATTGGAATATTGATCGTATCAAACAAGATACGCCTACAATCAACACCAAGGTAATATGAACTAGGTACTAACTATGGGACAGCAAAACCATGACCAGACTTTGATTGCAGTAAAAACGATATAGATACTATTGTTATTTTCATAAGTTCTCATTTGTCGGAGTCGTGATTTGAGATTAGAGAGAAGGCGGGGTTTTGCTGGAGCACAATTTTAAAAACACAATAAAACAAACTGGCAATTCTATTTACATATAGAGGATCTTACATGAGTACTCATTCATTATTGAATTTATTAAACGAATTGGCAAAATAATAATATGAACTAAGGTAAAACCTATTCTGAGCCTTCTCTGACCATACCAGCACTTTTTACGCGAGGGAGAGGAGCTACTCTCTTGGTTTTAAGTCAATATATCTAAGAAAGTATGCATTGCACCATGGAGTAAGTATACGTATATACTTACTCCCTGATTGCATTAACATTTCAAGCATCTAAAATGATTATCAATAAAACAAATATTTATTTACCTATCTGAACCGAAATATCTGTTATATTAATCGTTTTAATGTTGTAACGGTCAACCCTTTTCAGACGGAGTTAAAACATACAAGAAAACAGTGATACAAAGTATGACAAGCCGGTCAGAACAGTAACATAAGAAAACAGAAAGGGGAATGATGATTATGATAAAAATAAACGAACTGTGTGTTGTTGTGTTAGAATTGTCAACAATCAAAGCACATTTAACAAGAAAGATTTGAGCACTACATAAACTAGTCATCATGAGACAAAATGAACATGTTTTTAATTTTGGCATCTGTGTTGTATAATATTATAATATGAATATGATAGACATCTGAAATTGTGTGTTTAATGGTTCACTAAATAGAATATTGTTTTATGATTAGAATGTGATCGAGGAACTGGGAAAAGATCATGGTAAGAATATGAAAAATTGGAAAATTATCACACAAACAACTTAATGATAATATAATAGCAATTGGAGCGTCTGTGAAGGTAATCTCAGTTTTCAGCAATGTAAATTTACATTAGAAGAAAGGGTTTAATGTTTAATGTTTGTTATTATTGAAATCTGATTAGTAGTTATAATAAGAGAATGAGAATAAGTAGCAGTGGAACAAACCTATTCAAACTCTTTAGAAGATGCTTCAGGTAAAGTTTCATAAACTCTAACAGAGATACATATATAGCTTACACACAAGCAGTAATATTCAAACACAGTTTCCTTTATATTATTCTTATAATTAATATTAAGTATTGAACAAATGCAAGTTCTGTGGAAAAACTAACGGGGCGTCGCATCAGGATTGCCGTTTGTCCCTTTATCAATCAATAATCAGTGACGACAATCATATGGAACCAGCCGTATTCGTATGCTGAGAAAGATTTATAGACTGTATCCTTGAAATTGATACCTAATTCAAGTAGTAGAAGACCAATAAAATGCCTGCGTCCCGGTATTCTTACTAGAATACAGATGTTTTATGAACAGTGGAATGACGTTGATACACAGTCCAACACCCATAGCAGCTTTCTGAGTCCGGGATAAATATAGCCGGAACCTCAAGGCAATTAAATTTCCTACATTTGTTATTATTCAGGTCAAGAGTTACGTGATCGTGACCGGTGCGGTGATAAATATTTCCAGCAAAATTAAGACAATTTCAAAATTGCGACCAACTTTTCCTAAATTTGACACTTGCAATTCTCTGAACGAAATCCAATTATCTTTAAATTTTAAATCCTGATTATACTCCGTGAAAAGTTTGTTCCACTCCTAAAACTCTCCATGTTGTCAGTTGATAGTGGAGTTATTTGATGAGGGGACAATGAATGCCTTCACCTCTCTCGAAAAACCTTAAAGCGAACTCAGCCATTTACTTCAACCATTGTTTAAAGTAAAGGGCATATTACATCTAGCAACACAAACAAGAAAATATGTACAAAGAAAGCTAAACATAATATGGTCTAAAATAAATGGGAGTGTCTAGAAATAAATGACCAATCTAACAACATATTGTCGTAACTGAAGAGTTTGATTAAAAAATGGTACTCATTTTACACATGTGAATGACATAATGCTTGAAACAATATTTGCTTTTCCGGAGGTTTGGTTTAAAGCTATTGTGAAATGTTTCACATGGAACATATTTTCGCGGGGACAATTCAATAATGAATGAGAACGAATGTTAGATTCTATTGATCACATAACTCACATACCGACTTGTATTGCATTTTGCCTGTAGCTTTAACTCGCGAAACCGACATAAACCTTGGGAATGGGATCATAGTCATTATTGATTTTTTTGACAGCGCATACTAGGCTTATTTGCATACTGTTTATCGAAAATATAGAATACTGTTATTCCAATCCCACACCGTAAGTTATTTGATAAATAAATTTACATAATTGTTCAGATATTAGGAGTTGGGAGGCGCACGGTGCACCCCACCTGAATCCGCCTCTACTCATTTTTAAGATTTCATAGAGCATGTCTACATAGCATTCAGCCAACCTTCCTGTTAACCATGTGTCTATTCTGACGTCTCATATGTCCAACTGGTGACATTACATTATACTCCATAGTCTGTCAGTCTAGGCTGCAGCTGTCGACAGAAATTTGTCAGTTCCAGAGAGACGAAAGTAGCCTGTCGTAAGCAGTTTTTAAAAACAAAACAAAACACACACTAAATGTTCAAGTTCTTGATCTATATCTAGGTCTTGATCTTCGGCCGCGGAAGTTGACTAATGTCTGGCAGTACGACGGCCTGACGTTGGCGAACTCATATTAATAATTGGATCTAGATCTACGACTTTAAAGTAATTCTGATATTCTAATATTTATAATGTTTTAACAAAATCAGTCTTTGCCCTGTCCCCGATTCCCGCGTTGCATTTATACGCATTTAACATTAGTGATGTTCGTCCTTTTGAAATATAATCAAGTATAGATATATTATTCTTCAATGAACGCTGACGTTGTTTAGGGTAATCCTATTACCAAAATTGCACGTAACGTCACTATGTTTTGACGCCGTCGTGACGTTATATTGACGTCGTAGGTGTTTCCCATAACAAGCTGACGTTGAGCAAGCAAATCTCGTTATGCTTGATGTTAGTTTACGTGATCCAAGATGGCTTCGCCAAACAAATAGAGTTTAACTAACATTGTTGAAGTGATACGGGAAATAATTCCCGAGTGAGAACGATTCTTGCGATATAGAAACGAGTGCGTTTTCGCACGAGTTTCTATATCGCAAGAGTATTTCTCACGAGTGAATTATTTTCCATATCACGACACAAATGTTAATTAAACTATATAATATATATTTAGTGATGAATTTCTTTCCAATCGTCTATTCCTTCTTCTGTCACTCCTTTGGCGACAGCGCGGAGTAATAGCATGACGTCAATTCGTGACGTAATATCGTGACGTCTGTCGTTTAGTTCATAACATTTGTCTACTGTGCTATATTGCACATTAGGCGAGATAGCACAGTAGAGGAAGGGATATGTTACAGATTTTCTCAAAGTCGGAAATTTCTATAATTCATCACAGAATAGATAATATACCCATTTATTTGATAGTCTCGATCATCCAGACCTCGCCCGGTGCAGGATAGGGCATACACGTTATACTCATTCATATTAATTAGAAGGTGAGCAATTACCAGAATGTATACCCTGCTTGCACCGTTAACGGTCAAATACATCTTGTTGGAATGTGTAGACTTTGATCCTATGCGTCAAAGTTACTACAATGTTAATACAATGAAAGAGTTATTTGATACTATAGATTTTAGTCTTGTTTTAGATTTCCTCAAAGAAATCAGACTATATAAATCATTATAATGTGTTCTTATATTTATATACTTGTTTATATACCCGTTGACGGGCATTTGTTGATTTACATATATAGTTTATATGACTACGTTTTCATCCATTATTTGTTAATAGTTTTATCTTTATATATTTACATTAATTTTTAATTAATACTTCATTTCTCCATATTTCAGGAGTTTTTGCGCACAATATGACCTATTTATGTGTCGACGTGCCGTAAAACACCATTCATTCATTCATTCTCGCGAGACTTCTCTCAAAGAAGTCTATACGATGGTCTGGAGTAAAGCTTCTTTAAAAATTTTGACATCAAAACGAGATGTGGTCAAAAAAAAATCACCGGCCTCTGATTGGTCAACTTCAGTTTGTTATGGGAATCTATGGTAATCTCCCCCTACGTCACGACGCAATGTTACGCGCAATGTTGTGTAATAAAAATACCCCAAACAAAGTCAGCGGATCATGATTAATGCTAAAAATTAAATTCTAAACTTCATTTTGTAAGATTATATTATGTTTTTAGAGAAACTACAATGAAACGAAGTTTATTGTAAATTTAATAAGGACGTGCACACATTCCATTGGAACTAATGTTGCGCGTAATACAACGTGCACTTTGATGTTGCAGTCAAAATGACCTCACGTCGCAGTCAGTTTTGACGTTTGGCGCCGTCTATCGGTCAAACATTTTAATGAACCACGAGACCACTACAGTTAAACAGGAAACAAAATTGTTTAATGCTTAAGGATTATGTCCCTTTGAACAATAGAAGGTTCAAAGTTGGATATCTCAAACACTTCTTCATATTTTTACATGTAACTTGCCGTAATCATCTCATTTATGATTTTAAAACTATAATCATATACACAGAGGTTTTAATAGGGCAATAACGAACAGTGAAACCAGCTGAATTAGAACTCAATGGATGTCAGTCAAAACGTCCCCAAGTTAAAACGTCCGCTGATCAAAACATCCAAAAAATTAGTCAAAACGTCCCTTTTTTGCATTTTCAAATAGTCATAACGTCCCCACACAAAAAAACAACACCCTATTACATATTTAAATTGTTTAAGTTTTTTTTGTTTTAGCAGTTCTGTATTAATATGAAACTTTTACGTGTTTAAGGTTACTAAATACAATTTTTGAAAATTAATGAATGTATTTATTGGTTTTCTATTATAGTTTAATTGGTCAAATATTTTTTTAAAGGGGGGTGTTACGACTAGGGCGTATTTTGACTAATTATTCAAATATACTGCCATAGCCTGCCATAATATTTTAAAGCGAAGAAGACAGTTATTGTGCACATGCTATGGCAGTATATTTGAATAATTAGTCAAAATATGCCCTAGTCGTAACCGTTACAACCCACTTTAAAAAAATATTTGACCAATATGTGTATATTGATACATATTGGTACATATTGGTACATAACTTTATATCAAGAAATATTCTAGTTTTATTATAATTCTTATCAAATCTTGTCAATTCTGGTTTGTTGGAACATATATATGTAGCTTTTTCAAAGCGCGTTTAGAAGGAAGGGTTCTGTTCAGGTTTATAAGGAAGGGTTCTGTTCAGGTTTATTAGGGAGGGTTCTGTTCAGGTCTAAAGTTTGAATTCGCCATAGATTTTAAATGGAATCAAGCTGAAAATACACATATATTCTTCAAAACATAACTATCTTTAAATACGGGACGTTTTGACTGTAATTCGATCGGACCGTTAAAACGGGGCCGATCGGGAAACCGGAACCACACCTTGGCATATATCGGAGTGAAGATTACAATAGAATAGGAAGGTGTGTATTTGTTATCGAATTGAAGATTACAATAGAATAGGAAGGTGTGTATTTGTTATCGAATTGAAGATTACAATACAATAGGAAGGTGTGTATTTGTTATCGAATTGAAGATTACAATACAATAGGAAGGTGTGTATTTCTTTAGTTTGACACAATACTAGAATGTACCATACCCAAAAACTGATTACTTTTTTTGCATGTACAGATATACATTAAGAGTACAAAACGTGTTCATGGATTCCCTTGAATATATTTGCAAAAGTATCAAAATGTGTTACACACTTTTATTGAAAACTATTAACAACTACTGCTTACCCTTCTAACATAATAATATCATACATGTCTAATATATACGCGTGTCATACATGTCTAATATATACGCGTGTCATACATGTCTAATATATACGCGTGTCATACATGTCTAATATATACGCGTGTCATACATGTCTAATATATACGCGTGTCATACATGTTTAATATATACGCGTGTCATACATGTCTAATATATATGCGTGTCATACATGTCTAATATATATGCGTATCATACATGTCTAATATATACGCGTGTCATACATGTCTTATATATACGCGTGTCATACATGTCTAATATATACGCGTGTCATAAGTGAGAAGCTCGGCCAACATTTCACGTCCTATCCCTCAACAATAAGGGATTCATACAGAGTAAAACAACATTAATATTCGGTGTACATGCACCTCATACAGAGTAAAACAACAGTAATATTCAACATGTCGTTACCTTGGCTTGGGAACCGTACGGTATAAGTATATGAGTCCCTTCGGAACCTTACGGGATAAGTTTACGAGTCCCTTCGGAACCTTACGGGATAAGTTTACGAGTCCCTTCGGAACCTTACGGGATAAGTATACGAGTCCTTTCGGAACCTTACGGGATAAGTTTACGAGTCCCTTCGGAACCATACGTAATACGTATAAGAGTCCCTTCGGAACCTTAGGGTCTAAGTATACGAGTCCCTTCGGAACGTTATGATGAGAAATACAAGTGTTATTGGCATTATCATGAGAAATACGAGTGTTATTGGCATTATGATGAGAAATGCGAGTGTTATTGGCATTATCATGAGAAATACGAGTGTTATTGGCATTATGATGAGAAATGCGAGTGTTATTGGCATTATCATGAGAAATACGAGTGTTATTGGCATTGTGATGAGAACTACAAGTGTTATTGGCATTATGATGAGAAATACAAGTGTTCTTGGCATTATGATGAGAAATACGAGTGTTATTGGCATTATCATGAGAAATGCGAGTGTTATTGACATTATGATGAGAAATACGAGTATTATTGACATTATCATGAGAAATACGAGTGTTATTGGCATTATGATGAGAAATGCGAGTGTTATTGACAATATGATGAGCAATACGAGTGTTATTGGCATTTCGATGAGAAATGCGAGTGTTATTGGCATTATGATGAGAACTACAAGTGTTATTGGCATTATGATGAGAAATACGAGTGTTATTGGCATTATGATGAGAATTACAAGTGTTATTGGCAATATGATGAGCAATACGAGTGTTATTGGCATTATGATGAGAAATGCGAGTGTTATTGACAATATGATGAGCAATACGAGTGTTATTGGCATTACGATGAGAAATGCGAGTGTTATTGGCATTATGATCAGAACTACAAGTGTTATTGGCATTATGATGAGAAATACGAGTGTTATTGACATTATGATGAGAAATGCGAGTGTTATTGACAATATGATGAGCAATACGAGTGTTATTGGCATTACGATGAGAAATGCGAGTGTTATTGGCATTATGATGAGAAATACGAGTGTTATTGACATTATGATGAGAAATACAAGTGTTATTGGCATTATGATGAGAATTGCGAGTGTTATTGACAATATGATGAGCAATACGAGTGTTATTGGCATTATGATGAGAAATACGAGTGTTATTGACATTATGATGAGAAATACGAGTGTTATTGACATTATGATGAGAAATACGAGTGTTATTGACATTTAAATCAGGGCACTGGTACATTTCGTAAAGTGTACAATGT
This sequence comes from Cyrtodaria siliqua, assembly GCA_037043455.1. Lineage (NCBI taxonomy): Eukaryota > Metazoa > Mollusca > Bivalvia > Adapedonta > Hiatellidae > Cyrtodaria > Cyrtodaria siliqua. The sequence continues at coordinate 423,609 of JAWPHD010000162.1, read as the reverse complement.
TCTTTAATGTTCCTAAAACTTCTACACGGTTCGTAAATGTTCTACACTGTTCATAAATGTTCTACATGGCTCTTAAATGTTATATACTGGTTGTAAATGTTTACGCTGTTCGTAAATGCTCTACACTGTTCTTAAATGTTCTACACTATTCTACACGGCTCTTAAATGTTATATACTTTAATGTTCTACACTATTCTTATATGTTCTACATGTCTCTTAAATGTTATACAGTGTTCGCTGTAGTGTGTCTGGAAAACTCGAATACCAGGCTGCGTTGTGTTGTTTAAAGTCTTTGGGGCCTAATTTGTTTAAAAACATAAAGTATGAAATGACCAAATTAAAGCGTTAAATAAATCATAGATATAAACAATTTCCTATAATACTGCGCAATAATTAAAAATATAATTTACAACAATCTTTAAAGTCCATAGAGAAACCTACAAGTTATACATAGCTCTCATGCGGAAGAAATCGGCTATATTTACAAAATGACGCTCGCTCTGCAATACATTGCGATTTATTTTACCTCCAAGTTTAAAATATCTATCCCCGGCACGTATTCATAGTTAGGAAATACCTACTTTGGGTCGTTTATTTTATATGTTCAGCGTAGTTTCTGTTGATGTTTTATGACTCTTTTAGTTTATTTTTAACAATTAAATACGTGGACAATGTATTTCAACAAATCTAAGAATAAACTAATCCTGATGTATTTCCTTTAATCATAAATATTAATTTAAACTGGTCTTATACTGCTTACAGTTTTACATGCAATTCAGATATATCACAAAACAAGAATTTATATGAGGATGTATCCCCCCCCCCCCCCCCCCCCCCCACCCCTCACCCCCGAGTACTGAATATTCCTTAATTTAAGGTCCGAGTACTAAATACTCCTTATTTTAGAGACCGAGTACTGAATACTATTTAGCTCCGGACAAAAATTCTAAGTATAAAATTACAAAGGGCAATAACTCTAATTTGAATGATGATATAGTTACGTTCTTGCTCTCTGCACTTCCCCTCTATCATTGCCCCATCGGTAGTTTCGAAGATATGCTCCGGACAAGAAATTGATAGACACACGGAAAATTACAAAGAGCAATATATCTAATTTTAACGATGACAGAGTTACGGTTCTTGCACTCTGCACTTCCACTCAATTTCCTCTATCTTATTGCAGTCTCATCAGTAGTTTGAAGATATGCTCCGGACAAGAAAGTGTGACGAACATATATGAACATTGTTGTTTAATAAAACCGGGCCCAGCATTATTGGTTGTTATCAATAAATGTCCTGAGCGCTTCAGGTGGTACCAAATGTGCTATCGCCATATTTGATCGCCACATTTAAATAGGCAATCGATTTTTAAAAATTATAAACCTATAACGACCCCCCCAACCCCCCCCCCCCCCCCCCCCAAACCCAACCCCGCGCGAAATAAATATATTTGTTGTATTGGGTACCAAAACTGAAAATAGAATCCTTGCAGTTCGTACGTTTAAAAAATCCTCTTTTTGAAAATGTCAGGCTTTGTCAGGATTTGTCAGGGTTTTATTATGGTAGCCCGGAATAAAGCGAAAAAGGCACTTTGGTTTCCGATCTGGGGGATAACATGTATTTGTCATGTATAACTTATTCTCACAATATATTTTAGATCTATTTTATCAATTTTCTTTTCAATTCTGGTTTAAAATGCAAAATCCTTTCAAGGTTTCAGAGGAAAATAATTTCATCTTCTTATAATGATTATATATTTCTTCACTATTTATTGGATAATGTTTCAGAAGGCCATATAGGGTATAAAACCCACTCATAACCCCACAGAAATACGGCCCCAACTATTTTGGGGCCAAAATGTATGACAAGCCGTTTTAACATTTAATAGCCTATTAAGCAATACTGAACTTTATTTTTTGATATCGGCAATTATTTAGCGATATAAAAAATTAAACTACCGATATCGCTAAATAATTCTTGATATCAGAAATTATTTAACGATATCAGACATTTACAGTTATTATTTAAACAAGTGTAATCATAACGAATAATAAGCGATATCGAAAATTGAATTATTTGATTAAGCGGAATTACCTTTAAGAATTGAATTAAGAATCAATCATATAACACGTTATAGCGTTAACAAAGTGAAACAACAATTAAAAGTTACAAAACACATTATAATTCAATTGTTTTATTCAGCATAAACATCATACAATATTAATCGCCTATTACAATGAGCGGAAATATATCCTATCCTTAAAAAAACACACCTCCATTGTAAAACAGCTTGAAAATAAAGACTGAGCAGTGGGACATTCCATTCCTAATTAAACATATTTTTTCTCATTATTTGTCTTCGTCAGTATCTAGAACTCGTAGGATATATTGCCAAAACACTTTAAATTAGACAATAACATTAAAACAGTGCGGTTTACCAAACATATCCACCAGCATCTTCGACACAACCATCCTTGAGTCATCCAGCTCTTTCTCACTTCTGAGTAACTATAGACCAGCCTCAGACTATGATATTAGCTTTAACAGCCACATCTTCACCAACCAAGCAGCTAGCTGATAAGTCCCCACCAAAACGGAGAGACCTGCCTATGCGAGTTGTCATCCTAAACTGCCAATCTGTTAAGACTTGCGGTAAACCTGCCCAGCTAAAAAATATGCAGATCTTTCTCTTCAGGCCGACATCATTATTGAGGCTGTAACCACACTCCCACCCACCCACTCCCCACCACCCACCTTCACTGAATACTCCTTAATTTGAATACTATTTAGCACTATTTTTAGGCGGTCTCGGAAAGTAAATCATTAATTACAAAGTCATCTTTTAACATAATTAATCCACATAAAAAATACGTATTTATGTCCGCTAGACCATTCTACATTGATATATACTAATTTTAATTATAGGAACACAATATTTTATGAAAATAATATTATGAGTAATAAGACTGGTCCATAATTTTATATAATAATCACTTCTGATAACAGGTCTCGGAAAGTTATTGCTAAATTACAAAGTGAAAATAATATTTGTTTGCTTATTTGTTTGTGTGTACACATACTTATTATTAGATTAATTCATTCTGCGTTGAAATAATCCATTTATAAGAAAAAGTAGCAACCCGTTTAAGAGTTATTTTGCATACCGTACATACTCCCACTCACCCAATATTTTAACTATTATAAAATCTCGAATTCTAGTAGCCACCAAAAAGGGACGTAACTGTGTTCAGCTGTCGAAAGCGCACTCTATTATGCGGGACCTAAAACACCTAAAAGCCGGAATGAAGGCCCGATTATCAAAATTAGACCTTTATTTACATTTTATGATTTTTTGTACATTTAAATGATAATATTTGGTTTTAAAAATACATTTTGTGAGTACTAAATACTAAATAGTGTGTTGCGCGAGTACTGCGTACCAGGCTCGTGCGTACTGAATACCGTCTAAAATACCATGAATACTGCGTTCCAAAAGGGGGGGGGGGGGTTCAGCCTCTTATATGGACCTTAAAGCATCATATGAATTACTATCAATCATTTATAAAACAAAACCGGCCGAGTATTCTAGATTTCAAGACCGAAATAGTTTAAATTAATCGTACGGACATGCGTCCTAGTTTGGCGCATATGCACACTGAATATGAATCGAAAACACATTATGGCGGATGTATTCATATTTAGAGTTGACAACCATACTGCTGTATGTCCACACTGCTGTATGTCCACACTGCTGTATGTCCAATTGATGTATGTCCACACTGCTGTATGTCCACACTGCTCTGCTGTATGTCCACACTGCTGTTATGTCAACACTGCTGTATGTCCACACTGCTGTATGTCCAATTGCTGTATGTCCACACTGCTGTATGTCCACACTACTCTGCTGTATGTCCACACTGCTGTATGTCCACACTGCTGTATGTCAACACTGCTGTATGTCCACACTGCTGTATGTCAACACTGCTGTATATCCACACTGCTGTATTAGGCTAATAAAGGAAAATATTCACTCGGACAAATTGCAACAAAAACAGTATTTATACTGAACGAAAGTACATTGTATTAGTATCTACCAAACCAAACTTGCAGACTTTGTTCCTTGGCAAAACAAAAATATTGACACTTCAAAAAATGAAAAAATCCGATTTTATAATTTCAAAATTATGGACGGTATAGCTCACCATAGTGAGTACTCTTCATACGAAGGGTACAATGACGTCATCAATTACGTCAAAAGTTAATGGCTGCGCCCAGTTATAACTCAATAACAACTGTTTGAAAGTGCCATTATCGATCAAATATTCGATCAAATATTCGAGGTAAGTAACGATTATGTTTATTTTACACGAATTCCGTGAAGTTTGATTGTTTTTACGTCTTGTACGACTGCACAATTGTTGATGAACCTTGTTTCATGGCGAAATTTGAGGTAAGGTTGAATATCGTATAAGCATGAATATTTTGAGCTATTAAGGCGTCTGCGAGAGTTAAACAATGTTGTAAACAAATAGCAATGTTCAAAATATAGCTAATAAGCAAAATAACACTTATTTTTAAAAAAAACGTGTTTCGAGAAGGCTCTATTCGTTCATTTTTTCTAAGTACGGAAGCCCATTTTTGCCATAATTCTCAATAACGTTTTAACTGACTACCAAAACAGAAGCTTGTTAAATGACTGAATTCACAAGTTTTGACAAGAAACACTATGTTTAGAATACATTTTGATTGTTTTTAATAATATTGAATGTTTATGTGTGTTATTAACATCATAATAATATTACTGTAAAATCATCTAGATCTATATAATTAAATGCAGTCGTTCTTATATTGCAGGCAGTTGCTGAATACTGCGCAGATGTACTCCACATAACCAACCATACATCTCCTTGTCACCAACAGAAATGCATAATTATCATACGGTATGTGCTATGATTTTGCTAATTTTATGAGATGTCAATATATGGCACATTAACAATACAAATAGACATGAGCCAGTCAGAGTAGTAGTTATAATAAAAAAAAAATGTTGACGCCATATTGACGTTGTCATGGATAGTTCACAGTTTTATTATATATATTGCCCAGATGATTTATTAAACGAAACCAGTTGACATACTCATGTTTTGGGGATTTTGTTTTTTTACAATGACACATTAATGACACACGTGCTCTCACACCATTATTTTTACTACAATCCTTTTAGACCAAAGCAGCACAATGCAATAATTGCACACAATGATATAATAATGATACATGTTATTAACATTATATTATAATGGTAAAATCATCTTAAGGGCCTGGGTAATTGAACATAATTATTGTTCTATTTCAGTTGCTGAGTAAGATGGCAGTGTACTAGTCCTCTACACAACCAACCATACATACCATGGGACACCAGCAACAGTATCTCATCGTACGTGTCATGTATCAATCTTATATTAATTAACAATTTTGCAAAACAGACCGTTGCAGCACAATACAATAAAAGTAGTATAATAATGATACATGTTATTAAATTATAATATTATTGTAAAATTATCTTGAGGACCTTGGTCATTGAATTTTTGTTGTATTTCAGTTGCTGAATATAGACCCAATGTATTAGTGTATTCTACACAACCAACGATGAACCATACATCTCATGGGATACCAGCAGCACTACAGAACTATAATATAGTACGTGACATGTACATATTTAACCGAATATTGCACATAATGTATTATTGGGCAAACAACAATCCCACTAATATATGTTTGATAATATTTTATAGACCAATGCATCACGATACATAATGGTATAGAATAAATACTTATAACCCATGCAAGTAACTGAAGAATGAACTCATGTTCTATACAAAATTAAGAATGAAGATGGTCGAAACTGTCTCAGTCAATTTCAGCCTTGTCAGCTGTGACAACACAGAACAGAAAACGTTTTCGAGAAATAAACATACATTGTCTGCGTCTGTCTGTGATGTACTGGTGTCCGGAATGACACTTTCCGCCTCCGGTGGATTTCAAGTTTCTAGAAGTATCAGTCAATCTGTGAATGTTGTTGCTACACATAATCATCACTATTCTAGAAATTACCCAAATTAAAATCTTACAATTGGACGTGATTATTCATTTCAGATGGTTGACTGTGTACTCTGCAAGACACCTCTCAATGATCTTCCCTCAGTGAAGCTACGGGATAAAGGCAGCAAATCGATTAATAAAGCCAGTGTTGAGCGGCAATCAAACATACACGTTATTTCTGGACAGGAAGTTCACGTGGACTGCAGAAGAGACTATATCCATAAACGAAACACTACTAGCAATTCTAATATTAACAATAATGATAGTACTACTAAATGTTCCACAAGGTCATCGGGCGTATTTGACTTTAAAAATAAATGCATATTTTGTTCACAGGATGCTAAGGTTAACCATAGAAAACGGGGCTATGATGTTTTGCCAGTTAGAATACTTCCTTTTAAGAAGTCCATTGAGCGTGTATGTTCAGAAAGGAATGACCAGTGGGCCCATAACGTCTCGGGTAGGATCGCTAGCATAATTGATCTTCCAGCGGCTGGTGTATTATACCATCAAACATGCAGTGTCAACTTCAGGACAAAGCGTCAGCTTCCTGAGGAGTTTGAAACAGATACCAGTCCTTTTAAAAAGCCAACAAAAAGCCCAGGAAGACCTGAAGCACCAGATACCACTGACGCATTTAAAGATGTTGTGAGTCATATAGAAGAATATGAGGGGTGTGTATTAACAATGTCTGGACTGATTCATATGATGGAAGATACTTGTGGCGACCGTGCTTACTCATACAAACATATGAAAAACAGGTTAATTGACCATTTTGGAGATTCTATATCAATAACCACTTTCGGCAATACTGAAGCTAAGGTCACAATGAAACGAAAAGCATCAGAAATTATTCATAACTTCTCAAACGATACACAAGGGCTTTCTGAAAGCGAAAAAAGGAAAACAATTATAACTGCAGCAGCGAAGCTGATCAAGGCTGACATCAATTCAATTCAAGCAGAGACCAGCAAGAAATTCTACCCATCATTTTCTACTGTTTCGTCTACAAAAGAAAACAAGGAGTTCATCCCTGAAAGTTTACAGACATTGCTGACAGTATTATTGTGTGGGAATGATACCAGTGTTAAGTTAGCATCAATTGGTCAAGCAATAGTCCAGGCATGCAGACCAAAGAGCGTACTGGCACCTTTACAGATAGGCCTCGGTGTTCAGTTATATCACCACTTTGGTTCTAGGTACTTGGTGGATTTGCTTAATAGTATGGGGTTTAGTGCATCGTATTATGAGGTTTAACGATTCGAGTTAAATGCTGCAGCAACACTCAACACAACTATCCCATCTTATTTCCCTGGAAAATTCCTTCAGTGTGTAGCAGACAATGCGGACCATAACGTTCGTACGCTTGATGTGCACGGAACATTCCATGGGATGTGAATTATAGCTTGTACATCACCCGGCTCCAACGTAAGCCTACGGATCGCTAGGGCAAACATCCAACTGAGTGAGTTGTCAGATATTGGAAAAATAACAATCAAATATTTCAAACAGCCTGACAATCGAGTAACAGAGAAAATACATTTCCTTGACCTTGGGAAAAGCAATGATTCAACCACAGAGGACTTCGAAAATGGTCAGTTTGATTTATTCTCTAAGATAATTTGGCCTTTGAAAGAAACACGGCCAAGCTGGTCTGGATTTATGCAGATGTACAGCAAGCAGGAATCTGATCTGTACCCAGGCAAATCATCCGTTACGTTTTTACCGATGATAGACATGAGTCCCAGTGATATGTCGTGCATCAATTCTACCCTGCACTTCGTATGCGAGCAATCTAGCAGGTATGGAGTTACACCAGTCCTGACCTTTGATCAGCCGTTATTCCAGAAAGCTACACAAATTGTCACTATGTCTGATGGGTCGAGTACACTGCAAATTATCGTCCTCAGATTGGGAGCCTTTCACACTGAAATGAGTTTCCTTGGCTCTGTGGGCTTTATCATGTCGGGTTCCGGATTGCAGGACGTGCTTCAGACAATATATGCCCCAAATGCAGTGACACATATGATGTCTGGGAAAGCTGTATTACGCGCGATTAGAGGGCATTGTCTTGTTGATACGGCTCTACACGCAATTTTGCTGTCCAAGATATACCCAACTCTGTTACAGTCCAACAGTCATTACATTGGCAGAAGCAGTGTCGACGGAGAATACATACCTGATGATGGAATATCCACGTGTGATTCATGTCAGGGAGATGACATAACTGGACAAGACACTGGATGCAGCACCAGAGTAGTTCACCTGTTAGATGAAGCAAGTGATGCCGAACACCCTGGCGAGACATGCATTGAAGATTCTCTTTCAACAGGAGAAGCTCGACAGGAATGCACCAGCAGCTCTGAATCTCATTTGGATGTAATGACCAACTTATCAGAGACGTATGACAAACTTGAAAAGAACATTATTTCCAGACATGAAGTGTGTCAAAATGAAAGTTTGACAGTGGTGTCGCAAACAATCGTCGAACTTAAAGAAAGACTACAAAAACACAGATTGCACTGGTTTAATGTTATAATATAGCGTGCCTGATGATTGAATTGTTTAACGTTTGTGATTGCAGGTTTAATGTTATAATATAGCGTGCCTGATGACTGAATTGTTTAACGTTTGTGATTGCACTGGTTTAATGTTATAATATAGCGTGCCTGATGATTGAGTTGTTTAACGTTTGTGATTGCACTGGTTTAATGTTATAATATAGCGTGCCTGATGACTGAATTGTTTAACGTTTGTGATTGCATTGGTTTAATGTTATAATATAGCGTGCCTGATGATTGAATTGTTTAACGTTTGTGATTGCAGGTTTAATGTTATAATATAGCGTGCCTGATGACTGAATTGTTTAACGTTTGTGATTGCACTGGTTTAATGTTATAATATAGCGTGCCTGATGATTGAATTGTTTAACGTTTGTGATTGCACTGGTTTAATGTTATAATATAGCGTGCCTGATGACTGAATTGTTTAACGTTTGTGATTGCATTGGTTTAATGTTATAATATAGCGTGCCTGATGATTGAATTGTTTAACGTTTGTGATTGCAGGTTTAATGTTATAATATAGCGTGCCTGATGACTGAATTGTTTTACGTTTGTGATTGCAAGTTTAATGTTATAATATAGCGTGCCTGATGACTGAATTGTTTAACGTTTGTGATTGCACTGGTTTAATGTTATAATATAGCGTGCCTGATGATTGAATTGTTTAACGTTTGTGATTGCACTGGTTTAATGTTATAATATAGCGTGCCTGATGACTGAATTGTTTAACGTTTGTGATTGCACTGGTTTAATGTTATAAGATAGCGTGCCTGATGATTGAATTTTTTAACGTTTGTGATTGCACTGGTTTAATGTTATAATAAAGCGTGCCTGATGACTGAATTGTTTAACGTTTGTGATTGTACTGGTTTAATGTTATAATATAGCGTGCCTGATGATTGAATTGTTTAACGTTTGTGATTGCACTGGTTTAATGTTATAATATAGCGTGCCTGATGACTGAATTGTTTAACGTTTGTGATTGCACTGGTTTGATGGTGAACTAATAAAGCATTTGTTTTATTATACGTAAGTAGTTAAACGTGTCTTATACCCGGCCTACAGTTAAACTTGTCTTATACCCGGCCTACAGTTAAACGTGTCTTATACCCGACCTATAGTTAAACGTGTCTTATACCCGGCCTACAGTTAAACGTGTCTTATACCCGGCCTACAGTTAAACGTGTATTTTACCCGGCCTACAGTTAAACTTGTCTTATACCCGGCCTACTGTTAAATTTGTCTTATGCCTGGCCTACAGTTAAACGTGTCTTATACCCGGCCTATAGTTAAACGTGTCTTATACCCGGCATATAGTTAAACGTGTCTTATACCGGCCTACAGTTAAACTTGTCTTATACAAGGCCTACAGTTAAACGTGTCTTATACCCGGCCTATAGTTAAACGTGTCTTATACCCGGCCTACAGTTAAACTTGTTTTATACCTGGCCTACAGTTAAACGTGTCTTATACCCGGCTTATTGTTAAACGTGTCTTATACCTGACCTATAGTTAAACGTGTCTTATACCCGGCCTATAGTTAAACGTGTCTTATACCCGGCCTATAGTTAAACGTGACTTATACCCGGGCTGTATTTAAACGTGACTTATACCCGGACTATAGTTAGACGTGTCTTATACACGGCATATAAGTAAACGTGTCTTATACCCGGCCTATAGTTAAACGTGTCTTATACCCGGCCTATAGTTAAACGTGACTTATACCCGGACTATAGTTAGACGTGTCTTATACACGGCATATAAGTAAACGTGTCTTATACCCGGCCTATAGTTAAACGTGTCTTATACCCGGCCTATAGTTAAACGTGTCTTATACACGGCCTATAGTTAAACGTGTCTTATACCCGGCCTAGAATTCAAATGTTTAATTTCCGATTCAAGCACATTATGCTACACATATTGTAAAGTATTATGTAAACCAACAAGAGGGAATAAGTTGCATATTGCAGATACGAGTATACCTACATACAATATTATTAATGTAGGCTTCAAGACAGTTAGAAACTGTTCGTGTACATGACAAGATAACACATTCATAAGAGAAGAGGAAGTGTAACATGCTCATGAAATACTTGATTTCTTACAACAATGTACGAGGGGGATCGAGAAATAATGAGACTGACGCTGTAAAATCGTTATTATTAAAGAGTTAACAATATATAAATATTGCATCCCAGTGAGGATGACAGAGTATATTTTACCGTATACGTGTTTTATAAAAAAAGAAATATATATTCGAATAACATTAAGGCTATTCCTTGCAGTTTTTTTCTTGAATTTGGTAAACAAATATGAACTGCCTTTTCTAACTATAGTTCACCTTCAAAAATAAGAGGTCGCGGACTTGGTGTTTGGGATATCTTAAGGTAAGTTTATGACTTATGTTCCGTTTGGGAAAAAGTGGAGTGGGTGGTCCAGTGGTAGAGCGCCGAACTCCAGATCCAGAGGTCGTGGGTTCGATCCTCCGTCGCGGCCACGTTATTTATCCTTGAGCAAGATAATTGATCCACATTGCTTAGAACTGGTTCTACACAGGAAGCCATCGAGAGTGATTAATCTAAGTTGCAAGAACGTGTTTCGCAATCGATATAAAATAAATATGTTTAAAACATGCAGATATGACGAAAACCTGGATCCTAGCTCATGTAGTTATGACGAAAATTTGGATCCTAGTTCATGTAGATATGACGAAAATCTGGATCCTAGTTCATGTAGATATGTGCTGGATCCTAGTTCATGTAGATATGACGAAAATCTGGATCCTAGTTCATGTAGATATGACGCAAATCTGGATCCTAGTTCATGTAGATATGTGCTGTATCCTAGTTCATGTAGATGTGTGCTGGATCCTAGTTCAAGTAGATATGACGAAAATCTGGATCCTAGTTCATGTAGATATTTGCTGGATCCTAGTTTAAGTAAGTATGACGAACACGCATATTGGAATGCATTTTATGTTTACTGCCTCGGAAAAAAGAATATCAGATTTCTTGAGGAAAAGGAAAAATTTCAGGGGAAAAAACTATTTCCTACAGATAGATTGTTTTCCGAAACTTCTGCATTGCTACCAAATATCGCATACTGTAAAAACACATTCACACAAAAAACAACAACAACACACAAAAATATGTCTCGGTATCATGTCAATATCTGACGATGATGGATATTGTTTTTTCAAAACATCTTAACGAGTAGCCTAAATAACATAATTATTGGTTCAACATATATTTGTTAATAATATGAGCGAACACATGGGTGATATTTCAAATTTGACCAATGGAACAGTCTAATATTCGTTCTAGCAGTGTAAAGTTTAAATGGAAATGTCACGTTATATTGCAAATACATTCATGTTCATTTTGTCATTTGTGTCATGTTCATTGAAGGTCTTCATCATCATCCCCGTATTGTTTCAGATGCTACTTGAGTGGTAGCAGAAAACAATGGCATTGGCCCCAGCGAAGAACGAAATGTTTACAATAGAATTTGCAGCAACTTAATTTGCAATGTTGCTGGTGAAAAAGATTCTAGGCCCATTCTGCATATTTATACCTCGATTTAAATGGAGAGGGTGGCCTTGAACGTTCATTCCTGTTGGTGCCATATAGCGTTGTTGTGTCGTGCACCGTTAAACCCAATTCAACAACTTAACTCATTGAAATGCAGCTAGTACTATTATATTATGTTCATAGTATAAATTAACATGTTAGTGCAGTTACCTCCCTTAGTAATATGTATGAACTAGTTATTCTAGTGTAGTTACCTCCCTTAGTATACATTTCGCCATTTAGAAATTGACCTCGTCAACCTTTTCTGTTTAATAGTTATATGTTCTTCAATGAATCAGGTTGATGGAACTTTTGGAGAATTTGAATCGTATCAAACTATAAACGCTTACAATTAACGACAAGGTATGGACTTTTTTATATTGTTTACCTTAATAATATGTTACTGCAGACATGTGTTACCAGTCGCTTTCATTAAGGTACATCTGCAATTTGAATTTGTGATATCCAACCTATGACAAAGAAAACCATTCCGATGCAATATGCATTTTAAGCACAAGTTAGGGCATTAAATCAAGTATTTTCATTATTTATATATATATAGCATATATAGAGAAAGAAATCAATAGAAAAAATGCATTAGTTTAGTAATTATTTTAAATTAAATAACTGCAATTGTCCTGCATCCACACAGTAATATTCAGAGAAGCAAATTAAATATTATCAATAGCAATGTAATCTTCAAGGTCTTATCTAGGGCAGCTGAAAATCCATTTTTTAAATTTGTATACCAATCACTTAAAAATTTACATATATTGTACATGAACACATTATCAAAATCAATTTTCAATGACCATAATGGGGTGACAATTTAATACACAAAGTGTAGAGGTTCCTTTACATTATCATGACATTATTATACAGGTAAGTTAGCCTAGGTAATTGCAATATGTATGTATGGTCAAGCACACTACTATTGATTGAATACACACATCGGTTAACCTGCCTGACACCTCTTTTTTCAAGCATGATCTAAGCATGCTAAGTAACACATGTACATTTGTAATATTGCTGGGAGACACCTCTGTGTTTGGTCAAATTTGAGCCAAAATGAAATAAATTTCAAAATGTTGGATATCAACTGCCCTTGAAAAGACCAAGAGGATTATATGGATGTTATTTGTTTTTAGTTTAAGGTTGTGGATATTTCTTGGCGGATGCACAAAAAATGGTATATTTTAATGTCAGATTGTACATCAATCATTATTAATGATAACATTTTTAGAACACTTTTTTATTCTTCATTTGCTCTTATATATGTTTTGTATAATGGAAATCAATGTGTTGCGTTATTATCATTAATTTCATAAAATCAGCCAAAATGAATTTTCAGTTTCACAGGAAGGGCTCTGCCCAATTCAAAATTTTGAATATCCTTAAATCGTAGCAAATGACATGTTTACGATTTTTATATTACATATGGCTGTGTATGGTCAGAGTGGTTCATACAATAAAACTGGGGGATCATTTCTTCTCACGCGAGGGAGAGGAGCTACCGTCTTGATTTTAAGTCAATATATCTAAGTATTAATACATTAGCGGGATGGGAGGGTGGGTTGGGGCTGGGTATAGAATCACTTTGGTTAAGCGTCTAAATTTAAAATGAAAGGCAAATGTCTATTTAGTTCCTGATTTCGATTTGCCCTTTTAGCTATACGATAGAAATAAATCTGAAATTAGGCCTATTGTCCTCAAACCGTGTGCATTATTTAATAGAGTTGTTGTTTTTTTCACCAATATTTACCTAATTTCATTGTATTCCCAGAAGTGCAAAACTTTAAAAAGGTAACTTATTTGATGATTACATGTTGCCTTTTGTCCCTACCAGAACAGAACAGAACAATACATTAATAAATCAAATTACAACAGTGACACAAGAGCATATTTTTTAACATTTTACATGACACAAGGATTTATCCATCATTTTATGGATAAATCCTTGCATGAGATGATATTCACAAATGAGCAATATGTTATTAGTTTGTTACTGTGGGGTGGGGGTGGAGGGGGTGGGTGGGGTACGTAGTGCCCATTAAGAATTATTGGTTCTTTTATTTATAAAGTAATTGCTTTGGATACTACTTTGACCTAGGATTAGTTAATGTTTTGAAACAGACTATAGATCGCTTTCAAATATATTTATACTTGACCCCATTCGCGATCACTCGGGCAATCAGGTCATGATCGATATGTTGCGAATGGTTTGACCTGGATAAAAAAGAAAGCAACACACGTAGTTACAAATACTTATAAAAGTGACAACAACATTTACGATTTAATAATGACAACATTCTTGTGTAGGAGGAAAGGATAAGGTAGTCAAGACATTTCGAACTTATAGAATCGCACCTTCTTCAGCTATATTCATAGGCGCCGCGTGTTGACTAACGTTGCTAAAACTAGGACACGTGTGTGTGTGTGTGTATTCTCGGGCGGAGATAGATGTCGTTCACTACGTGTCACATAATCGTGCATGGTTTGGTTATATAGGTCATCACTTTCAGTGTCCGAGTCATTGAAGCCAGTGAAGTTGCCAGACTCTTTGTCTGAGTTGTCATCAGTGTCCATACGAGGATCATTCAATAAGTTCTGTCACTAACGCGTTTTAACAATTATGTGCTCGTTGTGAGTGTTGATGTTTGGTACCAAATGAAAGAGGGTTTCAATACCATTCCATTGATTGTAAAATGAATGCTGTATCTTTTGTGTGACGAAAGTTATGGAACATTTAATACATATCACTTGTACATACTGAGGCATTTTCGTACTGAGTTTTTTTTCAGGTATGTTAATTGTTACTTTTTTAAATGCCTGTTTCTCTTTAAGTACTTGTCGAAGACCTTTGAAATTTCTCGTACATTACCAGTTATATCTGTGCATAACACAAGATTCAGAATTTAAGCATGGTAGATGAAAAGGCATTGTCTTAGAAATCAACACTTTAAGCTAACGTGTAAAATTAATTTAATGATAAATGGACATTAAATGGAAGGGCAGTCTCCTTAAACAGCGTTTTTGGATGATCGATATTTTCACTAAACATTGTACAAAATTCTACAATAATGTGTTGAATATAAAATTTAAACACTGAAGGACTAGGATTTGTAAAAATATATGAAAACATATTAATACTATGAGAATAATTACGACATTTAAAAGATATTATAAATTTCCGTAAACAAAATGAAGAAAATCAGTGTTATTTCTGCTAAAATTAAGGGATATGCATTCACTCATATCTGGTTTGCAGCAAGACCTTTCCGAATTCTTGACAATCATTTTCATGGATTATGGGCGAATAACAACAGACGGCGTACAAGAAAATTTAAAAGCATAGAAATATTCAAATAATTTTTATAACGTTTTGTAACAAGGACATTTTAAGGGATGCCAGTATCCAAAAGGTGTGGTAGGGGGAGGTAATTAAGGGGTATAACTAACTGGACATTTTTCATTTTTGTTGTGGAATTTAAGAGAGCGAACCCAGTAGTACTATAAATAAATACACTACTTTATCTCAGTGTAATATCCAGTTCAAAGGATATATGCCTAGTGACAGAACTTTTTGAAGCACCCTCGTATGCACAGTGTTTGTAAGCACATTAAACCGGATTCCTGGGTGGGTATGTTGGGGGCCTTGTTTGGTAACAGTACTAAATGTCACTGGGAACGTTTCAGATTTAACCGAATTTGGTGGGGAGTTTACACTCCTAGATAAGTTCATGACTTGTAACCAGTCTCGGAATTCATCTGCTACCTCATTCTTGTTCACTATTAATTTGGCTGGATAGCCAATGTGGTAGGTACGTGGTGGCTGGATAGCCAATGTGGTAGGTACGTGGTTGGTTATAGCCAATGTGGTAGGTACGTGGTGGGTTATAGCCAATGTGGTAGGTACGTGGTGGGTTATAGCCAATGTGGTAGGTACGTGGTGGGTTATAGCCAATGTGGTAGGTACGTGGTGGGTTATAGCCAATGTGGTAGGTACGTGGTGGCTGGATAGCCAATGTGGTAGGTACGTGGTGGCTGGATAGCCAATGTGATAGGTACGTGGTGGCTGGATAGCCAATGTGGTAGGTACGTGCTGGGTTTTTAGATTTCTCTTCCTTGTACCTTGGCCATTAACCATTTATTTTACTGGTAAATATCTATATATCAATTTAATGTGACAGTATGATTTTTTTCGTTAAAAAAAGCAAACAGTTCATTTGGGGTAGTAAAGAATACTTTTTTTCTGAGACGTGTTGTACTTAGTGATATATTTTACATGGAAAAATGCACCAACTCATTTCACCGCTGCATAAATATATGCTTATATATCTTCAAGTCTGCATTTTTTTGAAAAGAATCTAAAATACATGAGTTGAAAAAATTGATTTTTAAACAGAAAATGATTCGATTACTGCCGATGATCAAAATTAATCCCCTTAATCCTAATAAAATGTTCTTATAAACTTAACAAATATTAGACTTTCGACATTTGTTATTATTCAGGTCAAGTGTCACCTGATCGTGACCGTTGCGTCGATAAATATTGCCCGCCCGCAAAATTCAGACAGTTTCAAAATTACGACCTACTTTTCCTTTTGGCACTTGAATTTCTCTGAACAACATCCAAATCTTTATTTAAATGTGAAATCAAAATTATGCTCGGCGAAGAGTTCATTCCATCCTAAAATCCCTCCATGCAGCTTGCATCATTTGATTGTTTAATTATTTGAATGCCTGTCTACAAATACCTTTACTACGCGCGAGAATACCACGGGAATTAAATTAAGATGCAAAACGACAATATGGCGGAAAAAGTTAACACAACTGTAAATCGAAACAAATGTGTTTTTTTTTTGGGGGGGGGGGGGGGGGGGGGGGTCACTACAATCGATAAGGGTGCAATTTTATCATTGCAACTTGGTATATGTGTACATTAATTGATAGATTTTTTAGGCGAAAGTATTGTAAACATTCGACAAAGCCAAAGAAAAATAAAAAATAAAAATAAATCAGGCTTTTAGGGTCAGAGAAGGCTCTGGTTGCTTTCATTTGAGGGTGCTTTTTGTGTCGCCTTTTAGAAGGAAAAAGCGCTACATAGGGATCACTTTGTCGTTCTTCCGTCAGTCCGTCAGTCTGTCCGTCAGTCATTCACGAAAACTTAACGTTGGCTATAACTTTCTCATTTCTTGATATTTCTTCATCAAACTTTCAATATATACTCACCATGACAACATCGACATGACCATACCAAAATATGAAAGTCAAGGTCACACTGAAGGTCATTATATGGGTTAAATACTATTTTTTCTTCCCGAAAACTTACCGTTGGTTATAACTTTCTCAAATCTGTTTATTTCTTCATCAATCTTTCAATATACACTTGTCATGACAACATCGACATGGCCATATTAAAATATAAAGGCCAAGGGCACACTGAAGGTCATTATATGGGTTAAATAATCATTTTTTTCTTCACGATTACTTTGTCAGGCCAGTTTGTCAAGGTCATTTATCTGGGTCCAAAAAAACTTGTTATACTGACAAAGCGCTGACAGGCGACACACGTGTTCCGCGGAACACCCATCTAGTTTATTTTTACATGTGGACGTTTATAGTATATGTACCCTAGACGTCTCATTACGACTGACCGTATATACATCACACTGTTAGACCGTAAGCCCTACTCGTTTAAACTTTAATGCCTCAAATAAACCACAACATAACTCTAAATAAACGCTCTAACCTAATCAATAAATGATTAATCTTCCATTTCATATCGAATTTATGGCAAATTTAAATATATTAACATTAATAAACAGTCAGATTTAACAGTATATGCGCATTGTCAACTCGTTTTCTTGTATGGCGTCGCTATAGGTAAACACACATTCAAACTGAGGCACGTGATCCTTTACACACAGTGAAGTAGGATGCATGTGTGTAGTTTAGTTGATTTAAAATAACGTGGTACTTATGAAAATATTGTTTTTTGCTTGTTTTTTGTTATTAACCTTTAAGTGTGAAGTGGATAACACATGTCAGATCATTCTTCACTTCAGGTAACTTGTACGTTTATAAAAGTTTGGATTGACTGTTTATGTCTAGCGCAAATATAATCTGCGTTAAGTCAAAACATAAAGAAGTCGCATATGCGCATCGAAGACGGCGCATATAAAACAAATCGTCTCGCGTCTCTAATACGTGTATGTTTATGCACTCATATGTTACAATATCTGTATGAAGCATCACAATATTACAAGCAACACAATGTGACATGCAAACGGATTGAACCAAAAGTTATTGCAACCTAAGTTACAGTTCTCTCCATTCAATAAATCATGTAAATGGAAATATAAACACAATAAATATGCTAAAATTACCACGAATATATGTTCACCTTTTAAATGGTATAATTCTGAATCTTTAGCTACCTAACTCCTGCATACGAATGGGCCACGGGTGAAGTAGTTTCCGTTCGACGAACATCCATCCATTGCAAGGGTCGGTCGTCAATAGTAAGCCAGTAATCGACATGCAACATAGCACGTTTTCATCCAGCCTTCTTATAGATAAATGTACGGCTTTCGAATATATTTACTACAAATAGTTGCACTGAGCGGGAATTGAACTAGGAACATTAAGTTCGTATTTGCTTTTCAGATAGATAACCACTTCACTACCGATATTTGTCGATACTGTGTAAGATTGCTAACACTAAGTAGGCATTACACAACACAATTAAGTTGTCTTGCAAATGAATCCGAGTTCGAATTTGATAAGGTCTAGTTTTAAACCACACAAGGTTAATTTACATGTGCGACATGATGAACTATATAATACATCTTGAGGCGCCTTGTACAATGTAAAGTTATTTTCCATTGTGATGGATAGTACTAAACAAGAAGCTATATAGCTCAGTGATGGTATGTCTGACTTAATCAGAACGTCGTGTGTTCCAGTCCATGGACGTGGTGTCCTGCATTCATGTGATTACGTAAATACCCAAATTCGCCATGAGCTGGTGAAAGCACGAATTCGCCATAAAGACAAGACATAGCCGAGTGTCTGTATTTGTAACGCTATTTATGTGAATATAAAGTTTATACCTCTCATGAACAGACTCAATAAAACCGAGTCTGCTACTTTTATCTCGTGTTCGCGTTTGTTGCTTCCAAAGGATGTCCTTTTCAGTATTTATTATATTTCTCTTCACACTTCCATCTATAGCACGTGGTGTTTTACAAGTAATGCATTGTTATTTCGTAGTACACTCGGTACATTTGAATTGTTAGAGATGTTAAAGATCCTCGTGCAAAATGTGTTTTAAATGAAAGAAGCAGATCAAATCTTACGCAACTATTTGTCGCCATGTTAACCGTTGGGACACATAGACTTGTGTACTAACATAAAATACAATCTAGATTTGAAAACGAAATAACAGCGGACTAAAAATAATCGAAAATCAAACCTGTTACGTTTTTAAATGTACTGAGTATATGTCAGTAGAGTACAGGCTTACCTTACATGTTTGTTTAAATGCGTCTCCGTGGCCGAATGGGTAACGACGTTACATTGTAAACCTACGCCTCTCACCGCTGCGGGTTCGAATCCTACTGGGAGCTTGACTTGTAAGTGAGGACGTGTCGATTCTTACGGAAGGCGGGAGGTGTATAGTACTGGTTCTACCCAGGAAAAGTAAGTGGTCT
The DNA here is from genome assembly GCA_037043455.1 of Cyrtodaria siliqua. Classification (NCBI taxonomy): domain Eukaryota; kingdom Metazoa; phylum Mollusca; class Bivalvia; order Adapedonta; family Hiatellidae; genus Cyrtodaria; species Cyrtodaria siliqua. Next base: position 403,662 of record JAWPHD010000162.1, on the reverse strand, counting down.
GCCTCCACCACAAAATAAATTCGGCCGTCATATATAACCTTGAACAGACTCAATAAAACCGAGTCTGCTACTTTTATCTCTTCTTTTTGTGTTTGTTGCTTCCAAGGGATCCACGTTTCAGTATTTATTTACATGTGTTGAAAATGACGTAAAACACCATAGAAACAAACAACCTGTTTCTTGTTACTTCTGGAAAATTGAGACATTAACACCATTTGTAACTTCTGTTCTTACTATAACATCTTAAACATAATTTTACAAGTCCAAACAGTAAATCCAGTAATATTATATATGTCATGGCTAAATTCCCCATTGTATAACGATTTTGATCGATTATCATTTCATTTGGTCAAGGTCAGTGTTAGCGTTACTATAGATAGAAAAACAATACGTGTTTGTCATAATAGTGATAGAAATGTAAGAAGAGGACATGTCAGACATGGTCCTAAACATATGGTTATGAGGCTTGATATTGCTTTAAAGGTTACTCTGGTCAAGGTCACTAGTGTCTCTATTATAAATCTTCAGGTAAAAGCATCTTGGATTAAAGGTGGATTCCGAGATCCTTTGATACCATTTCTCTCCAAGGTTGCTTTGGTCAAGCTCAAATACTTTACATAGGACCATGGTTTCAGTTCACTAAGTTACTTTTCGTTTAAAGGTCTAACATTAACTGTTTTTATAAATTGGAAGATAGTTTCCACTCAGTGTCTTTAAAGCTATTAACTTAAGAGACAAATGTGTGTTCAGCTGTGTTGTGATATCGTCAGAACATTTTATATAACTTGTTCGGGTCATGGTCACTGTTACTATAAACATAATGTTAGATTCCAGAGCTGCCACTGGGAGAGGGGCGGATATATATGCATCCGGGAGCTCGTTCTACTCTTACTATCGCATTGACTCCTATGCGTGTTTGGAGGGAATGTTAACCACACATATCAACAGGTAAGATGGTTGCCGCTTTGTCCGTCCTTCCAGAGATCTTGTCCGGAGCATAACTTTAAAATTACTTATGGGACGGCAATACAACTTCAAACAACGTTACCTGGGCGAGGAAGTGCTATGCATAACCGACATAACTCTATCAAAGAGTTAATACCCTGTGTAATGTTATACGTATAATTCTTGTCCGGAGCGGAGCACAACCCATAAACTACTCATGGTACTGCAGTGAAACTTCACTTAATGATACTTGAGACTCAAAGCTCTATCTTCAATCAAAATAAAATAGAGTCATGCCCTTTGTAAGTTTATACGTATAATTCTTGTCCGGAGCATAACCGAGGAACGACTACCAGGCCTGCCAAATCTCCGGATTTTTCAGTCGCTTTCCGTATCTCCGAATTTAAGTGTACAATCTCCGGATTTTCGATCAAAACAAAATGTTCATGATATAACAGCTATATTTTCACAGTTTATCAGCAATTTCCCGAATTTGTCCTGTTACGCTCCCTAGTCAGAAAGTATTTACAAGTGTCGAATTAATGGGGGTCGTCCGTGTAAGCACTGCCTGAATATAAGATTAACACCTAAGGATATCATTAGTTCCTTCAGTGACATAACGACATGTGCATATCTGTGGCTTCTTTAATTTGTCAAGCTAATTGAAATAGCAAGTATGAGGAACTAGCAAATCCTTGGGTGGTGAATCATTATAACAGCTACGATGACTATAATTTGTTTTAGAGTTATAAAGATTGTATTTGCATTTAGCAGGCATATGTGTAATAAGGTCAGTGCGCTTCATGAAAACAGTTGTTGCAGAAATTTAACCAAGTCTTTCTAATCGAATTTTGCAATCCTCCCTTCAAACTATTTTTGTTGAAGTATTCTAATCTATTATTTTCTATAATTTAAATTTTTGCTTTAAAACAAAGTGTGAAAATAAAGTTTACGAATTAAAAAAATAAGTGCGAAAATCAAGTTGCGCGCTCCAAATTTCTATTTAAAAATGTTTGCTTTAAATCTTAAATTTAAAATCTCAGGATTTTGTGTTTAACAGTTTTGGCAGGACTGAACTTCACACAGTGATGGAGGGCAATGAGTGGAAGTGCAGAAAACAAGAACTATAACTATTACCCTTTGTAACTATATTCTCATAATTACAATTTGTGTTCGGGGCATAACTAAAAAAAGGAAATGACTGCGATCGCAATAAAATTTCACACATCACACAGTGATAGATGGAACATAACTCGAAAACTACTAATGGGACTGCATTGAAACTTCAAACAATGATAGATGGAAATGAGCAATCTGTCTGTGTCTCCGTCTGTCTGTACGTTTGTCTGTACGTCCGTCCGGCAGGTCCCGATATCTTGTTATACTGGGTACGCAGCTGTATGTTATTGCTTTTGAACTCCATATGACAAGATCTACATACATTTCTTATTCTATACAGTTTTAACTGTATACTTTATGTCAACTGATAGAACTTCATGTAACTTCAAACAAAGTATTCATCGGTTCCATCGATGTGCTTGCTACGCACAGACGATATTAATTATGTCATGCGCGTTAAACTCAACTATTACATAATATCAATTTGAGTATGCATATTATTTTGTTTCAGAAACCGCATAACGACAACAAAACAATAGGCAAAGTCAATAAACATGGATACAGGACAGTTGACGTTCCAGTGCACGATGTGCAGCAAAGGATTTACCCAGTCAGGCAATCTTAACAGGCATATGCGCATACATACAGGTCAGACACCTTATAAGTGTAGTGTGTGCAGTAAAGGATTTACCACGTCAGGCAGTCTTAACAGTCATATGCTTAAACATTCATGTGAAAAACCGTATAACTGTAGCGTGTGCAGTAAAGGATTTACCGAGTCGGGCAATCTTAACAGGCATATGCGCATACATACAGGTGAGAAACCATATAACTGTAACATAAGCAGTAAAGGATTTACCCAGTCAGGCAGTCTTAACAGTCATATGCTTATACATACAGGTGAAAAACCTTATAACTGTAGCGTGTGCAGTAAAATATTTACCACGTCAGGCAGTCTTAACAGTCATATGCTTATACATACAGGTGAAAAACCTTATAACTGTAGCGTATGCAGTAAAAGATTTACCGTATCAGGCGATCTTAACAGGCATATGCGCATACATACAGGTGAAAAACCTTATAACTGTAGCGTATGCAGTAAAAGATTTACCGTGTCAGGCGATCTTAACAGGCATATGCGCATACATACAGGTGAGAAACCATACAAGTGTAGCGTGTGCAGTAAAGGATTTACCAGGTCAGATAAGCGTAAAAGTCATCTGCGCTTACATACTGGCGAAACACCATATACGTGTAGCGTGTGCAGTAAACGATTTACCATGTCTAGCAAGCTTTACAAACACATGCGTATGCATAAATACGAGACACCAGATACTTGAAGCTAGCGCATTGTAGAAATTAGTCAGAATTGAGTCATTCGCGGCATCTTTAAAGACATGTGTGCATCCAAGCATCTGAACAACCACTTAGGTCAAGTGTATCTTATGGACCATAATGGACAGCCATGACGTATATAAGTAATATACATTTATTAAAGACATGCGTGTATGGCAAAGTATTTAACATACTGATCTTTAAAATATCCGTGAAGACTAATGAAGGAGAGGTAACATGTAAGAGTAGTCTGTGGATCAAAGTATTTGTTCAGTTAAATGATTTCTTATACCAGCAATATTTTATGAGATGAAGTAACCTTTACAACAACATATATAACTCCTGTCGAGTAGACGTACAATGTCCACTGTTCATACATACATGACAAACTATTTGATTGAACTGTCATCCCGATACATGTAACATACCCTGTGTGGGAACCAGCCATACTATTTTTATATACAACCCGATACAAATGATAGTATAGTCACTTGCTGGACTAGGTTGGTACGTGAGATGTCGGAAACTGTAATATACTCAGAGTGAAATACCGGCTGGTTCAGAAACTCCAATTCTGATGACTGATATACACAGTGTTGGAAACATACTATGTCTTTAGTTTAAATCCGGATTTATATATCATACTTGGAGAGGATCAATACTGATGTGGCAGTTTATATGCCGATAATTTAAAAGGTAACATGCTTGACGTATAATATGCAGCCAGTCTCTTGAGCTTCCATCAGGAATGACTGATACGTACTCGGTGTGGAATACCTGTTTGATTATTTGAATGTTATCCAGCCAGTCTCGTGACCTTCCATCTGGATTGAATGACACGTTCTCAGTGTGGAATACATGTTTGATTATTCAGTATGTTATGCAGCCAGTCTTATGACCGTCAATCTGTAATGAATGACGCGTACTCGGTCTGGATATTCAGTATGTTATGTATGGTAATGCAAGCTAACAAGTGACGAAACACAGATATACAACAGTATTTATTATTAATAATATTGTAAATAATTTCATATTCCAAATGAGTGTTAGTTTAATTACTTCTTTAGACAAATTTATCGAATAACTTGCGACGTCGGAGTGTTTTAAAGCCATGATATATTTATCTAAATACATAAGTGTAATACATATTTATGCAAATGAATTTCGATCTTTTCCGTTTAGCACGGTGTGGGCCAGAATTGCCTCGTCTATTTCCGTAACCGTCACAAATACCAAATTACGACAATCGACGAGGTAGTTCCGTTGTACGGTGCCTTACAGAGAAGACAGGGTCAGCATATGACGTCATCGACGTCATCATATAAGCATACGACATTATCATACGACAATTGTATAAAGGCAACTACTAAACAAAATGCTCCTTGAGGCGTTTTTTGAGTTCATTTATACTGTAAAGTGTTATGAATGTGTTTCCAGTTCATGTTTTCTGTTTTTTCCTTCCGATTTTAGGTACTCTAATAATTATTTGTTTGTACTGTTGAATTGTTGTTTTGTAATAAATTGTTTGTATTTTTTAAACTCCCGTTTAAAAAACGTGACGTATTATGGTATGGGGTTATCTGCCTGTCTGTCTGTCCGTTCGTCCGTCCGCCAGCCAACCTGCGGTTCATAGGTTAATCACCATTGTTGAAAGCCGGAACCCTATTGCTTTTGGGGTCAAATGTCAAGGTTACTGACCTTTTATGAATTCCACATGGTAACTTCAAAACCGGAACATCTACACTCATAAAACTTCATAGGTTCATCGGCCATGTTGAAAGCAGGCACCCAATTTCTATTGGGCTCAGTAGGTCAAAGGTCAAGGTCATACTGTCCATATATTGAAATATGCATTCCACACAATAAATTCAAAACCGTAACACCTACTCATAAAACTGCATAGGCACATTGCCTTAGTTGAGAGGAGGTACCCTATTGATTTTGGGGCCAGTAGGTCAAACGTCAAGGTCACAGAGACCTTATATTGAATCATGCATTCCGTACAATAAATTCAAAATCCTAACATCTTCCCACATAAAACTTCATAGGTACATTGCCCTATGTGAAAGAATGAACCAGTAGGGCCAGTAGGTCAAAGGTCAAGGTCACCATGACCTTATATGGAAATAGGCATTCCATCTGATAACTTCGAAATCGTAAAACCAACACTTATGAAACTTCATAGATGCATTGCCTTTGGTGAGAGGAGGAACTCTATTGATTATGGTTCAGTGGGACAAAAGTCAAGGTGACCATGCCCTTATATGGAAATAGGCATTCTTCGCTATAACTTCGAAACTATAACACCCAGTTGTATTGACGTTGGAGACAGGAGGAATCTTATTGATTTTGGGTCATTTGGTCAAAGGTCAAGGCCAGCGTGACATTATATGTAAATAGGCATTTTGTGGGATAATTTCAGAACCATAACACGTTCACTCACGTCACTTCATGAGTACATTGCCCTTGGTAAGAGAAAATATTGTATTTCATTGGAGTTAGCAGGTCAATGGTCAAGGTCGCTATGACCTTATGTTGTAATATGCATTCTGCGCGATAACATCAAAACCATAAAAAAACCACTTCGTATGTGCATTGACATTGGCAAGAGAAATACCTTATATTGTCTTTGGGGCCAGTAGGTCAAATATCAAGGACATCATGACCTTTTTTGACCTTATATGGAAATACACATTCCGCCAAATAAATGTGCAACCATAACCCTTGCACTCATGAAACTTCATAGATGCATTACGTTTAGTCAGAGGCGAAGCCCTTTTGCTTTTGGGGTCACTAGGTCCAAAGTCAAGGTCACCAGTTCATATTCAAAGTGATAACTCCAGGAGTATAATACTCACACTTATGAAACTTTGTAGATACATTGCCCTTGGTGAGAGGTGGAACTCTATCACATTAAGGCTTAGTTGGTCGAAGGTAAAGGTCACACATGTCTTTATATGGACATACACATTGCAAATGACAATCCCGGAAATATGATACCCACACTTATTAAAATTCATTCATTGTCCTTGGTTAGAGGAGGAAGCCTATTACTTTTGGGTTCAGTAGGTCGTCAAGGTCACATTGAACTGACAATGACTGAATCCTCTTTGAAACAACTTTTAGACCTACAATTATTGAAGAAATAGGACCCAAGTTAAAACAACAATCTCTATTAAGTTAAAGCTAAGTAGGTCAGATATCAAGGCCACTGACCTGATCATGACAAATTCCTTCACAGCTGTTATTCACGAATATTTGATCTACGGTCTTGAAACTTTATACAAATAGTGCTCTTGGTTAAACAACATCCTGTATTGGGTTTTTTAGTTAAAAGGTCAACGGTAAGGGTTACATAGCAGCGATAGCAGCGTGTCCTGCCAGCAGTAGTACAATATGAATAACCTGACATATACTTTTGTGTTTTGGTTAAGTTCGCCACTTCTCTACCAGTTCAATGTTCCAATAATAGGATAGCCCGACACCCGGGGCTAGTCCATTATGGATCCGGGCTAGTCTCTCTTTCATAAATGGTTGTCCGTCGTGGGGCTAGTCTAAAAAAATCTCGGGACCATCACACTTTTAACAGTAAAATCCAGCAATGTATTTTATATAACTTTAAAGCTAGTATCACACATTAGGAATACATAATGATGTATGGTGTTCGATTATGTTTACATGTACGACTGTATACACTGTGCATAGTCTGTAGATATTTAACAGTTCAGTATGTTGTACCATGAGTAAAGTAGTATATTTTGTTCTCAATAACCATCAAATAATATACTTTTGTCACCGTGATTATCTGAAATCGTACCAGTATGCTCCGCTTAAGTCGGAGCTAGTGGGCGTTTGGGGTGTTGCTTCATACATTACCTCTCATGAACAGACTCAGTTGCGGCTTTTGCAATTGTTGACTTTATTTTAGTTTTGGATTATTGTTATAGGTCCATATATCATATAATTTAAGGTGTGGACGTGTAATAAAGCCATGACATCTATATCGTATGAAAATTAAGACCGACAGCATCACTCGGTTGGGAAACATCTCGGTACGCAATAGGGATTGATGAATCGATTTACGTAACTGTTGAAAATACCGGGTAACGGAAATCGACGATGTTGTTCCGTTGTCGCACGGAGAATACCGAAGCACCGTACGGCCCTTATCATACGTAAGGTACAAAGTCATATATAATGAGTTATGAACGTGTATCAGTGTATGATCAAATACTCGGTAATAACTAGATGTAATTAATCACTGAAACAAATGCAGCAAAAGTTACCACGATCATATCAGTATATTAACTGTAACTGTAATGTCAAACACACGTCGTCTTGATTCATTTCACCTCCAGTATATATACGTATGTGTAGTGTGAGATGTGATGATTGCGTAAATACGTTATCACATATTACCTGACAGTTGAATAATTTCTCTCAGGTATTCCGTTGTAAACCTTTCGCTTATCATTGCTGCGGATTCGAATCCCATTGGGACCTAAACTTCTCAGTGTCGATTTTTTACGGATTTATACAGTACTCGTTCTACCTAAGAAGCATATATATATATTCAACCAACCAACTAGATATAACGTGTAAACATACTGTACCGTTATTGTGAAAACAAGAACAGGTTTTAGTGTTTAAAATCTAAACATATGATAATTATATTTATGCGGGTTATTTTACACACCACGTTAGTAACTGCCTCATAGTTTGAGTATGACGATTATGCTGTTACCTGTGCTTTTGACATACATTGATATGTAAATGGATTTTAAATGGATTTGCATTGAATACTCTTTAACGTTATCTTCACGTACATTATCCGGGACGTGTGTGATATTACCGATATTCTACACAATCAGGTCTATTATGAATCATCATACTAATGCAACAGAGTGTCTTCCTTCAAATGTATACCAACCTTCCCACAGCCAGAGATATACATTAACAATGTATACTAACCTTCCTACAGCCAGAGATATACAATAATGTATACCAACCTTCCTACAATTAATGTATACCAGCCTTTCTACAGCCAGAGATATACAATAATGTATACCAACCTTCCTACAGCCAGAGATATACATTAATATATACCAACCTTCATACAGCCATAGAAATACATTACTGTATACCAACCTTTCTACAGCCAGAGATATACATTAATGTATACCAACCTTCCTAGAGCCAGAGATATACATTATTGTATACCAACCTTCCTACAGCCAGAAAGATACAATAATATATACCAACCTTCTTACAACCAGAGATATACATTAATGTATTCCAACCTTCCTTCAGCCAGAGATATACATTAATATATACCAACCTTCCTACAGCCAGAGCTATACATTAATGTATACCAACCTTCATACAGACAGAGATATACATTATTTTATACCAGTCTTCCTACAGCCAGAGATATACAATAATGTATACCAACCTTCCTACAGCCAGAGATATACAGTACTGTATACCAACCTTCCTACAGCCATAGATATACATTAATGTATACCAACCTTCTTAAACCAGAGATATACATTAATGTATACCAACCTTCCTACAGCCAGAGATATACATTAATGTATACCAACCTTCCTACAGCCAGAGATATACATTAATGTGTGCCAACCTTCCTACAGCCAGAGATATACATTAATGTGTGCCAACCTTCCTACAGCCAGAGATATACATTAATGTATACCAACCTTCCTACAGCCAGAGATATACATTAATATATACTAACCTCCCTACAGCCAGAGATATACATTAATGTATACCACTTTCCCTACAGCCAGAGATATACATTAATGTAAACCAACCTTCATACAGCCAGATATATACATTAATGTACTTTCAACTAAATAACTAAGCTTAATATATAGAGCGGAATACGTGCTACTATATATAGTAAAATACTCTGGGATTTTAACCATCTGGACCAGAACGCAATCTAAGCCTTTCAGAATCTGAGAGGAATGTAATGGTAAGTTACCAAACTAAAGTAAATAAGCGAAAACTAGTTATCTATGTATAATAACCTTGCTTGACACATTGGTATGAAATCCAATCCCAACCTGTTGTTATTCAATTAGTTTACAAGGTTTCGGCAAGCCCCGCGTGGTTCCCGGGGGCCCCGTTTTGTCACGGGGCAAAGAATAGGGCCACTGCAGATCCCTTTGGAGGTGTCGGCAGAGGGGTAGAATCCCCCCAAATTCATGTTCATTTTATCATTTGTTGGTCATGTTCATTAAAGGTCTTCATCATGATCCCTGCATTGTTTCAGGTGCCATCTCGCTCACATCAAAAGAGCAGTGACAGAAAAACGATAAACGTGGCTCCAGGTAAATAGAGTTTCTACGATAGAATTTGCAGCAACTCCGCAGTTCAGGGTGAGAAGGTTCTAGGCCCATTTTCCATATTTTATCTCGATGTACATGGAGGATGAGCCTGGCATGTTCATGCCTGTTAGGCGCCATATAACCTTCATGTGTTGGTGCGCCTTAAAACCAAATTCAATTCAATTCACTGACCGATATAACTTCATAAAATAAAACATGGGGAAGGGTAGAGGAGTTTGCTTGTGGTTAGAGGAATTGGAGTGAGTCCCACAATGCCTGATATTCAAACTTGTCTGAGCTTTTATTGGTACAATATTAGTTACAATAGTATGTTTATTAGTTTATACATTATACATATCGAGGGTTTAAAGCGAAACGACTGTAACTCACTTTTTTCAGAAAATGATTTTTTTACATGAACCATATCAGATACTGACCCTTTATAATGTCACAAAATATTAGAATTTGGTGGAGAGAAATAAAAGGTGTCATATTATTGTATCTCATACAGCTTTTTTTTTAATGCGAAACTATTGTAACTCAGCTTTAAATCATTTAAAATAGTTTTGTATTTGTTTTTGATTATATCTTCATATAAGGGATTGTTTATAGCCAACAAAATTATGTTGTTTCTTGCAAATTTATTTAAGTTTATACTAATTTACATTAGTATTGCTTTCAAAAATAATTTTACGCGAAACTATTGTAATAAATACTGATAACTACCTACATTGGTCCCAAAGGACCAGTAAAAATAACACTACTGATTCGTAGCACGGGGATACTTTTTACAGCCGCCACACCGCACTCAACGAACGCTAGTGTGAATGTTAATAAATACTGATAGCCACCTATATTGGGCTCGTTGGTCCCAAAGGACCAGTAAAAATAACACTTTTGATTCGTAGCACGGGGAGACTTTTTACAGCCGCCACTGCACTAAACGAACGCCAGTGTCAAATTTGATTCTCATTAAACTTTACAATATTTACATAATAATTATTCCAAATGAAGGTAATAATAACTGCTCTATGTTGCTTATGTGAAATATAAGTTAAATTAAAGATTGAAGAACTTTTAGTACGGTTGAATATATATTGTTTTATATATTTTTTGATAATGATGCTACTAAAAGCTTTAAAATAAAAGCTAGACATATTGCAGAACTTAAGTGGATGAAAAACTTAATGACAATATTTATCAAGAATGAAATATTTCTAAAGATCCTAATATTGACATTTTTCTGTATTTTCTATTCGAAAGCTTAAATAAAGGTCTCATGGTCTGAGGCGTAATGGTAACATGAAACGTAAATCGCGTGTAATTATTTCTGTCGCTGATTTACATACTATTTTTAAACAGTCTGGAAAGCACTCTATGATTTCACGGCTCACCTCTTTGTCCATTTCCTCACTAAAATTATTCGACGAGGAAGCCGACAAAATTTTCATTCGTACAGATCCCTTTTATAACACTGCTTCCATAGTTCAAAGCTACACACAACATGTTCTCCGACCCCATATTGACAAGGAGTCTGATCACGTCAGGCATTTTCTAAAACTGCTATATATTAATAAAGGTATTGATTTCATTGACATGCCTAGTATTTTTCGAGATGCGCATGTAGTTGATTCTATCCCAAAATATTTCAAAAATTCCGAAAGTCCTGTAATTTGTTATAAGTATAAAAAGCCTATTATAAATATTATTTTCAACTACAACAAAAAAGTTTCTGACCTTGATATAGTACATAATACTCCTAAGGAATGTAAATGCAACACATCTAAATTTTGCTATGCTCCAGCAGGTCATGTCATCACCGGTAATGTTGATATTGTTGATAAACGTATTCGGCATTTGTTTTCGAAAGGTCCTAAATATATATTATCTTCAACTATTGATTTTAATGCCTGTCGTGCCCAGATCGCCCACTCCATTGAATAGTTTAGTATTACATGGTGTCGTAGAGAAGATGCGGACTCAAACTCGCTTTCTATTAGGAAGAAGTCAATCCTTAAAATTATAGATATACGTATTAACTTTTATAATGCTTACCCCTCTTTACTTCCTCCGAGACCTAGGTTTTCCTTTCGTAATTTAAAATTGAGAATTCAGGAATTTCATAATAGATTTGTTTAAGCCCTGCAGATAAAGCAGCTTATAATGTAATTATTGTAAATAAATGTTACAGTATATCCCTTACAACGTTACAGTGTATCAACGACGGATCTAATGGAGTTCTCGTTCCAGGAAGAAGAGAGTATTTACGTGGGTGCCTTGGATTTGAGTGCTCGTCATCATCTGTCACCGAGTCTATCTCATTAGTCTCTCCTGAAAACTCCCGTCTCACACTCGTTGTAACACTTGCTTTGTCACTCAATTACAAAAGAGTAATAGTATCTCCGCCAAGAGTCTTGCTTTTTTCAATGATTTCCATGTCTTCATCTAAAACGAAATTATCGGCAATTGCTTATGTATGTTGAATATGATCAAACAGCTGTCTGTGAACTGATTTTGTAGGTGCATTAACTTTAAGAATCTTATTGTACTTTTATTGGAAATGTTTGTTGATATTAATATTTATTTTCACTTGTCCTGGATCGAACAGTACATATTTTCCGATTACTTTAAAAGACTGCATTTGTATTTTATTCGGTTGTCCTCAGAAAAAATACTAGAAATGTCACCTTTTCGTCACTGTGCTCTTCTATACAGTGACGTATCGATCCTTACGAATTATGAATCCAGGAGCTGCAATAGCTGCAATTAATGTTCTGCTCCTGGAAATATAAATCGTTCGGTGATTATGTAATTTTCGTTACGAGACTGTAACATAATGCTTAAGAGACTGTAACATTTTGCCTGACATTCCGTCGATGATAGTTTGTAACGTTTAAAGGTTATTTCATTGCGAGTTTGTAACACCCTAGTGACGATACTGTAACATCGTAAAACATAAAACAACTACTTTTTGTTTATATCTGAAGATTAATATTCATTCTGTGAGACTTAATATATATTCTATTTTACACAACAGTAAATCCCTACCACTACAGCTCAGAAAAAATATCGTTTTATGATTATTATGAAACGATTTAGAGCATGCTGTAATTTCCAATATACTCTCTTTGAAAACATGTAACAAGCTAAACAATGCAACAATTGCAATATCTGGTCCAAAGGTAATAAATAATGTAAGTAAACTTAACATTTTTGACCTCTGATCTATGGCAAAAACTACAAAAAATTCATGTTTTCACAACACATGGAGAGATACTGTAACACGAACGTACAGATATTGTAACAGATGTCGTTATGATTTTGTTTCATGACTTCTACGTTGTAACAGAGTTCTTAGGGAGTGTTTATGCCTTGTTCATGTATTAATTTTTCATAATCACTAAAACAAATGTTGGGAAAAAAGTAGTTTCATCAACTCTTGAATATTGGCATTTTTTCTTAATAATTTGACTGTTTTCGGTAATTTCCGGTTCAGTTACACACATATTTAAAGGCTAACAATGCATTAATAATTGAGAAGTTGTTGTTTTATTTCATATAGTATGGTATGTTTAACACATTACAATAATAAAGAAGAAAAGAAATTGCAAAAAAACGTTTTATTGCTTCATTCCAACACCCATATTTTGTGTAAAAACACCGTAGAAATTACAGGTGAAGCGTTTTTTCTGCACGTCATCAGTAACAGTATGCTATAGATAGATAGTTAAGAAAAGGAGATACAGAGTTAAGATATGATCAATAATGTGTTTTATGTCCAGTTTCCAGACAGTCAAATAATGAGGAACGTATTACATAATGAGATGCATTATAAATATTTCGGAAATTAAAGGACAGTGGAGACAAAACTCTACTACATTCGCAATCGTGCAACAACCGAAATCATATACATTTTTGGATCCAGTTCTCGCGAAAATAGGATAGACCCAAGCAGTCAAAATCTGGTTGGGGCGTGTCCCTTTTTGTCCATCAAAGGTTATAACTATGAACCTGTATACATGTTTGAGCCCGAATAAAACTGAACTAAAACTGATATGAAGTTTGTATTAGTACATGTAATTGTATTAGTGATTAAATTGCTGTAGATTTATATTTTAAGAGCATGTTTTCAAAATGGCTCCTAAGAATTTGATTATATGCGTTATTTTCATCAATATGTCGAAGATGATGTTCAGTGTGACTAAGCCCTCTGATTATTCCAGCACCCGTTTCGAAATTAGCTACCATTTTAGAAAAAGATATCACATTTGAAGAGATCACTCTAAAATCTAAGAAATTGTCATCTAAAAATAATAATTCTACAAAAAAAAAAACCGGACATGTAAGATAACGATAATGTAAATCAGACATTTTGTTGGACTTGTTTCTTCAACACCAAATAAATCATCCAAAATAATTAATGTCACAACGCGCAAAAGTAAACTTAAACTTAAAATTGCAATTGCAATTGTAAAATAGAGCCAATCCCTAAATAAAACTACTCTTACTAATGATGCAGACATTTCACTTAATCTTGGGGTTGATCCTTCAACACCTATAAAAACAGAAACATACATTTATAAGCAAATTGCTCTAAAAAACGAAAAGAGTCAAGAGAACATATTTCAATAAACAGTAAGAGACGGAAATTAGTATTACCTGAAATGTCTCCCGAAAAAAAGTGACGACGAAATAATTAAAATTGATCATGCAAATAATAGTTTCGCGCAAATAAATGATTGAATGTTAAAATAAGTTAATTCTAAACATGAAATTACAAATGTTGATTGATTAAATGATAAGCATATGGCTTCCGTTAATTTAATATAATTTTGAAAAAAAAAATAATCTTGATTTAAATGGGTTGTAAGAGACAACTAATACTCCGTTCTGTTTTGATGATCAAAACAAATGGAACATTCAGATTGTATTATTTAAACGACACTCAGCACCAGCTTGCCAACTTCATTTTAACTGACCAAAGCATAGGATTATGAGTTTTAAATCAATTTCAGACAGATACACATTTAGAAGATTTCAGTTTATTCACGATTGCGAATGTAGTAGAGTTTTGTCACTCTCCATTTCCTTTAATTTTTGAAATATTTATAATGTATCTCATTCTGCAATGTGTCCTCATCAACTGACTGTCTGGAAACTGGAAATATAACACACTATTGATCATATCTTAACTCTGTATCTCGTTTTCTTAACTATCTATCTATAGTATACTGTTTCTGATGACGTGCAGGAAAAACGCTTCACCTGAAATTTCTACGGCTTTGTTACACGAAATATGGGTGTTGGAAATGAAGCAATGAAATACTTTATGAAATAAAACAATACATTCTCAATTATTAAAGCATTGTTAGCCGTTAAATATCTGTGTATAACTGAACTGGGAATTGCCGAAAACTGTCAAATTATTGAGAAAAAGTGCCAATATTCAAGACTTAATTAAACTACTTTTTCCTTTTTTCCCATAATGTTTTTAATGATTATGAAAAAAATGAATTCATAAATAAGGTATATAGATCATTAAAACATTCAGAAACATCAACACACCCATCACATTTGACATCCCTTTTCAACCGGGTTTTAACCGGGAAGTAACCGGGAAATCGATCGGGAATAGTATCACCCATAACATAGTGTAGTTACCTCCCTTAGTATACATTTCGCCATTTACGCATTGATCTTGCCGACCTGCTGCTGTTTGTTATCTGATTTTCAATCAGAGACAGTTGATAATAGATGGAACTTTTGGAGAATTTAAATTTGAAAATTGATCGGTTCAAACTATTAACGCATACAATCAACGACAAGGTATGAACGTTTTGTTGATTGTTGGCTGTAATAATATTGTATTGCAGATATGTTACAACAAATGACTGTTAGATGCATCTCTTCGCTTAGTCTCATTTATTAGCTCTACTGATCAGAGATCAGCAGAGCTTATGCCGTGGTGCGGCGTCCGTCGTCCGTCCGTCTGTCCGTCCGTCTGTCCGTCTGTCCGTTAACTTTTTTTTTGTAGCGACTACTCCTCTGAAACTACTGAATAGATTTTCATGAAACTTTACAGAAATGTTGCCCATAAAGTCTAGTTGATCCTAGCAAAAATTCATGTAGATGTGAAATCCAAGATGGCCGCCAAATCTAAAAATAGGTTTTTAAAAAACAAGTTTTCAGCGACTACTTCTTGAAAACTCTAAGGGATATTGCTATGGGACTTTTTCTAAAATGATCAGCATGACATGATGTTGGTCCTTGTCGAAAATCGTTTTGATTCGATGTTAAACATGGCTGCCAGCGGCCATCTTTGTTTACATAGAGTTATATAATGAAAACTTGTAGAGACTACTCCTCTGAAACTACTTGACGGATTTTCATGAAACTTCACAGGAATGTTGCTCCTGATGTCTAATTAATCCTAGCAAAATTTCAGGTCGGCCGGAAATTCAAGATGGCCGCCACGGCTAAAAATAGATTTTTAAAAAATAAGTTTGTAGCGACTACTTCTTGAAAACTATAAGAGATATTGATATGGGACTTTTTCTAAAATGATCAGCATGACATGATGTTGGTCCTTGTCGAAAATCGTTTTGATTCGACGTTAAACATGGCTGCCAGCGGCCATCTTTGTTTACATAGAGTTATATAATGAAAACTTGTAGCGACTACTCCTCTGAAACTACTTGACGGATTTTCATGAAACTTCACAGGAATGTTGCTCTTGATGTCTAATTGATCCTAGCAAAATTTCAGGTTGGCCGGAAATTCAAGATGGCCGCCACGGCTAAAAATAAGTTTGTAGCGACTACTTCTTGAAAACTATAAGAGATATTGATATGGGACTTTTTCTAAAATTATCAGCATGACATGATGGTTATCCGAGTCGAACATTATTTTGATTCGACGTTAAACATGGCTGCCAGTGGCCATCTTTGTTTACATAGAGTTATATAATGATAACTTGTAGCGACTACTCCTCTGAAAATACTTGACGGATTTTCATGAAACTTCACACGAATGTTGCTCTTGATGTCTAATTGATCCATGCAAAATTTCAGGTCGGCCGGAAATTCAATATGGCCGCCATGGCTAAAAATAGATTTTCAAAATACAAGTTTGTAGCGACTACTTCTTGAAAACTATAAGTGATATTGATATGGGACTTTTTCTAAAATGATCAGCATGACATGATGGTTATTCAAGTCGAACATTATTTTGATTCGACGTTAAACATGGCTGCCAGTGGCCATGTATGTTTACATAAGAGTTATATAATGATAACTTGTAGCGACTACTCCTCTGAAACTACTTGACGGATTTTCATGAAACTTCACACGAATGTTGCTCTTGATGTCTAATTGATCTTAGCAAAATTTCAGGTCGGCCGGAAATTCAAGATGGCCACCATGGCTAAAAATAGATTTTTAAAAAATAAGTTTGTAGCGACTACTTCTTGAAAACTATAAGAGATATTGATATGGGACTTTTTCTAAAATGATCAGCATGACATGATGGTTATCCGAGTCGAACATTATTTTGATTCAATGTTAAACATGGCTGTCAGTGGCCATCTTTGTTTACATAGAGTTATATAATGAAAACTTGTAGCGACTACTCCTCTGAAACTACTTGACGGATTTTCATGAAACTTCACAGGAATGTTGCTCTTGATGTCTAATTGATCCTAGCAAAATTTCAGGTCGGCCGGAAATTCAAGATGGCCACCACGGCTAAAAATAGATTTTCAAAAAACCAGTTTGTAGCGACTACTTCCTGAAATTAAAATCAATCAGTAGAGCTTCAAGGTCATTGACCTCTTGTTTGAAGTCTGGGGGTGATTTTTTTTACATACGGACGTTTACAGGTGCATCCCGTGGCAAGACGGCTCATATCAAAATTCGGATCTCGCCGTTCAAATTCAGTGATTTTGTTACCTGCGAGTCGTGCTTCTAGGACTCATAATATTTGCTTGAAACATATGCGAATCCACAGAACGCATAGAAATTGGACAAGATTTCTTCTGAAACAGATAAGGTCCTCATTGGTCATTAAAAGTATGAAAATATCAATATTAAAGGCCACCCAAGTTGAGGAAAGATTTAAGTACTGTCAAAAAAAAAATGTGAATCACAATGGGACTCAACGATATCTCCTGAAAGCAATGAGTCCCAGGACTCAGAATAACACAACTGTAAACAAATCACTGAGTGTATTTTATGCATTAATCTTCGCTGATCTCCAATATTTTTATAAATGACTGTATTCTGGAACGATTATTTTTAATTCGGGTTTCCACAAACATAGGGACATTAAGTTAAAGATGAATGGTCACCATGTGTGTAGTATTATCAATTAACAAATGTATCTCTTAAACATGAACATTTCTTGATAGTCTCGGAGAGAAACTTAAATTTAAATCCGCTATTAAGTTGTATGTAAAAATAAATATTATTTGCATGAGGTAGATACTACGTTTACCACTAAGTTTACCACTGCGTGACTGCAGGGGGAAATGAGGTAAATCTGAATTGTATAGCTGCACAATTATTGCCAGATAATTGATCGATACATTTACCAGGGGCGTAGCTGTGACTAAAACAGTCTGTAGGCACAAGGTTTAGGGGGATCCGGGAGCATGCTCCAGTCCCTCGGAGTTATTTTTTAGAAATCCTGCCTTCTTACGGTATTTTAAGCAGCAAACAATATGTTTTTAACCCACAATTTCAAGCTTTTTTAATCTGAGATTTCGCAACAAAACATCGGAACAGACAAAAACAACATATAATAATATGAAAACTTGCTTTCTGAAAATCTTTCGAAATTTTGCTCATGGTGTGTTTGGTTCCGAAAGACAGCGAGCGAAAATTGTTCGACTTTTATTTTCTGAAAAGACCACGAGTAAAACATGGTAGGAGCTGACAATACCCCTCCACCCACTACCCCACTCATTTTTAATAAATTATTGCATTATTGGCATTTTTATTTTCATGATTTCTGGGGACAATGTGTGGGCATGTGCCGCCAGGGCCTATAGGCAGCTACGCCACTGAAATGCATTCATGTTCATTTTGTCATTTGTGTCATGTTCATTGAAGATTTTCATCATCAGTGGCTTTGGCTCTATCAACAAATAAAATGTTTACGACAGATTATGCAGCAACTCCGCGGTTTTGTCGGTGAAAAGATTCTAGACCTAATCAGCAGAATTTTATCTCGATTTAAATGGAGAAGGTAGCCTTGAACGTTCATTCCTGGTGGGGGCTATATAACGTGTTTGTGTCAATGCATCGTTTAATTCAATTCAACTAAACTCGTTAAAATGCAGTTAGTACTATTAATTTACCGGTATGTTCATAATGTGTCAGACCAGTCAGGAAGTACTTCCGGGTCGTAGGATGCTGAAATAGTTCCTTGAAAGAATCCAGAGTTTCTAGTTTGCATGTGTTTTCCCCAAGATTAGTTTCTATTTCATTGTTATTTTACTGTATTTGTCAGGATTATTTCTTTGGAGAGTATGAGCACAGAGGTTAGGTAGAGATGTGGTTTTGACAGATGTTTATTTCAAAATACGCTTTGTGTGAATCAATGATGTGAAATGTTTAAAAACTGAATCGGTGTTTTATTCAAGATATGGGACCGTTTGCGAGCCAAATGTTTTTAATTCACAGAATTAAGGTGTATTTAAGCGAACGAATGTTGTGAAACTTGTGACTGATCTACAAATATAGCCTAGTTTGCATTGTGTTCAATGGGCTGATTTTCACCGGTCTGAGACCATCTATAGATGGACAAAATGTCATTTGCTTATTAATTTCTAAATCCAATTGATTTTTCCTGTGAAAACTTGCATCTGAGTGAGAGAAAAAAGCTTATGTTAAACTTTTAAATTTTACAACAGAACATGTTTGTTCGCAATTAAAATAGAATGTGAGTGTTTTAGGGTGAAATTTGGGGGTCCTAGTGATTTGGAGTGGCCCTAAAGCACTTTAAGTAGACTCTCAAGTGTCTTTAAGCAGATTAATGGCAATAGTTGATAGATCTGTCACATTTCCTGCAATAAATGGCAAATGTGTTATTTTAAGGTACCGTATGAAGCTAAGATCTTAAACTGTATCGTTACTGACATTTTGACATGATGCGAGTCTGAGGAGTCCTACTTTGTATCGAAAGCCAGTGAACCTGTACATTGTGTACGCGATGATGGGTTTTACAATCTGAAACTGAAATATACAGAAATTTGTGGAACTCAAGATTTATTTTAGATTTTTACTAAACATTGTGTAAATCCCACCCATTTTTCTTCATTAATTCAGATGAAATCACTATACAATGGCATATAATTGTAATGTAACACATTACTTTGGGTTTTTGTTAGAGATAATGGTAAAATCCACTGAAATATATACTATTCTGGTGTGTGATTCAGTTTGTCTTGCTGTTGCCCAAGACTTGAATGTATTAGTTGGCTTTAAATCTGCTACATGGGGTAGGCTTAGTTTTTGAGTCATTACATAAAAAAGTCAGGAAGTACTTCCGGGTCGTAGGGTGCTAAACTAGTTCCTTGGAAAAATTCAAAGTTACCAGTTTCTATGTGTTTTTTCCAAGCTTAGTTTTTACTTCATTGTTAAATCTAATCTGATGTTAAAGTCCATTGTCATGAACAGTTAGTATTTTACTGTGTTTGTCAGGATTATTTCTTTGGGGAGTATGAGCACAGAGGTTAGGTAGAGATGTGGTTTCGACAGATATGTATTTCAAAATACGCAAAGTGTGAATGAATGACGTGAAATGTTGAAAAACTGAATCGGTGTTTTATTCCAGATATGGGACCGTTTGCGAGCCAAATTTGTTTAATTCACAGAATTAAAGTGTATTTAAGCGAACGAATGTTGTGAAACTTGTGACTGATCTCCAAGTATAGCCTAGTTTGCATTGTGTTCAATGGGCTGATTTTTACCGATCTGACACCATATGCGAACACTTTAAATAGTGTAGTTACCTCCCTTAGTATACATTTCTCCATTTACAAAAGAGTATGATAATAGACCTTTGGAAACGGCCGAGCACGACACATACGAAATATTGCAGTCTCGGTTTGATTGAGACTGTTCATGAGCGGTATTGACATATGCTAGCTACCGCTCACGCCCTCTAGCCCCGGGTTGAGCAGAAATCAATATTCATAAAATCAACAGTACAAAATTTTAACCATCCCGAAGATGGCATGCATATGGCGGTGGACATGGAGTGTAACGCTTCTCCATGTCGTACGGCGTATGGGCCCAGTATCTAATAAAATTAAATGCCCTTAAGAGCGAAATAAACATAATGGAATTTAGTTGGGAGCAGCGGTTATGAAGCCTGCGTATCAAAAAGCAGATATCCTATGAGTGGTTAAACAATACCCAGAGCCTTTTATCGGCCGGATTAGTGGAACCATCGAATCAAAAATTAAGTGAGAAAACAAAAGAAATTGAAAATGTACCACCGATAACTAAATATAAGTATCGGGCTCAGCGGTCTCCAAAGATCGAATGAATAACAGTAGTTGATCTTGTCTGTATGTTGAACTGCTAAATTGTTTGTTATGTATTCTTCAGTCAGAGATAATTGATGGTACTTTTGAGAGTTTTAATTGGAATATTGAGCGTATCAAACAATATACACATACACTCAACGGCAAGGTATGAACACCTTATATGTTATATAGATCTAGTTAACTGTAAGTGTAATAATAGTTCATTGACATTGTATATATTTTACAATATATGTATTAAATATTACTAGCAACAAATGCAAATGGACTGAACTTCAAGTTGTTAAAACATAAGTTACAGTTCTGTGATTGTCAGTCTAAAATTGTAATAATACTGTTAAAGACATTTTCTATAGTTTTTTCTGCATAAGAGATTTTTTAAACCTTTTGTACAGTAAGTCTGTTATATATATATAGACAGAAAATGCAAAAATAATGGTAGGTCACCATAATTGTTAAAATTTTAAAAAATAATGTGTAATGCCACCATCATGTCAATCTGTCCAAAAACTTGAACAAGTCCATGAAATAGCTAAATAAGACATTTTTGAAGTCTAATCATTTATTCATTGGTCACAATTCTACTAAAATTGTATTAAAGTAAAGAACATTTAATTATAATAACATTTAAAGCTCATCTTTATGTAAAACCTAATTTTTTTTTATAAAATCTGTTGAGACCATTACCACAATTTATGCACAAATTAGCCCATAATGATAGAATTTCCTTTTTTTTTGTATGTTCCCAATAAGAGAATTTGATTAAACTTTCTAAGCACATAGTTTAACATATATAAAAACAAAATGTCCAATAAATATGTTAGGTCCTCATGCTTGTTTAGAATTTTTTTTTAAACTCTACCCCTATGCTAAAAGGCCAATTTTTGTTTGAAATTATATAGAAATGGTATATTTTTCTTTTTCTGTTATGTTCCCAATAACAGAATTTGTTCAAACTTCCTAGGCACTTATTTGAACATATAGTAAGACAATATATGCAATTAAAATTATAGGTCACCATGCATGTTGCGATTTAATATTGGTTTTTGGAACCCTACCATTATGCTTAATTTTTTATTTTTGTTTTACAAACTGCTATAATTTTCATATTGTATGTATGTTTCTAATAATAGGCATTTATATAAATAAAGATAATAAAAAATAAATAAATAAATAAATATTTTTTTTTAAAAATTCAACAAAAAAACCAACAAATTAAAGAAAATTAAATAATATGCTAACACGACCTCCGCAGTCTTTCATATACACAAAGAAGAGAGACAGCTGTATATTATTCTACGATAAAATACAGCTGTTCCATTAATTCCCCGCGTATATTTCATCCGTTGGAAGCGCCGCGTTACATGACGTCACTTGGTAAATATACGTCACGATGACAAACTCAACAGTAATTTTAATGAAATGTTAATTACAACAAACTTGCCATGCTCCAAATCCGTGCGCACCCCCGATATAAACCCATCATATGCATCAGTACATATAACATTAATAAGCATCTTGAACACGCTGAGAACGTTTGACGTCATACAGCGCAAGCTATTTGACTTAAGCAATGACGTAATTGTTTGTCACGTTACTACTAGTGTATTGAAACGCAGAACTTTGTATACGGGGGCGCCCAATGGAACACCCTGTAAACATAGCAGCCTCAGACGGAGATGAGAGGGAGATGAAGGATGGAGAATCCCATCAGACATGCCTCTGTCATGGAACGAACCCACGCGGTCTGATATTTGTAGATTTAACGTGTATGACCTCATCCACTGAGTATGAAGACCATGTGTTTTAACTATCAATAGCTCGACTATTCGAAAAATAAAAAGGGAGCTTATGTGATCATCTTGGCGTCGTCGTCGTCGGTATCTCACTCCACATGGACTTGTGTTTACGCTGTCTTTACATCTTTATATATCAATCTTAGTAGTATGGTAAAACAATAGTGGAGTATTTTCAGGATAACATATTTTAATAACCTTTGTTTCATTCACTTACAATTACGCAACATAATTTGATATCAAGCCCAATATATGCGACTTTGAGGTATTATAACGTTTAAGCCGGTGCTAGTGGCCGTGCGAGGGGGTTTCAACACCTTATACTACCCATCGTGAACAGCACAATAAAACCGAGTCTGTTACTTTTCTCTACTTGTGTGTATTGCTTCCAAAGGATCCCACTTTAAATCCAGAATCGAATACATTCATGCGAGAAATAGACACAAGACACACGGCGTGTGTAGAGCTATTGACGTGTTAATTGTATGCGAGTAGAGATCTGTTATGTATACAGCATGTACATGTCGTAAGCCACTAGCCTTGGTCCCAGCCGGTATACAAGTGGGACTCTGTTTTACAACATGCACACACCATACGCAATGCACTAGCCGCGATACCAGCCGGTACAAGTGGAGATCTAGCACAATACTTGTACATGTCATAAGCAAGACACTAGCCTGGGTCCCAGCCTGTATACAAGTGAAGATCTAGTATACAGCATGCAAGGTACTAACCTTAGTCACAGCCTGTATACGAATGAAGATCTGCTATACAGCATGTACATGTCGTAAGCAAAGTACTAGCCTTATGAATGACGATCTGGTATACATCATGTACATGTCATAAGCAAAGTACTAGCCTTAGTCACAGCCTGTATGCAAGTGAAGATCTGCTATATATCATGTAAATGTCGTAAGCAGGCCGGTATACGAGTGGAGATCTGGTATACAGCATGTACGTGTCGTAAGCAAGGTGCTAGCCTTAGTCACGGCCTGTAGGAACAATATTATAAATCCGTCCACCTAACACTATTGCCTGGCTAAACGCAGAATTTGTCCGCTTGATTTCGTGATTGATTGGTTGAATGCTTCTTACCAAGAGGTCATGATATTTTAAATTGTTTAGATTTTGATGTAAATCTTATTTCATTTGTTTTCTATTTTTTCATATAAACTCAACAAAATAAATTTAGCACATAAAGTACATGTCAGTTCCACAGACGACCAACGAAGCAGTGTATTTTGCAAATTCATAATGCTACACGTTCATTTGTAAACAAAGTCGGTGATACAAATAAAGCAATTGTGTTGGGAGCCTAGTTATAGATTATCGTAAATCATTCTCGTTTCAATTAAAAGAGAATTTTGATGTAATTTAAAATTACGAAATTTGGCACGTTTTTATTTGAGAATAGAAATGTTTATTGAACACATTTTTGCATTTTTTTTTAAAAAATAACTGAATGGGGAATTTTTATCTGTTATGGTCAGGTTATGAATGGCTGACGTGACCCATTATAACTCTGTAAGTTTTGTTTTCCCAAAATGGAGCAAAGGTCTAAATAAAGCTGTATCTGGCATTCAACTGTGCACATATTAACAAAAATCATCTACCGTGGCAATCACCAGCATGAATGTACTTTCTTTATACGCTGGTTTCTCGTAATCCTACATTGTCACTGTTTCGCCGTGTTTTAAATAGAGTCACAAAACCTCACTCTTGCTCTATCGTCGTTTTAATGTTCCTCTATGCATCATACAATATTGGGACAGGCGCTCTATCAAATATGCAACATGGATGAATAAATAGTCATAGGCCTACTCACACTTAATTTACACATACCACTATATGTTAGTCAAAAACGAATATAAAATAAACACAATGACCGTATTGCATGTACAACAAACGAGTGGGCCATGGGATTACAGTCACATCATTCAAAGTTTACCTTATTTAAATATATATATATGTATATACCTTGCACATTTTACTATTATCTGGAAGAGTGATTGTTGTCAATCGGAATACAGATGAAAACAATTATAATATTCTTCAGTTGTGTATGAATGTGCACATGCCTTATAGTTAGCCGCATGTTACCTTCGGTTTAATGTTGTTTATGAAACTGGGCTGAAAAACACAGTCGCAGGATGACCCTAGTGGTTGGGGCTAACTCAGGAAAGAATCAATTACGGTGAATGCATTTACATAAGTTTAATGCAACTTTTAAAATATGTTAAATATATATACAATTATAAAAAAAACAAGCGAATACACAGATGAAATATGAAAAGTCTGTTCTCATGAACGTTTAAGACGTTCTTAGTATTATCACAAATACTGAATGTATCGACTCATTATATACGACACTAAAGTGTTGTTAAAGTTATAACAATGTTGATCTATGATCTAGCGCGATAACTGTGATGCGCGAGAGCTCATGAATATGATGATGCGCTAATCCAATGGGTGATTGTCATCAAATGCCTTCTATAAGGGTTGATGACGCGATATAATGATGATTAACCTCCACTGAGGTTGTGGATGATGTTCCTCCAGTGAGGACTGATAACGGGCCCACCTCGTGTCCTGGGGGTTGTCGATTCTATAACATGGCCATGTTGCACAGGTACGGGGACCGTCTCCACCGCTCTTGACGTTATATGTTGATTCTAGTGTCGAATCACCTAAAGGACTTACACACCCTAGGGGCTTAGCTCCACTCCGGGAGGCTTATATCCAAACATGGATGGCTTAGGCTGTAATAATACATTCGTTTTAGATGTCGGTTCATAAACACACCAATCTGATATAATTATCATTACACCAACAAATCATGATCTAATAAATATATACAAGCCACTCTCTAATTATGATGAGTAGCAATGGATGTATATTCTACAACGCTATGTATACACGTCGAACATGTATACTAGTCACTCATCTCATTGTTAACTACTGTTAACACTCGTGTATTACAATCACTGAGTTATACGCCAACGTTAACTAATGCACTTATTATACACCGTTATCAAATTAATATTGTTTTACAATTAATGATCAATTACAATAATAACTAAAGTAACTTCAAAATCATATGCTAGTCTCAAGTTAATGTTTGAGAAACATCAAAGCTAACCGGATGTCGTACCGCCAACCAAGATGGCGCCGCCCACTGAATACAAATGTACGATAAAAGTTCATAAAATAAATACTGACCACATATTGCCTGTGAATTTCGCCGTCCACTTCTGCTCCAAACAAAGCAACTTTCGAGCAATCCGGCCAAAACTAGAAGACAATGGATTTTATAGCAAACGTTACGCCCAAACCATTATTTCCCAGTTCATTCCGTGACATACGTGGCTCAATGCGCAGTATTAAATTCTACACGAAAGGACCCTTACACAATTTTGCCTTTTATGGAGATAGACCTATACTTTTACATGCATTAGCACAAAACTAAACTTATTAAACGGCCCTTCCGGACGCCCTCTGGCGGCCACTTAAAATGTGCACGCTTTAACGTGTTACCTGAATATATCATGGACATTTTGAATTGGTTTCAACTGAACAATGGATTAGGGTGTAACTAACAGGTGCTTACAAGAGCTATGTACGACCAATACGCTCTAATGTGACAAACACGACTACATGGGGTTTTGTTGTAAAATCAAAAATACTAATTCATATGTGGTTCATATTGCTACAAGTAATACATATAATTCAATAAAAGTGTACTTCGATGACACAACTGTTGTAAAGCCTTATCATCATATTAAGTATTACTATTCCCATACCACACTATTTTATTAGCAATTATGTTTAGGTCGATTTCTAAAATACTATTAGATTACAGTCGTCACATGTCCTACACGGACACAATTTAACACAGGTTTCAAAATTTCTGTAAAAAAAACTTTCGTGAGAAAGGCACATATGGGATCGTGTCTACCTTGGCCTACAGAATGGACTTATTTGGAAGTACAAAGTATGTTTCGTCTAGTTTCTTAGCAATAGTACGCACAGTTGTTAAACGTCCTTCCTGCTACACCAACATTAGATCACTGTCAGAATCAGTCATATTTTGGGTATACTAGATCACTCAAATTGAGTAAAAACATGACTTTGACCTAACAAATGACCTTGACCTCAGCAAATGACATTGACCTTCACTTGTACGGGTCAGTACATTCATTTACATTTAAGTTTTGCATGTATCTTAGGGACTAAATGGACGAATTATTCCCTCCTTCTGGCCTAACATTGCTTGTTTTCAGTGTGAATCAGTCAACATGTTTTTCCGTGTACACCAAAGCATTAATAACTGTTGATTAATTAACTTTCAAATAAAATATAACTATATATTATCATTATTCCAGGCACGATTATAGACTATATATTATCATTATTCCAGGCACGATTATAGACTACATATTATCATTATTCCAGGCACGATTATAGACTATATATTATCATTATTCCAGGCACGATTATAGACTATATATTATCATTATTCTAGGCACGATTATAGACTATATATTATCATTATCCCAGGCACGATTATAGACTATATATATATGATTATAGACAGAAGATGAAAGGTAACGGTTGTGATATCGCTTACAGACACGCTCAACAAACTAGGAAGTCACGTGATCTAGAAAAACAGGATATATAACTATGGTTGCGATGACACCTTCCAAATAAGGCAAAAATGTGAATCTTACCCGTTTGCACCAATCACTGCATACTTGAATATGGTGCGAAACTATATACACTTGTTCAAGTGCTTTAATTTACGTCTGTGCGTATGATGTCGAACACTTCATTGTCATATCCATGTCTGTCTGCGTACAATAGACCATTGCTAAAAGTTTAAAACAAAACGTAGACAAACTAGAATATTGACTCAAACATGAATGTAGCCGCTAGTGGGACACTATTCAGTTGTCATGTGTATGAGGATACGTTTACTAACTCATTACAACTAGACCGGCATTTGCTTATACACACAGGCGAGAAACAGAACCAGTATACAGAATGCGAAATGCCGTCTACACATTAAAGGAATCTGAAAAAAACGTGTTGGTTCATAGTGTAGAGAAACGTTTCTAGTATTCAGCGTGTGACATGTGTGCTTCAAACCATGAGTGTCTCAATACACATATTGTGGCTGTACATACTGGCAGGAAGCCGCTTAAGTGTACATAATGTGATACGGCATTCACACACCGAGGTCATCGCACGGCACATATGGCTGCACATAAGATGACATTAAAGTGCACAAAATATGACACAACATTCTCAAAACGAGGGAATGTTAAAAATCCTACTGGTGAGAAAGAGAATTATGCAAAGTCATACACATGTACACAATGTGAGATGTCATTTGCAGGAAGGGGCACCCTCAAGAGACATATGGTTGTACATAAGGGCGTGAGACCATTTAAGTGTACAGTATGTGGCATGTCATTCACCCAGTCATGGCATCGCAATACACATATGACTTTACATACGGGTAATAGGCCGTTTAAATGTACTGTGTGTGACATGTCATTCGCACAACTAGGGCATCGCGAGTTACATATGACTGCACATACGGGTGAGAGGATGTTTAAATGCACAGAGTGTGCAAATGCGAGTGTGCGATGGCATTCGCACAAAGAGGAACTCTCAACAGGCACAAGGTTGTACACACTGGTGAGAGGCCGTTCAAGTGTACACAATGTGATATATCATTCACACAAGTATGACATCGCAATACACATATGGCTATACATACGGGCGAGGGTACTTTTAAATGTGCATCTTGTAATATGTCATTCTCAAGTCAAGGTACTCTCAACAAACACATAATAACTGTACATATTGGTGAGAGAAGATTTATGTGTCGCGTGTGTTTAAAAACATTGAAGCGTTCTTCAAATTAAACCAACATATGATCATTCACACAGGGGTGAAATCGTTTAATTGTACAGAGTGTGACAAGTCGGTCACACAATAACACAGTCTCAAGAAACATATTCTGTCTTTTCACTCTGGTTAGATCCCGGTCAAGTGTACATAGTGTGGCGTGTTATTTACGCAGCAAAGGAATCTCAATAATGAATGAACTTATTGGTGATAGACCGTTCAAGTGTACATATTTTGACGTGTCACAATTCAGAAACCGCAAGCGTATAGATGTACATACTGGCAAGAGACCGTTCAAGCGTACAGAATGTGACGTGTCCCAATTAAAGAATCGCACTATTATGGATGTACATACTGGTGAGAGACCGCTCAAGCGTACAGAGTGTGGCGTAACACAGTTTAGGAATCACGATATTATGGAGGTACATACTTGTGAGAGGTCGTTCAAGTGTACAGAGTGTGACTTCATGCACACAACAAAAGGAATCACGAGATTATGGAAGAACATACATGCCAGGGATGTTCGGAGGCATTCCAGTAACATATCTAACAATGTTGGCTTGTACCCGTGGTACTAACACGAACTATGACCATAGACCCTATATTCGCTGCTGCGGTCAGTTTTCAAGACATGTCAGTTTTTTTCCAATTCCTTTTCCTCCTGGCGAGCTTTCAGGGCTTTGCTCGTAATGGATTCGGCTTGTTGCAGTAATATCTGACTATGCATCCATTGATAGAATTCTAGGTCAGATGTTTTGAACATGTTCCGCTTGCTTGCTGTCCCTAATTTTGCTCAGAGCACTGTCGTGCTTCTCTTATATTACAGATGCATTGTCAGATGAATATGTAATGCACTGCTCCCATGATATTTACTTAACCATATCCCTTATCCTGCATAACTCTGAAAAGCGTTTCAAATGCAGATGCTGAATCCCAAATGTGTCAAAATAATCAAACCCGGATAAAATGTATCCTCTTCATCATTACTGCCATCTTTGGCAGTGCCATACCACTGAGATTTACCTCTCTGCATTAACCATTCACACATTCACACATTCTTCAACACTCGTAGAAGCAATTGCACCATTATTATATGTTTAGTTTGTGTTCGTCTAGGGTGATACTTTTGGGCAATTTCAGATTTTGGAAACATTTTGCAGAAAAGGGGACCAGCATGATTACTAATTGTGATTGGCAAGTTACGTTTTACCACAACTTAATAGCATTACATATTTGGAGGTGGGTGACAAGACAGACGCGAAACTTTCGCTTATTATTGACACTAAATATATTTATATTAATAGGATTACATATTTGGAGGTGGGACAGTGTCTAACCTTTACTTTACCTGGTGAATTTACCTTAAATTCATTTTATGGTTGGTGAGACAATGATTGATTCAATATCACTACTGAATAACGTATTTGGAAGTGGGTGACATTACACTTGCTAATTACCTTTTTAGAATAATATAAAGTAATTAAAAATAAATTAATATTGCAAGGTGAGTGACATGATTGTCACTAACCTTTTCATTAACAAAACATCCTTCAAAACAAAGTCAGACATGAGACATCGTACACAATGTTACAATTCTGGAAAAAAAAGACAGCCTGGACCTAGGTACACATGATGGTAAGTTGCACTGGGCACATAAATGATTGTTACGGTAATTGCATCCAGTTTGAAGGTGTATGACTGTTCAGTTTAATTGAAATTTGAGATCCAGAGACTTGAAATCTGAATGTTTATTTATTACATAACTTTCATTGTGGGAAATATATGTATCATTTTGCTTCGCCCGTCTTGAGTCTTTGCCTTGTTCATATTATGTGTTTTACTTTAAACAATGGTAATAAGTAAATGGCTGAGTTCGCTTTTACGATTTTACCTTAATTCATATTACAGATTAGGTTATATACCTCGTTGATTGTAGAGTATATATTGGTGTGTACGCCTTGACTGAACTGCGATTACAGTTTCTATGTTACTGTTTCGGCGGACGCAAAGCCTGTAAAGTCGAACGCTTGCAGGTAAGCCTTTTTTTAAACTACACTCCAGCTGAAAAACTCCAAACAATAGTCTGCATTGTTGGTAAGTAAATTATGTTATACTTGTATTATATATGAACAAAAATGTTTTACCATATATGTTTTTTTATAAAAAAAAGCAAGAACACACACACACGCACGCACGCACGCACGCACGCACGTACGCACACACATGCACACACACATGCACACACACACACACATATTTATAGCATAATTGTTCGAGTATATACGAGAAAAATATGCTATACATGTTTTGAACCATAGCCATTCAATGCCGGTAATTGACATTTTGATTGACAGGTTGTGTGTAAACATTACAACTATGCGCGTGTAAAATTGGGTAGACCCTAGAATAACTGCCGAATCTGTCATTTATGAGGCCCTCCCAAGGGGGTCCTTGTTCCCCAGATCCCTTAAAGTAATGGCCACTGTTCCCCAGATCCCCGAAAGTATTTTCCAAAGTTCCCCAAAAGTATTTTATCTATGTTCCCTAGATCCCTAAAAGTATTTACATTGTTCCCCAGATCCCCGAAAGTGTTAAACACAGTTCCCTAAAAGTACCCAATACTGTTCGTTTAATATCTCTCATAAATGTAAAACACATACTGTATAATGTAGTCTTCTCTCAACTGCTTTTATCTTTTATACGCCATAATAAAAAACACCAGCGTTCTTTAGGTTTTTTTAGCCATTTTTGTATATGCCCAGTAATAGGTACACTCGTACAGATTCCTCGTATTTGGCTTAATTTTTTACACCCCCCCCCCCCCCCTCCTTCCCCCACCCCACCCCCGTAATAAGAAGATGATTAAACAAGAGTTTCATGACCTTGAAACACTCTCCTGAAGATCTGAACAGCTACACTTTGGACAATTAGCATAACATTTTATATGTTTGTCATTATATAACAGGTTGTGTTTGTTAATCATTAAACAATACAAGTTTTTTTCAGAGTAACTACATCTTATTTTCAATATTTCTCAAACGAAAATCATTTGTGTAACAAGAGTAACATTACTGTAAAGTTTCATGAAAATCCTTCAAGTAGTGTCAGAGGAGTATTTGCCACAAGTTTTCCATATGTAACCTGTTAAACAAAAATAGCTATTGGTGGCCAATTTGTCGTTAAAGCAAAAAAATATATGCAGCAGTCGCCAACAAAATTTACATTAAAAAACTTGTTTGTACCTGTGGTGGCCATCATAAGATTCGACCAACTTGATCTTTACTTAGGACCAACTAGACATTAAAAACAACATTCCTATAAAGTTTCATGAAAATCAATTTAGTAGTTTCATGAGTAGTCGCCACAAGTTTGTCCTATATATAACTATACAACAAAAATGTCCGCTGGCATGCCAATCAATTTGGTAAAGGTTCCGAATTAATAACCCTTATGGTTTTTGGAGAAGTAGTCACCACAAAATTGTATTTTTAAAATCTTTTTTAGCTATGGCAGCTATCTTGAAATGTCGTCCAACCTGATCTTTACTTAAGAACAACTAGACATCAAGAGTAGTTTCATGAAAATCAATCAAATAGTTTCAGAAGAGCAGTCGCCACATGTTTTTCCTATACAACTATATGTAAACAAAAATGGCCATTGGTGGCCATGCTTGACATTGAATCAAAATGAACTTTGTTTAGAACCAACTATATGTCATGCAAGTCATTTTGGTATAGGTTCAAAATCAATACCACTTGTGGTTTTTGAGAAATAGTCGCCACAAAATACTAATTTTAAAATCAATACTTAGGGGTACGGTGGCGATCTTAAACTTCCTGCGTGCCTGATTTGTTACTCAGGATCAACTAGACATCAAGAGCAATATTCATGTAAAGATTCATTAAAATCCATCAAGTAGTTTCAGGAGGAGTCCCACAAGTCCGCTAGCGGCCATGTTTGATATCGAATCAAAATTAATTGTGTGTAGGATCAACAACATCTCATGACAGTCAATTTGGTAAAGGTTCCAAATCAATACCCTTATGGATTGTGAGAAGTAGTCGCCACAAAGTCATATTTTTAAAAATTATGTTTTGCTATTGTGGCCATCTTGATTAGGACCCACTAGACTAGACATCAAGAGCAACATTCCTATAGAGTTTCATAAAAAATCATCAAGTTCTGTATAACTCTATGTAAGCAAAATTGTCCGCTGGTGGCCATGTTTGACGTCGAAATGACTTGTTCGTTTCAGGACCAACATTATGTCATGCTGATCATTTCAGTAATGGTCCCATATCAGTATCACTTGTAGTTTCAGAAGAGTAGTCGTTATAAAAACTTCTTTCTTAAACATCTGTTTTTAGCTTTGGTGGCCATCTTGGATTTCACATCGACCTGAATATCAAGGTTTCATGAAAATGTATTTAATAGTTTAAGAAGAGTAGTCGCCACAAACAAAATGTTATGGACGGACGGACGGACGGACATATAGATGGACGACTCTGCACTCGGTTGACTCGGTTGATCTGTGATCAGTGTGATCGCCGTGCAAACGCTTTCAGTTGAACAGGAAAGTTGATATTATCTGTTAGACATCCTGTTGAGCAATGGGCGCTACTAAAAACCGTCGTAAAAGGTGATACTGTAAGCCGTTCAAAGCAATCAGCAGCGAACAGCAGTCCAAATGTCATGTTTTAAAAGTCAATTATACCAATTATACGTAAAAATTAGGTACTTGTTTCTTTTTTTTCTTTTAGGGCACGGTTTACTAGATCCCTAAAAGAAGGCCTTTGATCCCTGGATCCCTTAAAATAATTGCCAATGTTCCCCAGATCCCTAAAATAAATGGTCATGTTTCCCAGATCCCCAAAACCCCTGGGAGGGCCTCATTTATAGCACGGCTGAAATATACCGGCAGTTATAGCACGGTGTAGGCACAGACCTTCAGGTTTATGAAAATTATATCATAAGCAAGCATAGAGCGGCCTTCGAGAAGCAGTATAAATCGCATACGAGAAAAATATGCTATAAATGTTTTGTACCATAGCCATTCAATGCTGGTAATTGACATTTTGATTGACAGGTTGTATGTAAACATTACAACTACGCACGTGTAAAATTGGGTAGACCATGGTATAACTCCCGAATCTGTTATTTATAGCACGGCTGAAATATACCGGCACTTATAGCAGTGAAGTCAATGACAATTATATCATAAGCAAAAACAAAGGAAAACCATTAGAGCTATGGTACACATATATGTTATTCGAATACAAACATGGCAGATAGACCAGATAGGTACGAATATAAGCTGAACAACTGGACACCTCGTGTTTATATTTTAAAAGAAGAGCACGTCAGTTTACTCATTACGGCAGTTCTTTCCTGAATTTGGTAAAACAATTGAACTACCTTATCTGAGCATAGTTCACCTTTAAAAATAATAGGTCACAGACTTGGTTTTTGAGATATCTTAAGGTAAGTATATGACATGTTCCATGTTGGGACAATCACTTATAATTTCAGTACAGACTTTTATTTCAGTACAGACTATTACGGGAGCTGTATAGTACTGGTTCACCTCAGAAAAAGTGGATGGTCTGCCTCAACCACAAAAAAAAATCGACCGTCATATATAACCTTACAGGTGTTGAAAATGACGTAAAACACCATACAAACAAACAAAACAAACATATCAGTACAGACCAAACAAACAAAACAAACACATCAGTACAGACCAAACAAACAAAACAAACATATCAGTACAGACCAAACAAACAAAACAAACATATCAGTACGGACCAAACAAACGAAACAAACATATCAGTACAGACCAAACAAACAAAACAAACATATCAGTACAGACCAAACAAACAAAACAAACATATCAGTACAGACCAAACAAACAAAACAAACATATCAGTACAGACCAAACAAACGAAACAAACATATCCGTACAGACCAAACAAACAAAACAAACATATCAGTACAGACTAGTTCATGCCAAAACAAACATATCAGTACAGACCAAACAAACAAAACAAACATATCAGTACAGACCAAACAAACAAAACAAACATATCAGTACAGACCAAACAAACAAAACAAACATATCAGTACAGACCAAACAAACAAAACAAACATATCAGTACAGACCAAACAAACAAAACAAACATATCAGTACAGACCAAACAAACAAAACAAACATATCAGTACAAACCAAACAAACCAAACAAACATATCAGTACAGACTAAACAAACAAAACAAACATATCAGTACAGACTAAACAAACAAAACAAACATATCAGTACAGACTAAACAAACAAAACAAACATATCAGTACAGACCAAACAAACGAAACAAACATATCAGTACAGACCAAACAAACAAACAAACATATCAGTACAGACCAAACAAACATATCAGTACAGACTAGTTCATGCCAAAACAAACATATCAGTACAGACTAGTTCATGCCAAAGCAAACATATCAGTACAGACTAGTTCATGCCAAAAACAAAAAGGAGCAAGAAATTTTGTCACAAAAGAAAAAGAAAACAAAATGTACATTAATTAAGCTTAATATATTGGATCCTATTTCCTGTATATATGACGAAAATGCATATATTCGGTAAAATATTGAAATGTATATTATGTTTAATCCCTTGCAGAGCCTCGGAAAAAGAATGTCATATTTCCTGAGGAAAAGGAGAAATTTCAGAAAAACAAGTATTTCCTACAAATAAATAGTTTTTCGAAACTTCTGGATTGTTAGCAAATATCACATACTTACAAACATACATGCACACAAAAAACAACAACAAAAAACAACAACAAAAAACAAAACAAATACGCGGTACCATGTCGATATCTGACGATAATGGATATTATTTTTACAAAACAACGCACGAGTAGCCTAAATAACATAATTATTATTTCAACATATATTCGTTAATAACACGAACGAACACATACCGTTGTGTTTTGCAAGCGTTATAAAAGTTACATACTTGACATATGAATAACTTTTCTCCAGTGTAGGCTACCATAAGCGTGATGAGTTTTGATTTACTCACAAACGACATCTCACATTCTGTATAATGAAAAGGTTTCCCTTGAATTCATGTATGTAAGTCGGTCATGTGTACTGTATGTAACGCGTCATTTACATGTAGAAATCACCTTGATAGTCACATGTTAATACACACTGGTGAGAAGACGCATACATGTACAGTATGTGATAAATCATTCAAGCGACTAGGATATTTCAATAGTCACATGTTAATACACACAGGAGAGAAACCATTTACACACATCTTCACATAAGATGTGTAACAAGAAATTCACACATCGATTAACTTTCAATAGTCACGTGTTAAAACACACTGGAGAGAAGCCGTATTTGTGTACAGTATGTGCCATGGCATTCACTCATCGAGAAAGTCTCAGTAAACATAGATCAATACATACAGTTTGAAAACTGTATACGTGTACACTAGGTAAAAGTCATTCACACAGGGAGGGAGTCTCAATTAACATGAGTTTACATACTCGTCGCATACTAAAAGTTACACGTGTCTGGTGTGTAAAGAAGTAGTTGGCAGCACATCAACCACATGCTTATTCACACCGGAAATAAGTTGTTTAAGTGTAGGAAACATGACGTGCTATTGATACGCTCTCAGAACAGATGGCAATAAATACTTGTGGTATGCTGTTCACGTGTATCGAATATGAACCATCCTTGGAATGACCAGAGCACCGCAAATTACACATGCCAATTAATGCATTGGTTTGAAACTGCTTAGAGGTCGGGATCATTACACAAAAGCAGAAACTAGTGCAATATGGCTATAGCTGGGCACTGCATTTTCTATAGAAGATACATATATATGACACTCCGTTTGCTATAGACCATACATATATATGAAAATGGGATGTCCAAAAACACTGATTTAACTGAAACTTGGTATAACTTCTTTATTCATTCAAATATTCAGTCCACTAAGCAAAATATGATGATGTCTGCTCTTAATATCTACACACAAAGTTATAAGACAAACACGGCACAGTAGAGATGAGACAATAATGAATTGTTCTGCTGTGTTACCATGGATAACAGCAAGAACATTATATGTCCAGGTGGATATTTCAAACACGTGAACTTCGGCCTTTAAGTGTACTGCATGTGACGTGGCAGTCGCAGATCAAAATAATCCCAAGCAACATATGACGTAATCATGCCGATGAGAACGGCTAAATAAAAACACACCTGTATTATTTAAACACCTGTATTATTTAATAGAAAATTACGTAAATTCGGTAGAATGAAATTGACCTTATAATTGTGTTTCCTTTCATTGTTTTGTAGTGAAGATGGCTGTCGTTGATCAAGCAATATTGAAATGCATATGGCTGTCGTTGACAAATCACTATTGAAGTGCATACGGTTGTAGATAAACCACCCTTTAAGAACATGTGGTTGTCAATCACAATTGAACAACATATGGTTGTAGATACATCACTATTATAGTGCAGATGACTGTCGTCGATAAATTACTATTGACGTACATATGGTTTTATATAAATCACTACTGAATTACATAGGGTTGTTTATAAATCACTATTGAAGTACATATGGTTGTATATAAATCACTACTGAAGCACATATGATTGTATATAAATCACTATTGAAATGCATATGGGTATAGATACAGATAAATCACAATTGGTTGTCGCAGACACAGCACAAGAGAAGTACATTTTAGATAAATACATATGGTTGTCATAGATAATATAAGTTTCTATTGAATTACGGGTTGTTGTCAATAAATCACAGTAGAAATAGGGACTGGTTTTCGCAGATAAATCACAATCGAAAGAAATCACACATGGTTGTAGATAAATCACGATTGACGGTCAACTGGTTGTCATTTATACAGCACAATTGATATACAATATAGATAAATACATACGTAGATAAGTCACTATTGAAGTACAGGTTGTTGTCAATAAATCAAGTAGAAATACGGATCGTTTTTTGCACGTAAGTGCCCGCTGTGGTTTCCGGGCAAAGAATAGGGCCACTGCAGATCTCGTTAGAGGGGTAGGCAGAGGGGTAGAATCCCCCCACCCCAAATCCATGTTCATTTTATCATTTTTTGTTCACGTTCATTCATCTTCATCATGACTCCTGCATTGTTGCAGGTGCCATCTCGCACAAATCACTAGACCAGTGGCAGAAAAACAATAAACGTGGCTCCAGCGTAAATGGAGCGTCTACAATAGAATTTGCAGTAACTAACTCTGCAGTTCTGCATGTGAGAAGGTTCTGCCCAATCTCCATATTTTATCTCGATGTAAATGGAGGATGAGCCTGGCATGTTCATTCCTGTTATGCGCCATATAACATTTCATGTGTTGGTGCGCCCTAAAACCCAATTCAATTCAATTCAATTGCACATGTCAGTTAATCACAATCGAAAACACCCACATATCTCGCTTTTAAATTAGTTAAATCACACTTGTGAGGCTATTGACCTATTGAGACACTAGAAGCTGTCTATAACTGCGAGTGAGATGTCGAACCGTATGTTGCATGTTATTTACATAGGGTAATGGCCATGGGACTTGTCCCAGATATATTTGTCTGAATCAAATATGTTTGAAATGGACTGGCTATTTAATGAATGCTAATGGTTATGAAGTAACCAAAATTACCTTGTGTTGAGTTGTTTGTTCAGATTGTTTGTGTTTATTTAGGACACAATGTGTTTATCCATATTTGGATCACATATATATCACAGTAAATGCATGTTATTTATTGTAGTCATCAGCTCAAATCAATTCATTTATTATCAATTATTATCCATAATCATTGATATTCTGTATTTTCTACGCAGTCGTTTATTATTTCCACAGCACATTCCTGACACATCTTTCATGGAGGTCGCCGTTTTGTACTTGTCCGCTCAGTGAAGTTTAAGTTCAATTCAATTCATTAAAACGTCTGTCTGTACAATGAAACTCTAATTTAATACTAACTAATCTCCACAATAAAGTAAAGTATATCAGTGTAAATATAACAGGCCGGTCAAAACTTTTTAACCCAAAATCCTGAGATGTTTAAAATTTAAGATTTAAAGTGCGCGGCGAACATTTTTAAATGAAAATTTTGAGCTCGTGACTTGATTTTCGCACTACTTTTATGACAAGTCATAAAGTTAATTGTTGTTTTTTTGCCAAAATCAAAGACATAACCAACTTAAAAACAACCATACACACGATTTCAATATGTATGTTATTACTTGCAATAATCAACAGTTACGATTTAATTGAGAAAAAACAAGTTGAATCTTCCATAAAATATACATGCGAACTTGAATCCAGGAGAAAAAAA
This sequence comes from Cyrtodaria siliqua, assembly GCA_037043455.1. Taxonomy (NCBI): domain Eukaryota; kingdom Metazoa; phylum Mollusca; class Bivalvia; order Adapedonta; family Hiatellidae; genus Cyrtodaria; species Cyrtodaria siliqua. The sequence goes on along the minus strand of JAWPHD010000162.1, from coordinate 364,250 downwards.
AAACGTTCAAAATGACCAATCTAAAGAAAAGAAAATTTATTGAAATCAGTCATAACCCACTTAAAAACTACACCAAACACAAATTGCATATGTTCTGTATGATAAACAAAGATCGACACATATATAAAAAGCGTGAAAGGCGTATAAAACAAACAAACAAGAACCTGCACGAACGTCGGCCATTTTTGTTCCATCGTAAATTCCCACTTCCTGGTTATAGATGAGTTTGAGAACAAAACACTAAAAAAACAATTAAAATCTTGCTAAAAACACGAACACCGCACGCAAATCCTGAAAAGAATACTTACATTTACGTTTGGCAGCAACTAACCATGTTGTTTGTAATGTAATCAAACATAAAACGCGATAAATGTTTGTTTATTGGTTATTGTTTTAAGCCAAATATGGCCCATGAACATGTTTTCATAGTAGATACAAATAAATGTGGGTAGATGGCATCAGGCATGTTGTTAGTACATGTAGTTAGAATAACAAAGCATTGCAATACATTCAGTACTATTACGAGAATAATGAACCAAAAGTTAAGCGTATGTGTTAGCAAGTTTACGATATGTTGACATTAATTTGAACCGTAAAATGCAGGGCTCCCACTGGGATGCGCCAATGGCGCCAAATGCGCATAAGAATGAAATATGGCGCAAGAAACAACAAATTTGCGAAAGTGATTTGCACAAAAGAATATATCGAGGGTTTAACGCGAAACTATTGTAACTCACTTTTAGAAAATTTTACAGGAGAAGCAAAAAATATCTTATTTTAATCTTAAATGCATTTAAGAACTTTATTCTCTGGCATGTAATAAAGAAATGGTATCCATTTATGATTTGAGAAGAAAATAAATAATTCATGTAATTCTGTACGAGATATTTAAGAAATATTGACTTACAATAGTTTCGCGCTAAATATTTGAAGATGTAGATGAAATTTTTCAGGGCGAAACTATTGTAACTAACATTTTTTAACAGTTATTGATACATTTTTTCAGATTTTATTTTTAAATACTACATACTTCAATGAAAACTATTGGACAGTATAGCTTTAGGCAGTAAGTTTGTATGTTAAGGCTCATTTTGGACAAACCTAAGAATGGTATGCAAACGAAATCCCTTAAGTTCTTGTTATCTTTATTTTAAGTTCAGTTTCACAATTGAAACATATAGCAGTTATCATTATCTTCCTTTGACATAGTCATTATTAAATCTTTTCCCTCTTCATTAAGTTATATGAGAACTAATTTGACTTTATAATTTTTTTACGCGAAACTATTGTAAGTCAATATTACTTTAAATAACTGGTTTTTAAACAAACGATACATCGAAATATGCTGTAGACAATACTTGTTATAGACAATACTTGTTATAAAGATCATTTAATACAGTAAAGTCACACAATTCAGACAAGATAAAGATAAAAACACCTATATGGGGTGCAATATCTTATAATTTATTTATAAAGCTAAAAAGTGTTTGTAAAAATTACTTATGCCAAGTGGCTATTTTAACAAACAAGTTTTTTTGTGGCGATTAGCTTATTGTGGGGACAATGGATTTTACTGAATAGGTGAACCTCTAGCTTCTTCACCACTGTGTCTCCTCTTTCGGTTTAGGAGGTGGAGGGGTGTGTGTTGTTTGCAGAGGGGTGGGGTAAAAAGAGGGGTGGAAGTAAAAACTTTAAAAATTGGACCACATGAGCCTTCCAGTATTATTAAACTTGACTGAATAATCCCATATAAAATGGTGTCTTAGTTGCAACTGCACAGTTCTGCATATATTATGTGTTAGTTTAAATTGTAAAATGACTTTAATCTGTCCTGGATATAACCATTCACTTAAAAGGCAATCTTGGTGTATTTAAAAATAATGGCGTGGGGTTAGTTTTTCCAAATATCTTGCATGTTTTAAATAATTCTTTATTATTATTTCAATAATTCAAAGCAGTTTTTTTACATATTATTAATTGCTGATTATATTACACCAAGACTATATTTAAAACCTATGTCAGAAGAAAGAAGTAGAATTTGAAATTATATTTCCTTTAATATAATTATATGCAAGCAGGTTTAAAGTTACACTTATAATGGATTCATAATTTAACTTTGATGAATACTTCAAGATTGCTATGGGTCCCTTTAATGCAAAGCAATTGTTAAAATACATACCTACCCACGTATGAAATCTTGGGCAGGGAAACCACATCCAAACTGTTTATTAAGGATGGCCTAAAGAGTTTATACCAGCCCTGACCTTTGATATTATAAGTATTACTTACTGCTTTATATAATAGATGAAACTATCCTAGCGAAAAAGATTATAAAGTTGTTTTTCATACTTGCGTTGTTCTAAGTCATTTTCGGCTCCAATTTTAATATTTTGGGCTATTTCTATTGGCCATGAATCACCTGAACGTGGATACTAAGAACAATCGACATTCGCAAATCAATGGGAAAACTTGCTCACCTTATTAATACTACTAATCATTTAAAAATCCCTAAACACATAAGGGTAAGTAATATTAATAAAACAGTGTTGTTTTTCATTAAATTTAGAGAAACAACTAAAATTTCTTCTCAATTACCACAAATTCAAACTCAACAATCCTTGTTTGAGAGAGTGATGTGTAAAACTTGCTTAATATTTTAACATTATTAGCTTTGATGTATAAAACAATTTGTCCACTTTACAGATAGAAATACTTAAACTGCGTCGCGAACAATTTCAAAACATTAATTTTACCTAATTAGACCCCGGAAAATAGATATTTACTCCTGGAATTCACAAATGAAAATCTGTAAATAAACCCCACTAAAAGTTTAAAATATTAATCTGTTTCATGACTTTGTACATCCTATCAATACTTTACACAGAAAAACATACGTGCATATGATGTTTCGGCAATGTTTAAAAAAACTTTTCACAATATATATTTTTACCAGATAAACAACACAAAATACAACAGTTCATTAACTTCATATCAGTTTGCAAAGCTTGGGAAAAAAAAGGGGCTTGGCAATAATTATTAATTCTTCTGTGGAACCACTGATATCCCTAATTCTGTGATCCCAAGTGGAGGCTAAAATGAATAAAAAACCAACCTTACATACTTTCATTACCGCGTTTTTAATACAAATAACCTTTAATGTCCTAAGAATGGTATGCAATAAAACTCCTTAAAGTTCTTCAATCTTTAAGTTAACTTATATTTCACATAAGAAACATAGAGCAGTTATTATTACCTTCATTTGGAATAATTATTATGTAAATATTGTAAAGTTTAATGAAAATCAAATTTGACTTACAATAGTTTCGCGCCAAATTATTTTTGAAAGCAAAACTTGTGTAAATTATTATAATCTTAAATAAATTTGCAAGAAACAACATGATTTTGTTGGCTGTAAACAATCCCTTATATGAAGATTTAATCAAAAACAAATGCAAAACTATTTTAAATGATTTAAAGGTGAGTTACAATAGTTTCGCTTTAAAAAAAAGAAGCTGTATGAGATACAATAATATGACACATTTCATTTTTCTCCACCAAATTTTAGAATCTAGTTCTAATATTTTGCGACATTATAAAGGGTCAGTATCTGATAAGGATTATGCAAAAAAATCATTTTCAGAAAAAAAGTGAGTTACAATAGTTTCGCGTTAAGCCCTCGATATAGACACCAAATCTCTTCTTAATTTCCAACTGACAATTAAAAAAAAAAAAATTCGGGAAGGTTTGACCACCCTCACTTCCCGCGCCCACCCCACTTCCACTGCAAAAATGCCACCAGTCCTTAAAAACAAATCCTGGGGAAAGCTCTGTTAGTAACCTGAGCTTCCAGTTCCTAAATGTTTCGACATTTTCTAACATGATTTTTACTACAGAACAATACATCGTGACTATTAAACAGTTCTATCTGTAACCTCAGTTTGTTTTAGGTAGTAAACACGGTTACAGTTAAGTATCTCCGAATGATTTAATTTCAGGACAACGCTAACTTGAAATTTCACGTAATGAGTTTGTGCCATAAAGAAAATAGTTGGCTCCAATGTTTTCAATTTGGCTCAATTTTTTTTCATTTGGCGAAATTAGTTGCGCAAAGAAAAAAATAGCCAGTGCAAGCCCTGAAATGTAACAGAATTTTAGTGGTTAATATCCATTTGCGAGAGATTTTGTTTTTATGTTATATTTTCAATTGGAAGTATAAATCGTTATCTTAAAGTGTTAACAATAATATAAACAAATACTACTATCTGCAATTCATGGAATAGAAGCAACACAGCAACATTTCCACACAAAGCGATATACCGCACATGTTAATGCGATAAATTATCGAGCTAAATCACATTCTACATTTTAAAACATGGCGGCTAAACTGAATGTGCTTGACCGAAGTGTTCCGAATGAGTGGATGACAAGTGTTTGGCGTACTTGTGATGGAGACAGATCCCGTTCAATTTTCATCCCAGTACGTACCGATCCAGTTTATCAATTCAACAAAAATAATATTTTGTCTATACTATAGGTCAGATTATTTTAATACCTCGTCTCCTTTTTATAAATAACTAATAACTAAAACATTTTCAAATTACCAAGCAAAGTCAGCCGGAACCGCACTGAAGTCTTTATTATCGCTATACCGATTATGCTCTACCATGGAATATTTTATTTTCCTGCACTTTGGTATCTTGTATTTTATTTCGTGAAGCTTTTCCCTGTTTTTATTCACGCATAAACATCCATTTCAGTCAGCAATCTGCGTTGCTTGTTGACTTGGCTTTATTTGGTGTCCATAAACCATCAAAAACTACACGATACAGTAATTCAAGAGTTATGCTCATTGGACTAGTAACATTTCACGAAACTAATGATGTCAAGATTCTGTCTTGGGTAGTTGTTATGCAATATTCTCTACACTTCGTCAAATTATATATGGACACAAAATATCGTCATATATATGGTGGATCAGTAGTATTAGTATCAGAGATTTATGTATGCGTACAGTGTAGGTGTCCTTTTAGATCAAACCGTGCTGAACTTGCTATACGTGATATTGGGTCTCGCGTGTATGTATGCGTGTGTGTCTTTTAAGATTGCATACAAGGTAAATCCTTTACTTCACACGCTACACGTATATGGTGTCTCACCTGTATGTGTGCGCATGTGCTTTTTTAGAGTGCTGGACTCGGTAAATCCTTTACCACACACACTACACGTATATGGTGTCTCGCCTGTATGTATGCACATGTGTCTTTTACGATGACATGCCTGGGTAAATTCTTTACTGCACACGCTACACTTATAAGGTGTCTCTCCTGTATGTATGCGCATGTGTGCTTTAAGATTGCATAATGCTGTAAATCCTTTACTGCAAACGCTACACTTATATGGTTTCTCGCCCGTATGTGTGCGCATGTGTTTTATAAGATTGCCCGACTCAGTAAATCCTTTACTGCACATGCTACACTTATAAGGTGTCTCGCCTGTATGTGTGCACATGTGTGTTTTAAGATGTGCTGACTCGTTAAATCCTTTACTACACACGCTACACTTATAAGGTGTCTCGCCTGTATGCGTGCGAATGTGTACTTTAAAATTGCCTGACTTGTTAAATCCTTTACTACACACGCTACACTTATAAGGTCTCTCGCCTGTATGTGTGTTCATGTGTCTGTTAAGATGATTTGCCTTTGTAAACCCTTTCCTGCACATACTGCATTGAAACGGTTGCATGATGTAATGTCGTCTCTGTGGTGTCTGGAACAAAACAAATCTCATAAATAGTTTGAAATTGTGTAACAATTCAGATTTATATACCAAGAGATTCTCACAGAATTATAGATGTATTATCAATAGACATGCATTCATTACTATCAGAAGATCAAACGTAAAATGATATTTATTTTATTAAAAGTGATAATCACGCCTTGTTACCAGGTAAAACACGGTAACAGGTCATATGAAATCATTGCATGTTTTGCAGACCTGATAGCAACACAATACATCGTGGAAATCAAGTTTTCAGTTGGGATTATTTATCACAGGCTAACAGGTCATATGAAATCATTGCATGTTTTGCAGATCTGATAGCAACACAATACATCGTGGAAATCAAGTTTTCAGTTGGGATTATTTATCAAAGGCTAGCCCCGTGTGGTTCCCAGGTGCCCCCGTTTGGTCACGGGGCAAAGAATAGGGCCACTGCAGATCCCTTTGGAGGGGTAGGCAGAGGGGTAGAATCCTCCCAAATTCATGTTCATTTTATCATTTTTTGTTCGTTTTCATTAAAGGTCTTCATCATGATCCCTGCATTGTTTCAGGTGTTATTTCGCTCGCATCAAAAGAGCAGTGGCAGAAAAACAATAACGTGGCTCCAGCGTAAATGGAGTTTCTACGATAGAATTTGCAGCAACTCTGCAGTTCAGGGTGAGAAGGTTCTAGGCCTATTTTCCATATTTTATCTCGATGTACATGGAAGATGAGCCTGACATGTTCATGCCTTTTAGGCGCCATATAACCTTTTCATGTGTTGGTGCGCCTTAAAACCCCAATTCAATTCAATTCAATTATCACAGGCTAGCAACTGAAGTTAAAAAAATAAGGTCCTAGGTTTGCTATATAATAACCAAAATGGTGGTGGTTTCGGTCGGTAATGCTGATGCACTTCAAAATTACCTGTTTGTACTGGTTTAAATACTTAAATATGTCTTCAGTCAACCTATGTTTATACATTTGCATATTGTAGCATGGACACTGAAATTCCCTTTGTAATAACTCAGGTGTAAATCGTTTAATTGAAAATAACACCTGTTAGAATAAATGATGTACTATAACTACCAGTTATTGGAAGTTAGAATATGGCAGGGAGCTGAAATGGACATGCTACAAAACAAATAGAGCATGGTCTCATCTCGTTGGTTAATTTAAATACTTCGATGGGCTACGACCATCTAGATATTTAAACCAACTCAATGAGACCATACTCTATCTATTACATAATACACATATTCTCATCATATTTGGCTTTTGGAAGAGGAGACGCTTTTTTTTTCTATGAATGTTGTGCTTCGTTATACATTTTCATCTTTTGAAACATGATGTTTGTTATGATGAATAAAACAGCAATGTTTTACATGTTTCTTACATATATTGGTGTATTTTAATAGAGAACTAAACGTTCTGATTAGAACCTATTCTAACTGAATTAAGACCCATTCCTTTTAGCTCAAAGTCAAACAAATGTCCTAAACATGTGGAGTGTTCGTAACTATGTGTAGTGTACTTAACAATGTGTAGTGTCCGTAACTATGTGGAGTGTCCGTAACTATCTGTAGTGTCCGTAACTATGTGTAGTGTCCGTAACTATATGTAGTGTCCGTAACTATGTGTAGTGTCCGTAACTATGTGTAGTGTCCGTAACTGCCTCAGATACTCTGGCTGGTGTAGATGGCATTTCCAGTTGTCTTTAGATGTTCCAAGTTAGATCTCAAAAACAAAACACCAAGATACTGTCTTGATAGCATACAAGATGAATCATGGACTGTCGTGACAAAATAATGCCATTTGTCAAACTCAGATGGGTACAAGTTTGTTTTGGCTTGTGGATAATCAGTAATGCAAATCTTCGTGTAGTTTCTATAGCGTAAACAAGTATGGCATTTTGTGATATATAACCTGAATCCCTGCTCTTACCAATTATTAGTTTAACTGTTCTTTATTTTAAAAAAAAATGAAATGATAAATATATTTTTTTGGGTCTCAAACCCAAAAAAACTATATTTATCATTCCATTTTTTTTAAATTTCCATCTATAATGCTAATTAAAAATATGTGAAATACCTACGTGATTTTATAAACTAATTTTGTGATGGAAAACAGGGATTGTAGATGTATATTGATTAATGGATGGAAAGTAAATGGCGAAGATTATGTTTAATTTTGACCCCCAATGTCACACTTTGTCTTCATATTTTTAACCTACATGTATCCATAAGCACATTAAAAATATGTTTGAACTAAAAATCTAAATAAATGATTTATAGCAGGAGTTATCAGTTATATACAATTATATACTGAACCAACGTTCTAACGCACCACCTTTTTTCGAATAGTTTATACCCCCTGTGTGTGCATAATCAAATTTTGACTGACAAAGCAATTTGATTTTTTTTTAATTTACTGTCGCTATTGACAAGATATTTGTCTCGTTCAGAATGAAATTTGTTTATTGATTGTTATTATTGAGATATTAAAGGTATTGTCTACTAGTGCGTTAGCTGTTTGGTTCAGTATGTATACATATGGATATTGTATATATACATATGGTTATTGCTCTTGAGTCAAGAATTAAACAATCATGTTTTCCTGAATCCAAGTTCATATTGTGATATGTAATGCATATCGATCTATTGTAACATATCTGCAATGATATACGAGAACGAACTCGACGGCGCGATATCGCAAATACCCACGTTTTCTTCACACAGGTCAATTCTCCGTTACCCTGTATCCATTGTACATGTAACTATTTTGATCGTTCTTTGATATAGTACTATTTATGCTTTTCTGTATACATGTATGAATCAATGTAAATGAACAACAAATGTTTAGCCTAATAGGGTATTTGTGTATTTGAACTTTAGACTCATGCCAAAGTCCCATGGTGACCCCGGAGCAATTTATTCTGATATTCCCGAAATCATTACATTTTATAGATATTTCACCCAGTTTACCTCTCTTCACCACCACCCCACACCCCTCATTTGACATGCCGTGTATCTCTTTTAAAGATGACTTTTTATAAAAAGTAATGTGCAAAAGTATGAAAAAAGAAGTATATCTGATGCCCCTTCCCCCAGGTCCCACCCATGGCGTAGGAAGAAACTATGTATACAATGTTATCCCATCATCATAACGATATATCTATATCATGTAAAAAATATGGAAATATGACAGTTTAATTGGACTTTTAGAGTATTTGACATTTTAACCTGCCCCCGCTTCCACCCTGAGGGCCCATGGGTGCAGAGCCAACAATAGTGTTGCTCTTGCACGCCGTCATCATTTGATGAAGTCAAACCATAAGTTTGGTTGAATTCCGTTCAGCGGTTTAGGAGGAGATATGGTAAAGGACGGGTATAATTATAACGTAAACAATCAAACAAATAAATGCATACATTGTCGTTGGACTATCCTTAAAAAAATGTTTGCTGTTTCCCGATCCAAGATTTCAGATATGTAGGTGGGTGTGTGGGTGTCTGGCTGCTGGCTGACTGGGAATTTTTTTTTTTTTTTTGCAAGTGACTAAGTTTATAAACACCTTAAGAAATTAAAGAAAAAATACTGAAGATAACAACACACGAAATAATATTAACAAATTGTTTTTAAAAGTTTTGGGTAGGGCCCTTTATCGTGACGTCGGTAGGTAGAGAAACAGCAAACCAACACGTTATAGTAAGCCGTCTTGACTCTTGAGCGTATGCGTTTATAGTTCGATACGATCAAATTACAAATTATAATTCTCGTAAATAGGTAGGCTAACAATCAGTAACAGTTCGTCATGTTCAATTTGTAACGCTGATGGGGTCATTGTCGTATCGGGTACTACAGAAAGGTTCACGGTGTGCATTTATGTATACAGAAACGTACCCGAAATATTTTGAATTTCAGAACGGCCCCCAAATATACAGAAACGTACCCGGACAAACAAGATCTCATTGGCGGAATTGAAACAATTTAGAACTTGATAAAACAACAACTTAAACAATATTGTTTATCATTAACTATTGCGCTATTGTTCGTAAAAACATATTTAGGCTGTTATAGTAATACAATACAGAACCGTTCAACGTATTGTCGTAAAACCGGAAGTTGTAAATAATCAAACCCCGCGCATAAAAGCAAACAAATATGGAGCTCGTCATTCAAGAAGGGTTGGTCAAATATTTAGACCCAGTGTTTTTTTTATGTGTTTTGTGAATGCAGCCTGTGCCCATGCCATTGTGAAAAGATAGCGGCATTTTTCTAGAAATTGTGAAAATTGTGAAATATTATAACAAAAGAGAAATAAACTTTTTTCACTTTTATTTTCACAGTTTAATATCCCTTGGCTTTAAGTTTTGTTTTTGGGTAAATACAGACTAGTTTTGACACCAGCTTATATTAGGACTAGTATCCTTACTGGTCTTTATTTACCAAAAAAAACAAAAAAAATAAATGTTTTTTTTTTTTTTTTCAGATTATGAATTATTTGGATATAATTGTGAAAAAAGGATACTTTTTGGAATTGTGAATGGGGCCGAAATTAGGCATAACAAAAACACTGAGACTAACTGCATTCTTTAAAGAAGGAGGCAACTGCAAGCGGCTTTGAAAAAGTGAATCGATTAAACTTTGTAAACAATGAAAGTTTCGTTTCTGTGAAGTAACAGAACGCGTTACGGCCGCGTTTTACGACATTATATTTTGTCTCGGGTACATTTATGTATATTTGGGGGCCTTTCTGAAGTTCGTTGATTTTCGGGTACGTTTCTGTATACATAAATGTACCCCGGGTGCCTTTCTGTAGTACCCGGTACGACAATGATCCCATCAGCATTTGTAACAACTTGTGGTTTGAATCCATTTCCATGTGATTCTGGTAATTAATAATTTTGCATTGCAGAGATGTTGAGAATTGGTTTTATTGTCAGTATGTGATAACATTTGTGTTACTCGGTTTTTTCCTTAGGTTCTATAGTAAAATAAAAATATTTGGCAGAGTAAAAAGACGATAATTTTCAAGATTTTGATTTTAAAAGATACATATATTGAATCAAGTTGCATGAATGTGCATGAAATATGCAGGGTTTTAAAAGAATCACATTGCAGATACCTTAATTTTAACATTAAACTTGGTTGAACATCAAGGATAAAGACCGAGGTTATCACCTACCAGAATGTATTGGTTAGGTCTTATTTCTGGTAACTGATTGGCCTGTTTGTTCGATGATGGTCTATTAAATTATGATGAATAGTGTAATATGTAATGCATATAGCCAGGCACCTACAATAAGTCTGTACATCATAGTACATGTATAGGTTTCAATGTTCATCACAGATATATCGTAACATGTCTGCACAAATATTTTAAAGCATGGCTCTATTAATCCAAGCCTTCTCTAACCCTAAAATCCTTCTTTTTTGGTGGCTGCACAAAGCCATGTGAAATATCAATATCGTAAAAAGGACTGGTAAGGTAAGAAAAGGCTCGGATTAGGGCTCTATATGACGTTTTCGTCCCAGATTAAAGTAAACAATATAAAAAAATCCTACCTTGTCGCTGATTTGTATGCGTTTATAGTTTGATACGAACACTATCCAAATATCCATCAATCATCACAATGTAATTCTCAAACAGGAGCAGAACTTTCTACAATATCAATTTGTAAATGGCGAAATGTATACTAAGGGAGGTAACTATACTATATTATTTATATTAATTTCTAAGGGAGGTAACCGTACTAACGTGATTTATTTCTATGATGAGCATAGACATATTTTATCAGGCCTGCAAACAAATGCTCTCAAAAATCCTGAGATTTTAAATTTTAAGATTTAAAGCATGTGAAGAACATTAAAGGGACGCTGTCCGTAAGTAAGCAGATATTGAGCATAACCAAATAACTGTCTGACTTTTATTCAGTGAAATGTATACATGAAAACATGAGCATAGACCCTAAGAAGTCTGTAGCAACACATCGTGAGTTTGAAAAAAAGAAAGTTTAATTATTATTTGTAAACAATTTGGGGCCCACAATATTTACCTTTTCTGCGATCATGTGACTTCCATTTGCACATTAGGTTTTCTACATAGTATGTATTGCGTAATATGTAGGTCTCACACCTCTATTATCTCCCCTGAAAGCTCACGGACCTAGAGACAAAAGGAAAACAGAAAATAATTCTATTTTTTCTCAATTTTAGGCAATTTTTAATTTGAAAAATAGGCTTTTCTTTGCTTTAGCATACATCTGCAGTGAAAAAGACAGATGATACAGAAAATCCCATGTTGATATGAGGTTTCATTCAAATTTCAGAATTGTTTGACCGAAGCACCACATATTCAGCTAGATAGTGTATGAATTTTGTATTTTCCATAGGGTTCACAAAACATGAGCGAGAAAAAAAACCAACCTGGCTAACTTATATATTTTATTGTTTTAAATTACTGGTCTTGGCTATACTGAAGATATTAAACCAACAACAATGTCTGCTGCCCTGCTTTGAAGCTCAGATGTTGGAAAAGGCTGTACAGTAACCCTATGGGAAAATTAATTGTGGTGTGAGACCTGAATAGCCCGCTTATCTCAGTCGGGGGCGACGTCGTCGACTATTGCACGCTCACTATTATTCAAACGCACGAAACGTTTTTTTTCTTGTTTTTTGTACCGCGATTGAATTCCGCCAAACTATCATGCTTTTAATTAGTAAATATTCAATAATATTTAGTGTGTAATATTTGTGAACATAATTAGTGTGTGTTTTATAAGCTACAAGTTACGGACTTTCTGCCTTTAATTGTTGGAAATGGAAATTTGGAGCACGCTACTTGATTTTCGCACTTATTTGTTATAGCTGAAATTTAAAATTATTTATACAAGTTGATGCATTGTTTGATAGTTACAGAAATTAATAGATTAACATACTTCAACATGCACACAAATAGTTTGTTTTAGAGAGGACTGCATAATTCGATTAGAAAGACTTGGTTAAATTTCTAACACAGATGTTTTTTCATGAACGTACACTTACTTTACTACACAGATATTTGCTAAATGCAAATACAAAGTCTTCATAACTCTTAAACAAATTATAATCATCGTACACGGCAGCAGCTGTTATAGTGACACCACACGCAATGTGACACCACACGCAATGAGTTGGTTAGTTCTTAATACTTGCTATTTCAATTAGCTTGACCAATTAAAGAAGCCATATATATATTATTTAAAACAATAAACAATATTACATTATATTGCTGCTATTACACATGTCGTAATGTTTCTGAAAGAACTAATTATGTCACTAAGCGTTAATTGTATATTCAGTCAGTGTATTACACGGATGACCGCCATTGATTTGACATTGTAAATACAAATACAAATACACCTCTGACTAGGGAGCGTAACAAGACCAATTCGAAAAATAGCTGATAAACTTTGAAAATATAGCTGTTAAATCATGAACATTTTACTTTGATGATAATTTCAGATATTTCACACTTAATTCCGGAGATCCGAGGAGCTATTGAAATATCCGGATTCTTCGGATTTTATCCGATGACTTGTAGGCCTTCATTATTAAAAACATTTTAGCGAGCTAAATCGAATTGAACCTAATGACGTACACACACATAAAGAGTATATGGCACTAATAGAAATCAATCTTCTAGGCAACCCTCTCAATTTAAATACAGACAGAAAAATATGCAGATTGGGCCTGGAACCTTTGTTTAACGGAAAAACTGCAGAGTTGCTGCAAATTCTGTTGTAAACAATTCATTTTTCGCTGGAACTAATTTCATTGTTTTCCGCGTCCACTCAGGTACAATACATGGATGATTATGTACAATACAGGCACGATCCACTGATGATTATGTACAATACAGGTACAATGCACGGATGATTATGTGCAATACAGTACAATGGACGGATGATTATGTACAATACAGTTACGATACACGGATGATTATGTACAATACAGGTACAATACAAGGATGATTATGTACAATACAGACTCAATACAAGGATGATTATGTACAATACAGGTACAATACAAGGATGTGTATGTACAATATCGGTACAATACACGCATGATTATGTACAATACAGGTACAATACAAGGATGATTATGTACAATACAGGCTCAATACAAGGATGATTATGTACAATACAGGTATAATACAAGGATGATTATGTACAATACAGGATCAATACAAGGATGATTATGTACAATACAGGTACAATACAAGGATGTGTATGTACTATATAGGTACAATACACGCATGATTATGTACAATACAGGAACGATACACGAATGATTATGTAAAATACAGGCTCAATACAAGGATGATTATGTACAATACAGGTACAATACATGGATGAGTATGTACACTACATGTACAATACTCGGATGATTATGTACAATACAGGTACAATACACGGATGATTATGTACAATAAAGGTACAATGCATGGATGTTATGTACAATACAGGTGCAATGCACGGATGATTATGTGCAATACATGTACAATACACGGATGATTATGTACACTACAGGTACAATGCACGGATGATTATGTACACTACAGGTACAATACACGGATGATTATGTACACTACAGGTACAATACATGTACAATACACGGATGATTATGTACACTACAGGTACAATGCACGGATGATTATGTACACTACATTTATCGCTGGAACTAATTTCATTGTTTTTCGCGTCCACTCAGGTACAATACACGGATGATAATGTACAATACAGGTACAATGCATGGATGATTATGTACACTACATGTACAATGCACGCATGATTATGTACAATACAGTACAATGCACGGATGATTTTGTACCATACAGGTACAATGCACGGTTGAGCATGTACAATACAGGTACAATGCATTGATGATTATGTACAATACAGGTACAATACACGGATGATTATGTACAATACAGGTACAATATGCGGATGATTATGTACAATACAGGTACAATACACGGATGATTATGTACACTACAGGTACAATATGCGGATGATTATGTACAATACAAGTACAATGCATTGATAATTATGTACAATACAGGTACAATACAAGGATGATTATGTACACTACAGGTACATGGACGGATGATTATGTACAATACAGGTACAATATGCGGATGATTATGTACAATACAGGTTCAATTCATGGATTATGATGAATAACTTCATTGAATATGATAGAAATGGCAAAATGAACATGAATGCACTTGCCATATAGAGTTACATTTAAATTGTGTACATATGTAAATAAAACGTTATTCGCAAATGAATGAACGAATGTTTCAATAGTGTTCCCTTTGGACGTATTTGTTTTATAACAATAATTTAAAATAGCACTATTCGAAGACATATACATGTATAAAGGCCTTTTATAAGACTTACAGGTTGACATACTTTCTAAGCCAATGAAATATTTACGTTGAATTCAAAAATTAAATCGCATACAATAAAATATCCCTCTCTATGTTCGGACATTATTTTAGTTAATGATAAGTGACACTGGTAACTCCACCCACTGGTACACTGGTAACTCCGCCCACTGGTACACTGGTAACTCCGCCCACTGGTACACTGGTAACTCCGCCCACTGGTACACTGGTAACTCCGCCAACCGGTACACTGGTAACTACGCCCACCACCGTCTTGCTACGTTATAATGATGTAAGCGTACAGGCGTGACCATCAGTGTAGAGTTTTAAAAGTTTGTTTAACGAGCGGATGCAGGAGTGGGACTAGTAATGTCCAAACTTGAATGACTTAATTTGTTTGTTTTTTTAAGTATTGAAAATCAGATGATGAGGCCTGAACTATGATAATTAAAACATATTGTGTTTTTCGGACATTTTGAATTATGATATATGTTTTCTTTTCTTTTTTTTAATTTACGAGTATTTGGTATAAATTGGAAAAACAGCTAATGCACAAGTGTGTATTTAAATAT
The DNA here is from genome assembly GCA_037043455.1 of Cyrtodaria siliqua. Taxonomy (NCBI): domain Eukaryota; kingdom Metazoa; phylum Mollusca; class Bivalvia; order Adapedonta; family Hiatellidae; genus Cyrtodaria; species Cyrtodaria siliqua. Next base: position 348,491 of record JAWPHD010000162.1, on the reverse strand, counting down.
GTTACAATATATGTGTTTTTAAATCTTTAGATTTTATATCACAAATAAAATATGTCCACCAATTGTATTGAGTTCTTTCGTGATAAATACCATCTGAATCACCGTGAGTATCCGAATCTACCATTATGCGCATTATTCTAATAAAGTAGCACAGTTAATAATATTCAAGACAGCATGATGGAAGTTGTATAGCAGTAATGTTTTAGATCTTTATCCAACACACGTTTATATTATTATAGTATGCCTAATACGAACTTGTACATGGCCACACTCGAATACATGCATGCAGGAAAGTATCAAAATACGCAGTTCAAAGTTATTGACATGTAAATATATACACGTGGAGTTCTGGTATACAGCATGTATATGTCGTAAGCAAAGGCATCAGACAGGGTTCCACTCTATAACTTGACAGTATATTTTACAGGATAATAGCCAAAACGTCTCTATGTACAACGACAGTATACCTATAATGATCAATATCCTCTTGAACATTTAGATCTTTATCCTCGTGAGCATTTAGATCTCAATCGTAGTGAACATTTAGATCTCTATCTTAATGAACATTTAGATCTCTATCGTCGTGAACATTTAGATCTCTATCTTCGTGAGCATTTGGATCTCTATCTTCGTGAACATTTAGATCTCTATCTTTGTGAACATTTGGATCTCTATCGTAGTGAACATTTATATTTCTATCTTCGTGAACTTTTAGATCTCTATCTTCGTGAACATTTAGATTCTATAGATCTATCTTCGTGAACATTTAGATCTCTATCGTCGTGAACATTTATATCTCTATCTTCGTGAACATTTAGATCTCTATCTTCGTGAACATTTAGATCTCTATCTTCGTGAACATTTGGATCTCTATCCTCGCGAACATTTAGATCTCTATCTTCGTGAACATTTAGATCTCTTTCTTCGTGAACATTTAGATCTCTATAGATCTATCTTCGTGAACATTTTGATCTCTATCTTAGTGAACATTTAGATCTCTATCTTCGTGAACGTTTGGATCTCTAACTTCGTGATCATTTAGATCTCTATCTTCGTGAACATTTGGATCTCTATCTTCGTGAACATTTAGATCTCTATCTTCGAGAACATTTGGATCTCTATCGTCGTGAACATTTAGATCTCTATCTTCGTGAACATTTAGATATCTGTCTTCGTGAACATTTAGATCTCTGTCTTCGTAAACATTTGGATCTCTATCTTCGTGAACATTTAGATATCTGTCTTCGTGAACCGTAAGATCTCTATCTTCGTGAACATTTGGATCTCTATTTTCGTGAACGTTTAGATCTCTAACCTTTGGATCTCTATCTTCGTGATCATTTGGATCTCTATCTTAGTGAACATTTATATCTCTATCTTCGTGAACATTTGGATCTCTATCTTCGTGAGCCTTTGGATCTCTATCTTCGTGAACATTTGGATCTCTATCTTCGTGAACAATTAGGTCTCTATCGTCGTGAACAATTAGATCTCTATATATCTATCTTCGCGGACATTTAGATCTCTATCGTCGTGAACATTTATATATCTGTCTTCTTGAACATCTGGATCTCTATCTTCGTGAACATTTAGATATCTGCCTTCGTGAACATTTGGATCTCTATAGATCTATCTTTGTGAACATTTAGATCTCTATCTTCGTGAACAATTGGATCTCTATCTTCGTGAACATTTGGATCTCTATCGTCGTGAACATTTGGATCTCTATCTTAAAATTGAAAAAAAAATGGTAATTTCAACCAGGTTATCTCATTAGCATGTGACAAATGTTTTTAAACGTGTTTTATTGTCGAAATATCCGTTATAAAATTCTGTACAATGAAAAGGTTTCTCACCAGTATGTGTTATCATATGCCTGATAGCGTACAACCAGTGTTACATACTTGGCATATGAATAGCTTTTCTCCAGATGAGTGTATACTACCATATGCGTGATGAGTTTTGATTTACGCGCAAACGACATCTCACATACCGTACAATGGAAAGGTTTCCTCCCGTATGTCTCTCCAGTATGCCTCTCCAGTATGTCTCTCCAGTATGTCTCTCTAGTATGAATACACGTATGATGCTTAAAGCCGTTGATACACACTTGACGTATAAATCATTTCTTTCCAAAGTGGGCTATAGTATCCCCTTGTTGCGAGCTTGTTTCCGTTTAAAATGGATGTGTTCCCACCAATGCCGGGCTATATCCGTGAGGTAAACTACTAGTGTTTCACTTGTTCGGCCTGATTCTGAAACGAGATAGAAATAAAACATAACACAATCGAATCGTATCATTGAATTAGCAGATTCTTCGGTTACCTGATTAGGCAGAAAAGTGCACAGATGCATGATAAATAGGAATCACGCAGTCCGTAACGTTGCGTCGCGCCCTTTAACACATATTTGTCCCGTCGCGTCGCGTCCATTACATGCATTTCTCAAAGTTTTGAATGGGTTGTTCACAGAACATTTACACACAACATCTGATGATATTATGTCACTCTACATCACCCATAGTTGACTGCCTACTTTATTACAGAATTATGGCCCTTTGTTTGGCATAGAATTTTCCACTCTAATATTGTATTATGTAACACATTTTTTTCTATCATTTTCGACTTGTTATTCCCAATTTTCATGTACACATCATAACAACCGATGATCCATCTAAGTTACACATTGTTCATTGCCTAATTTATTACAGAAATATGGCCCTATGTTTGACTTAGAATTGTCCACTCTATTATGAATCGCATGTCTCTTTAACTTCAAACGTGTTCATGAATTGTTATTACACTTGGCATACAGTTCCCATGAGATGATATGAAGTGTCTCTGCATCAACGGTTTTCAATTCTGCATTTCAGAATTATGAACCGTTTTACTTGGAATTGTATTCACATTAAAAAAATAACGAATATGTTTGACATTTATTGTTCTTGAGTTTGCCCATTATTCATAGGCTATTTCAACAAGTTAATTTCACCTGCTAATCTGAATATCACATACGTGTTGCAACTTGATTAAATATACATGTACATGCAATTTTATTTTTATTTCGTTTATTTTCTTTTGCATGCATATTCTTCCCTTCGACATATGTCAGAACAAGTATGAAATATATTGGTCAGGCTTCCTGGTTTCATTGTTAAAGATATAATGGTTGAATGTAGATAACACACATACGAAGATACTATATGCAATGATTAATCAGTCTAGCACAAAATGAAATTTGCAAACCAAGGGATTTGTCATTGCTCTGTTCTTTGAAAACAGGTTGGTATTTGGTTTTGCATCAGGTAGAAATCTAAAAAAACGGAGCTTGTGTAGCTTTCGAACTGTTTTTCATTATTGAACTATTTCACAGTTACGCAAATAAACAGCAAGGCAAACGTATTATGAAAATTGTAAAAGCTTGACATTGGCTCACGAAGTTATTCACATCGTAAATTGCGACATCTTGTGAGCTCTCTATGATAAGCACTAAACCGAATCAAAACGACAAAACCATACAGCGTCAGACTTTAGATGTAATTATATATTTGTAAATTATTTACTGTTTGCGACTTCATCATGTATCGTGTTGACTATCTCAACATTTTCCGAACAATTCTCGTATGATTAGTATTTATCATCTGCGACGATTGCTTGTTTTCAAGACAAACGTCTAGAACAGTTCCCTAAACAAAGTTTGACTTTTGCCGAGATTCTGGTATCGTTTCTGATTTTCTGAGACAGAAACACCTGCTATCGAATATATACAGAAAGGCAGAAAGACAATACATAAACAAATAGGGAAACCATCATTATATCGACGAACTAAGTGCGGGTGGTCAGAAATACTTTAATAAAAAATATTAATTACGGTCACGTGCTTCCGGTTTCAAATTTGTTTGTGCACAAACGGCCAGGACGTTTGTTTTTACAATCATTGTATTTACAATCAAGCGTCGACGATGATCAAGACTATCGCATGATATAAGCGTAATTTCAACTTAATCAACAGTTATCGTATAACTGCGGCCGTATGAACACCAATAGTGAAGTCAGTGTATACGCTATATTACTGATACATTTGAATTTCAGCAACACGATGTATGCTTATCGTAAGATAGGGAAATGGATTATATGTGCAGGCTATTTTGTTTTCATTTTCATAAGCATGTCCATATTTAAGAAGATTGGTGAAACATGCGTTTCAAATACGAGAAATTATTTTAACCCAAAAGTTAGTCATGCCGACTTTGGTAAAGGATATTACCAACATGCTTCTAGTGTGATAAACAATAGACACATGCCGTCCTGGGATGAGAGGGATTTAACGAAAACATCAACGGAATCAAGCTATGGAGAATTTGAGCAGATTTTTACCAGTGGGGAATTTAAGGAGATGATGCAAATCTTAAAAGTTTTCCAAAACGTGTGCGCAGAAAATAATTTAACATTGATGTTGTATGGTGGTTCACTGATAGGCGCATATAGACATTTCGGTATGGTACCGTGGGACGACGATGTGGATGTGTTTATGAATGCAACAGAGATACCCCGAATCAAGAATGCTTTTGAAAACGTGCCAGGATTTTCATTATATTCGCCAGCCAATCGCCAATGGAAGTTCTATAGAAGTAGTCAGTCATCTGACTGGAGAACTGGTTCAACAGATACAGACAGAAACAGCAACTGTCACATAAACAAATGGCCATTTATAGATATGTTCTTCTTCAACGAAAACAATACTCATATTTGGGACTCCATAAAATACTATAGTAAAAGGTTCTGCTACAAAAAAACTGAAGTATTTCCACTATGTCTGTTTCCATTTGAAGATCTCATTCTGCCGGTGCCAAACCAAATAAGGAGTGTATTAGATAAAAGTTATGATGTAAGCATGTGTGTTACGAATGTATTCAGTCACAAACACAGACGCAAAATAAAGAATGGCGGAAGGTCGGTGCCGTGTAAACTGTTGTTCCCTTTCTTTCCATTCGTTTTTGAAACGCGCGAGTTTCAGAAGGTGGTTCGAAAACTCATTTTCTCTGAAGTAATGTTATATGAAACTGTTCACTTATTGTAAGATGTGATCTGTCTACTTGTTTCATTAGTTACTGCTAGTTAAAACTAAATTGTTTAAATTAAATTGAATTAACTATAAAACACAGTCTTAACATGTGTTATCCAAAATATAAATGACCACGCAAATTAAATATAAGTGGTGTTATCTCTGAATCTGGTGTATTGACAGAGATTGAAACTATTGTACTTGACTGTCTCTAACAGAACACCATCGAACATTGAACTATACTATAGACTACATGTACGGCTACACACCGACTAGTCTCCCTTTTTATACGCCAAACTGTACTCGACAAATCTCTTCAAAGAAGAGATACAATAAGGTGTCCTTTAACAGATACATCAAAATTAAAGGAAACAAACACTCACACATGTTAGATGTTTTAAATGGTGTTAATGTGTACATTTACCAACTTAATCTGTGTAACATAATTAACTTTTTTATGGTTAAGTTAATTATAAATCTTTTATTAGAAATACATTTTGGAAAGTGGAATGATATACTGAATTCGACCACAAGTTGTTTTAATAAATAAATTTAAATCCTCTTTAAATGCATTGAACAATGAATAAAGTCACATTTCGATAATGTAGACGTTGTTCCCGTGTACGCGTTATACGTGCATCAGCAACGCACTCATTATTAGTAAATTAAATTGAAATGTTGCAAGAAGTTGAATATACCATAGATCTATATAATATTTTAATTCCTTTGGTGTATTTGGCATGGGGAATTAAAACAATATTCTTTATTTAGTAACATGATTGACAATTGGTACAAGCAACAGACACATGTTGGGATGGAATTCAGAAATGTCATGGATTTTGTATACATATTATGGTAACAGCAAGCAGAGTGAATCAGGGGGTGTCAGAGTCAATAAGAATACAAACAATCACACATGTTAGGTGTTTTAAATGTTGTTAATTATAAATATTTTATTACAAATTAATTTTGGAAAGTGGAATGATATACTGAATTCCGACCACAAGTTGTTTTAATAAATAAATGTTCGTGCCTCTTTGAATGCACCGAACAATGAATAAGAGTCACATTTCGATAATGTAGACGTTGGCACATGTTCCCGTGCACGCGTTATACTTGCATCAGCAACGCACTCATTATTAGTAAATTAAATTGAAATGTTGCAAGAAGTTGAATATACCATAGATCTATATAATATTTGCATTGCTTTGGTGTATTTGGCATGGGGTTCCCTAATTAGTAGCATGAGTGACAATTGGTACAAGCAACATACACATGTTCTCGTGGGTTGGAATTCAAAAATGTCACGGATTTTGTATAAATATTTGGTAACAGAAACCATAGTGAATCAGGGAGTGTCAGAGTCAATAAGAATACGAGTCAGTGTGTCAGACTGGTTCATGGCTAAGGCATGTTCTAAATACGCTTAATAAGAATGGTATTAAAATGAAGAATCGTTATCCTTTAAATTATACAGCGCGAAGTAATAATTAGAGACTCCTCTACGCTACGCTATCCCTGCGTGGTAGAATACAACCACTGCGATCTTAACAAGAGGCCCAAGAGGGAGAAAGCGGGCCTGTAGACGCTCTACTGTCTAAACAGCTTGTCCAAGCTTTCATCAATATATATAGGCTTAACATAGCATTTCTTAGGAAAACAAGGGACATAACTCATATAATCCAATCTGGCTGGTTTTTGAACTTTTCCGAGCTTTCATTGATATAAAGGCATTGACAAAGTTTCGTAAAGATCAAATGTAAAACAAAGATGCTAGAGTGTTCACAAGACTATATAAGGCATTTTTCTGTTATTCAATGTGGATAACTCTTGTGTTACTGGTTTAATATACAGACCCAGTTGAGTTCAAGTACCCCAAATAAATGCAGAACGAACGCTGAACGAACGGAAAATGAACGCAGAATGAACGCAGAACGAACGCAGAATGAACGTTGTTTTAAACATGCATTTGCTCGTTCGTTGCGTCCGTTTTCAGCGTTTATCATTTTAAAAAATTGAACGATGAATGAAATGTTCTAAAACGCTAAAAATCTGAAAACGAATGAAACGAAAGAAACGAACGCAAATGCATTTCGCTGTTTCGGATAACTTCTAGTATTATCCTTTTGAGATGTGTTTAAAATCTCAGTTTAAACGAAGAGCGTTTTTCAGTATTTTAATATAACGAATTACACTGTGTACATTGTGTTTTAGAATCGCTGAAGCAAGATTACAAATTAACTTTACTTTTTACTGAATCAAAATGGGAAATATTTTATTTATTAGGTAGCACAAACTTTAAATTATTTCAATATAAAACTAAAACAATATTGATAAAAAAAAAAGCCATAGTGTTATGTATGCTACATGTTTGATGAAACTAACATAAGAAAACATAATAATAATAATAATCTTTATTTCCTCCATTTATAGGAGAGCATATATAAACAATGATGCATATAGAACAACAGTACAGTAATGTTTAGTGTCAAAAATATTAAATCAACATATTTACATAATGTTTAGATCAGTATTTAAATTTAATTATGTGCATTCACTCCTTTCTACGTGTTTGAAAACCATAGTAATAATACTCGGCTGTATCACAATATCATAAAGCACGAACATGTTAGCTAACCATTGTGTATTTTAATAATAGAACAATATTTGTCCAAACTAATATGAATATGTCATTATCTATAAGGACAAACGTTCACCTATGGTTGTGACCTACTCAGTAGTATTTAACTGAGTAAGTGTCATCCATCGGGATATTTTACTTTGTTTTGAATATGTATATACAACGAGCCTGTTTCCCTGTAATGAAGCCTTGCCGAAACGATAAGAGTTCATAGGGATATGAAATGACACCTTGTGACTATATCTAGTTATTTATATATAAACACTGTTTTACCCGTTCTTACAAAAACATTTTGCGAATAATGTTTATGATAATTATAAGTAAATGATCACTGTTATCAGTATAGTAGTAATGACCTAGGCCAGCAATTAAGTCACAAAGTTGTTCAGTTTGGCCTTTCGATATGAACTTACAATATGTATCAAAGCCAGCATAGCTTAAGATAGCTGTCCATGTGCATTTCTAAGCGCATTGTTTTCAGTGCATACATTAACAATATGTGTAATTTTATTATATATCATTCTGTTGCACTTTGGACATTTTTCCGGGCGGGTGAATGATAATAATTGACCCAGTACAGGTATCGCTGTTTGACATTGTAGTCTTAATCCCGGTATTTTTCTACTTAATTGCCATATTCGACATGGAGCATTTATATTAAAAATAGTTAACACCTGATCTTCTGCATCATTGAGGCAAGTCTTGATGACATTTGTATGGATTCTAATGCATATATTTTATTTTTTAAAACCCTCTTCCGTGTACATTTAGTAGGAAAAACTGAGTGGTCAACACAATTATGCTGATAGTTAATTAAATCATATTTAACAAGTAATCTGTATATATCGGGAAAAAAACATGTGTTTGTTTATCATCATTCAAATATCTCAATATTCTATTGACACATATTTGTTTTGATACATACTTACAGGGTAATCTGCATAATTGTGAGAAAAATTGCAATTTTCTATTGTCAATTTCAGATTCAACTGACGTAGCGCCTAGAGCATGCTACGCTAAGTCTGTCCGATTATAACGAGGTAAATTCTGAATGAATTAATACAAAAACGATGCCCTCGTTCTAATTGATTCAAGTCAGATATCGATAACGTGTTCCATAATTTACACCCGAACAGGGCTTTTGGAAGAACAACCGATTTATAAATTGTGAGTGACGTTAATGGATTAAGCCCATTAGGATGAATACCACTATTAACAAGGCTTAAAAACGTACCTCTTAATTTCTTGTTTGATTCGCGCACAGAGTGTTCGATGCTTAAATATTTGTCACAAATAATATCAAGATGAGTGTATTGCTCAACTTCGGATATGCAATTATCGCCTAATATCAAACGTCGCCTGGTTCTCTTAAACTGAGAACTTGTTTCATTAAAAACTATAACGGCGCATTTCGACGGATTGTATTCAAATCGCCATTTCATGGCATAACTGTTACATATACGTAACATGTTATCAAGGCCGTTCTTAGAAAATGAGACCAATACCATGTCATCTGCTACTGTAGGTGAACCAGACGTTAAATTGAAGATGCACAAACCGTAACCGCTTTGTTCCAGCTCTCTTATGAGACCGTTTATGAATAATAAATACAATAAAGGTGATCTTTTACCACCTTGTCTGGTACCCTGTAAAACACTAAACCACTCAGACATGCATCTTTGATTTCTAACACAACTCGTCATATTGCGGTAAATATCAACAAAAGCAAGAAAAGGATGGACTTCTATATTTGTTTCGTAAAGCTTAACAAAAGGACCGTCGTGCCACAAGCGATCAAACGCTTGCTTAGAGTCTTGAAAACAAGAATAAACTTTACTGTTATTTTCTTTTCCATAAAGAATGCATTCTCTAAGCGAGAATGATGTCATTGTTGTCCCCAGTTGTTCTTAAAATCCACCCTGTTGAGCACTTATAGTTTGCAATACTCCTCATGTGCACCAGCAATTAAGGTCAACAAAAAGACCCATTCTGGAATATGATCACAGACATAAGTCGCCGACTCGTGATAAAAGTCGCATGGCTAGATACCATGCGTAATTTAATCATGAGAGATGTTGCGATTGGCAAACGCTGAACGAACGAACGTCAATGCATTTTCTCCGTTTGTGCTTTTAAATGCACACATTATGTTGCGTTCGTTCCGTGCATTTAAATGAAGGCATAGTTTCGTTTGTAAACGCTGAATGCATCCAAGAGAGCAAATGATTTAAAATTAAAAAAAGACGCATTTAAAAATGAAATGCAAACGGAATGCAAACGAAGCGCAAACGGAACGCAAACTAAACGCAAACAGAATGCATGTTAGGGGTACTTGAACGCAACAGGGTCTGTACTAAAACCGGGAGTGTGTCTGATCCTCAATGACCTGGTAATCTCTCTATCTCAGGCCTAATGTAACCCGTATACATGTGCATACTAAACAAACCGAGTAATCTATCTCAGGCCTAGCGTTACCCGTCTACATGTGCATACTAAACAAACCTGGAGTGTGTATGATCCTAACTGACCTAGTAATCTCTATATCTCAGGCCTTACGTTATCCGTCTACATGTGCATATTAAACACAACTGCAGTGTGTCCGATCCTCACCGACCTAGTAATCTCATTCATAACGTTATCCGCATACATGTCAGGCCTTACGTTACCTGTATACATGAGCATACTACCCAGACCTGTAGTGTGTCTGACCCCCGCTGACCTAGTAATCTAGCTTATCCTTATACATGTGCATACTAAACAAACCTGGAGTGTGCCTGATCCTCACTGACCTAGTAATCTGTCTATCTGAGGCCTAACGTTACCCGTATGCATGTGCATACTAAACAAACCTGGAGCGTGTCTGATCCTCACTGACCTAGTAATCTCTATATCTGAGGCCTAACGTTACCCGTATGCATGTGCATACTAAACAAACATGGAGCGTGCCTGATCCTCACTGACCTAGTAATCTATCTATCTGAGGCCTAACGTTACCCGTATACATGTGCATACTAAACAAACCTGGAGTGTGTCTGATCCTATCTTGAAGACGAAACACCCAAAGATTAAGCACAAGTGCTATAATATTTAACACTCCCAGTGACTTTTGCATTGAGTTGCGTTTGAATTAAAATCCAAAATGTCATGTTGTCATTCATATATAGGCCCAATTAAAAAAAGTAATAAAAGAAAATTACATTTTCACCACAAAGAGCACATATACTGCCAAAATTCCACAGCAACGTGGGGGTCATGTATCTGCTAAGAGGAACTTGTTCATGAATGAATACTCCCTTTACAAACATAAACACTGAGATTCCATCATATTGTATTCATACGCTCATTTCCGATACAAAACTGACAATTGTAACATGAAAATGCTTCAAAAATGTAACAAATAGATCAACAACTAAAGCGGTACTTTGTAATACGATTACAACGAATGTCGTTAGGTTTTTCATTTCCAAATGTTTACGTACACATGGTTGTACATATTTTGATGACAGATCGTGTATGTGTAATACTGTGACATAGCTCACACATGGCTGTACATATATATTGGTGGGAGACCTTGTATGTGTATTTGTGTGTTTGTTTGTATGGTGTTTTACGTCATTTTCAACACATGTAAGGTTATATATGACGGTCGATTTTTTGTGGTGGAGGCAGACCACCCAATCTTCATGGGTAGAACCAGTACTGTACACCTCCCTCCATCCCTAAGAATCAACATTTCCTCACTTACAAGTCGAACTCCCAGGGGGATTCGAGCCCGCAGCGGTGAGAGGCGAATGTTTACAACGCAACGTCTTAACCATTCGGCCACGGAGACTCTCCACCTTGTATGTGTAATACTGTTACTTATCGCACGCCTGATAATACTTTCTATTGTCCAAAGTCGTATGATATATTCAATACAGGAAGACAAAAGTGTACTGATATTTCGTTTTATAACGGCACACGGTTTGAATTTCAATTTTTAACAATAATTTCACGAGCCCGAAGGGCGAGTGAAATTATTGTTTACAATTGAATGACAAACCGTGATATATTATAGATAAATCACCGTAAACGATGTTCTATTTCTATTATAATACCCCTAAAATGTGAAAATAACGGACATATCTGAAATCTTTCGCATTGCTTTGCTTGCTCTCCTAACGTTGCATACGTTACAATGCGGAATGCGCAATGCGCAATGCTTATTCTCCTAACGTTGCAAAAATTACAGTGATATATCGTTCAATATAACGAGATATTTTAAATTAGGCTATATAGTGCGGGTGTATTAGAATTCATGATATATTCTCGTAACACCTCGTTGGACATATAACTAATACATATCTCACAAATGTTGTACATATATTGGTGAGAGACCGTGTATGTGTAATACTGTTTCATATCTCACACATTGTACATATGTTGGTGAGAGACCTGTATGTGTAATACTGTTACATATCTCACACATGTTGTACATATATTGGTGAGAGATCGTGTATGTGTAATACGGTGACATATCTCACACATGGTTGTACATATATGCCCCGTGTGGTTCCCGGGGGCCCCGTTTGGTCGAGGGGCAAAGAATAGGGCCACTGCAGATCCCTTTGGAGGAGCAGGCAGAGGGGTAGAATCCCCCCAAATTCATGTTCATTTTATCATTTTTTGTTCATGTTCATTTAAGGTCTTCATCATGATCCCTGCATTGTTTCAGGTGCCATCTCGCTCACATCAAAAGAGCAGTGGCAGAAAAACAATAAACGTGGCTCCAGCGTAAATGGAGTTTCTACGAAAGAATTTGCAGCAGCTCTGCAGTTCAGGGTGAGAAGGTTCTAGGCCCATTTTCCATATTTTATCTCGATGTACATGGAGGATGAACCTGGCATGTTCATGCCTGTTAGGTGCCATATAACCTTTCATGTGTTGGTGCGCCTTAAAACCCAATTCAATTCAGTTCAATTGTACATATATTGGAGAGAGACCGTGTATGTGTAATAATGTGACATCACACACATGTTGTATATATATTGAGGAGAGACCGCGTATGTGTAGTACTGTGACATGTCTCACACATGTTGTACCTATGTTGAGGGGGAGACCGTGTTTGTATAATGCTGTTACATATCTCAAACATGGCTGTACATATATTGGTGAGAGGCCGTTTATGTGTAGTACTGTGACATATCTCACACATGGCAGTACATATATTTGGTAAGAGACCGTCTATGTGTAACACTGTAGTCTGTTACATATCGTATATATGGACGCATATATATTGGTGAGAGACCGTGTTTTTAGCTCTACTGGCCGAAGGCCAGCAGAGCTTATGGGATGCCGAGTTGTCCGTCGTCCGTCCGTCCGTCCGTCCGTCGTTAACTTTTGCTTCGTTAAGACGATAGGGCCTTCATTTTTCATCAAACTTCATCAGTCTCATTATTTCTCGATCATCCCTCCTCGTACACCGTTGTAAGAAATCTAGTATTTCATGAATATATTACAGACAAATTGTCCCCTTTTCTTATGAGTCTGTTAACTTTTAAAACCATGTGCACGAACTAGATTCAACTGTCTTGTTTAAGACTACCTTAAACGACGAGATAGAAGAGTTGTGTACTATATACATATACTGTATATATACTGAGCAAAACAGCTAACACACCAGTAGTCAATACCTTAAATATCTCAAAAATAACAATCAATAAATCAAAACAAATTTCATTCTGAACGAGACAAATAATTTGTCAATAATGACTGTAAATTTAAAAAAAAATCATTCAAATCACCTGTTGCCAACGGTACCAGTCGGCATATAATGTTCATACATTAAAGGTATTGTCTACTGGTGCGTTAGCTGTTTGGTTCAGTATATTATTGTTTACGCGGACGCAAAGCCTGCAGTGACGAAAGCCGCATTTCAATTCAATATGCTTGTTCCACTATGCGTCAGCTGAAAAGCTCCAGACAATAACTATAGTGTGCATTGAACTCCAGACAATAACTATAGTGTGCATTGAACTCCAGACAATAACTATAGTGTGCATTGAACTCCAGACAATAACTATAGTGTGCATTGAACTCCAGACAATAACTATAGTGTGCATTGAACTCCAGACAATAACTATAGTGAGACAATAACTATAGTGTGCATTGAACTCCAGACAATAACTATAGTGAGACAATAACTATAGTGTGCATTGAACTCCAGACAATAACTATAGTGTGCATTGAACTCCAGACAATAACTATAGTGTGCATTGAACTCCAGACAATAACTATAGTGTGCATTGAACTCCAGACAATAACTATAGTGTGCATTGAACTCCAGACAATAACTATAGTGTGCATTGTAGGTAACTTGATTGTTATACTTGTATTTTATATGTAAAAATGGGGCTTACTGTATATGTACTTTACGAAATTCAAAAGACACAAAAATCAAACTGTCTTACCATATAATGTGTAGCATGATTGATGATTGAATTGTTGTTTAACGTTGTGATTGCACTGGTTTAATGGTAAACTAAATAAGTATTTGTACGTATCACTGTTTCTTGATATATCTGTTGCTCGAATACACACGTGACAACTAGAACATATAGGTACCAGTATACGCTGAACATTTCTTAATTTGGTACATAGTTTGAACTTCTTTTTTCTGCAAACATTTCACCTTTGCAAATAACATATCGCGGAAATGTTTTTTTAAGATATCTTAAGGTAAGAAGACAGTTCGATGCATTTCCTATACGAATGGATTTGAGAGCAAAACAGCACTTTTCTTGTCTTTAACTGTGTAAAAATAATAGACAACCATCAAGTCGGTAACAGTCCATGTTTCAAATTAATGCTTACGTGCTTACGTCTTTAGACGGATCGTAATGTGCTAGGTATGAAAGCTATAGCAGCTATACAAATAATAAAATATACTTGATATTTTAGTTTGTCAACAAATATATTCACTATCTAAACAGTTAATTGGGTTAATAATCATGAACAAAAGTTAACAATAACCATAAAAAGCATATGATATTTGTGTACATAGTTGCTATTAGACATTTATGCGCGAAAATGAAGCGCGCGAACAACTGTAGAAAATGTCATTAATTTTGTCAGAAGTTTATTTTCTTTATATATTATATGCTTGTTGTGTTTTAAATTGTAGCTTTATATTACAATTTTTTATCAGTGTTGCATATGTATATTCAGAAAAAAATTATTATTTTCAGCATATCAGAGGTCTATTAAGAGTTACTATATCTGCGATCGCCATTTTTAGCAAAGTAACACAACACTTTAAGGCAGAATTTCCACGAAGGTTATTTTCGTTATATAATCCTATTTCTTATAAAGTATTCGTTATCAATAATTGGAAATATCAGTCCTGGATGCATTATTTCAATGGTAACTATGGTAACTTCTGTATCATGTCGATATTTGATGCGCATTATTTCAATGGTAACTATAGTAACTTCAATATCATGTCGATATTTGATGTGCATTATTTCAATGGTAACTACGGTAACTTCTGTATCATGTCGATATTTGATGTGCATTATTTCAATGGTAACTATAGTAACTTCTGTATCATGTCGATATTTGATGTGCATTATTTCAATTGTAACTATGGTAACTTCTGTATCATGTCGATATTTGATGTGCATTATTTCAATGGTAACTCTGGTAACTTCTGTATCATGTCGATATTTGATGTGCATTATTTCAATGGTAACTATAGTAACTTCTGTATCATGTGGAAATTTGATGTGCATTATTTCAATGGTAACTATGGTAACTTCTGTATCATGTCGATATTTGATGTGCATTATTTCAATGGTAACTCTAGTAACTTCTGTATCATATCGATATTTGATGTGCAATATTTCAATGGTAACTATAGTAACTTCTGTATCATGTCGATATTTGATGTGCATTATTTCAATAGTAACTATGGTAACTTCTGTATCATGTCGATATTTGATGTGCATTATTTCAATGGTAACTATAGTAACTTCTGTATCATGTCGATATTTGATGTGCATTATTTCAATGGTAACTATGGTAACTTCTGTATCATGTCGATATTTGATGTGCATTATTTCAATGGTAACTCTAGTAACTTCTGTATCATGTCGATATTTGATGTGCATTATTTCAATGGTAACTATAGTAACTTCTGTATCATGTCGATATTTGATGTGCATTATTTCAATGGTAACTATGGTAACTTCTGTATCATGTCGATATTTGATGTACATTATTTTAATGGTAGCTCTGGTAATTTCTGTATCATGTCGATATTTGATGTGCATTATTTCAATGGTAACTATGGTAACTTCTGAATCATGTCGATATTTGATGTGCATTATTTCAATGGTAACTATGCTTACTTCTGTTTCTTGTCGATATTTGATGTGCATTATTTTAAGGTAGCTCTGGTAACTTCTGTATCATGTCGATATTTGATGTACATTATTTCAATGGTAACTATAGTAACTTCTGTATCATGTCGATATTTGATGTACATTATTTTAATGGTAGCTCTGGTAACTTCTGTATCATGTCGATATTTGATGTGCATTATTTCAATGGTAACTATGGTAACTTCTGTATCATGTAGATATTTGATGTACATTGTTTTAATGGTAGCTCTGGTAATTTCTGTATCATGTCGATATTTGATGTGCATTATTTCAATGGTAACTATGGTAACTTCTGTATTATGTCGATATTTGATGTACATTATTTTAATGGTGACTCTGGTAACTTCTGTATCATGTCGATATTTGATGTACATTATTTTAATGGTTACTCTGGTAACTTCTGTATTATGTCGATATTTGATGTGCATTATTTCAATGGTAACTATGGTAACTTCTGTATCATGTCGATATTTGATGTACATTATTTCAATGGTAGCTCTGGTAATTTCGGTATCATGTCGATATTTGATGTGCATTATTTCAATGGTAACTATCGTAACTTCTGTATTATGTCGATATTTGATGTACATTATTTTAATGGTAACTCTGGTAACTTCTGTATCATGTCGATATTTGATGTGCATTATTTCAATGGTAGCTCTGGTAATTTCGGTATCATGTCGATATTTGATGTGCATTATTTCAATGGTAACTATGGTAACTTCTGAATCATGTCGATATTTGATGTGCATTATTTCAATGGTAACTATGCTTACTTCTGTTTCTTGTCGATATTTGATGTGCATTATTTTAAGGTAGCTCTGGTAACTTCTGTATCATGTCGATATTTGATGTACATTATTTCAATGGTAACTATAGTAACTTCTGTATCATGTCGATATTTGATGTACATTATTTTAATGGTAGCTCTGGTAACTTCTGTATCATGTCGATATTTGATGTGCATTATTTCAATGGTAACTATGGTAACTTCTGTATCATGTAGATATTTGATGTACATTGTTTTAATGGTAGCTCTGGTAATTTCTGTATCATGTCGATATTTGATGTGCATTATTTCAATGGTAACTATGGTAACTTCTGTATTATGTCGATATTTGATGTACATTATTTTAATGGTGACTCTGGTAACTTCTGTATCATGTCGATATTTGATGTACATTATTTTAATGGTTACTCTGGTAACTTCTGTATTATGTCGATATTTGATGTGCATTATTTCAATGGTAACTATGGTAACTTCTGTATCATGTCGATATTTGATGTACATTATTTCAATGGTAGCTCTGGTAATTTCGGTATCATGTCGATATTTGATGTGCATTATTTCAATGGTAACTATCGTAACTTCTGTATTATGTCGATATTTGATGTACATTATTTTAATGGTAACTCTGGTAACTTCTGTATCATGTCGATATTTGATGTGCATTATTTCAATGGTAGCTCTGGTAATTTCGGTATCATGTCGATATTTGATGTGCATTATTTCAATGGTAACTATGGTAACTTCTGAATCATGTCGATATTTGATGTGCATTATTTCAATGGTAACTATGCTTACTTCTGTTTCTTGTCGATATTTGATGTGCATTATTTTAAGGTAGCTCTGGTAACTTCTGTATCATGTCGATATTTGATGTACATTATTTCAATGGTAACTATAGTAACTTCTGTATCATGTCGATATTTGATGTACATTATTTTAATGGTAGCTCTGGTAACTTCTGTATCATGTCGATATTTGATGTGCATTATTTCAATGGTAACTATGGTAACTTCTGTATCATGTAGATATTTGATGTACATTGTTTTAATGGTAGCTCTGGTAATTTCTGTATCATGTCGATATTTGATGTGCATTATTTCAATGGTAACTATGGTAACTTCTGTATTATGTCGATATTTGATGTACATTATTTTAATGGTGACTCTGGTAACTTCTGTATCATGTCGATATTTGATGTACATTATTTTAATGGTTACTCTGGTAACTTCTGTATTATGTCGATATTTGATGTGCATTATTTCAATGGTAACTATGGTAACTTCTGTATCATGTCGATATTTGATGTACATTATTTCAATGGTAGCTCTGGTAATTTCGGTATCATGTCGATATTTGATGTGCATTATTTCAATGGTAACTATCGTAACTTCTGTATTATGTCGATATTTGATGTACATTATTTTAATGGTAACTCTGGTAACTTCTGTATCATGTCGATATTTGATGTGCATTATTTCAATGGTAGCTCTGGTAATTTCGGTATCATGTCGATATTTGATGTGCATTATTTCAATGGTAACTATAGTAACTTCTGTATTATGTCGATATTTGATGTACATTATTTTAATGGTAACTCTGGTAACTTCTGTATCATGTCGATATTTGATGTGCATTTTTTCAATGGTAACTATTGTAACTTCTGTATCATGTCGATATTTGATGTGCATTATTTTAATGGTAACTATGGTAACTTCTGTATCATGTCGATATTTGATATGCATTATTTCAATGGTAACTATATTAACTTCTGTATCATGTCGATATTTGATGTGCATTATTTCAATGGTAACTATGGTAACTTTTGTATCATGTCGATATTTGATGTGCATTATTTCAATGGTAACTATTGTAACTTCTGTATGATGTCGATATTTGATGTGCATTATTTCAATGGTAACTATAGTAACTTCTGTATCATGTCGATATTTGATGTGTATTATTTCAATGGTAACTCTGGTAACTTATGTATCATGTCGATATTTGATGTGCATTATTTCAATGGTAACTATAGTAACTTCTGTATCATGTCGATATTTGATGTGCATTATGTCAATGGTAACTATAGTAACTTCTGTATCATGTCGATATTTGATGTGCATTATTTCAATGGTAACTATGGTAACTTCTGTATCATGTCTATATTTGATGTGCATTATTTCAATGGTAACTATAGTAACTTCTGTATCATGTCGATATTTGATGTGCATTATTTCAATGGTAACTATAGTAACTTATGTATCATGTCGATATTTGATGTGCATTATTTCAATGGTAACTCTGGTAACTTCTGTATCATGTCGATATTTGATGTGCAATATTTCAATGGTAACTATAGTAACTTCTGTATCATGTCGATATTTGATGTGCAGTATTTCAATGGTAACTATAGTAACTTCTGTATCATGTCTATATTTGATGTGCATTATTTCAATGGTAACTATAGTAACTTCTGTATCATGTCGATATTTGATGTGCATTATTTCAATGGTAACTATAGTAACTTCTGTATCATGTCGATATTTGATGTGCATTATTTCAATGGTAACTATAGTAACTTCTGTATCATGTCTATATTTGATGTGCATTATTTCAATGGTAACTATAGTAACTTCTGTATCATGTCGATATTTGATGTGCATTATTTCAATGGTAACTATAGTAACTTATGTATCATGTCGATATTTGATGTGCATTATTTCAATGGTAACTCTGGTAACTTCTGTATTATGTCGATATTTGATGTGCAATATTTCAATGGTAACTATAGTAACTTCTGTATCATGTCGATATTTGATGTGCATTATTTCAATGGTAACTATAGTAACTTCTGTATCATGTCGATATTTGATGTGCATTATTTCAATGGTAACTATGATAACTTCTGTATGATGTCGATATTTGATGTGCATTATTTCAATGGTAACTATAGTAACTTATGTATCATGTCGATATTTGATGTGCATTATTTCAATGGTAACTCTGGTAACTTCTGTATCATGTCGATATTTGATGTGCAATATTTCAATGGTAACTATAGTAACTTCTGTATCATGTCGATATTTGATGTGCATTATTTCAATGGTATCTATAGTAACTTCTGTATCATGTCGATATTTGATGTTCACGAATATTGTTTTAATTACAATATATGAACACACTAGTGGCCTAAATAACATAAGTATTGCTTGTACATATATTTGTTCATAATGTGAGCTAAAATCTCCCGTTATGTTGCATATGGTAAAACATGACTATATATATGTCGTAAAATAGTGATATTTTAAAATATTGTTAGAAACAAATTCGTCTGGAAACATTCGTTCATGCAACGTTTTATTTAAATACGTATGCGATTCAAATGTCGGGTTACACAGCAAATGATTTCATATTCATAATTTTCACTTGACATCATCAAAATAATTTGACCAATCAGTGATCAATAAAATAAAACACCTCCACATTTGGTAAGAGGTAAACTCGGTGAAAGTTGTAGTGATAATAATATTAAAAGCATTATGTTGTATGCACGATTTTGTGTCTTCGTTTGGTGCTGTCTGATTATGAAAGACCAGAATGAATACATTTACTTTAAGTTATGGTCTAATATTGTGATTTTTTATATAGTAATCAAGGATAAAGTCTGATTAAACCCATTTATTTTCGCCTATTAAATGTCCCAGGCAACATCTCGGACATATGTAACGTATGACTCAGTGGATGTGAAAGTTATGAATTCATTTTGTCATTTTCGTCATGTTCATTGAACGTCTTCATCGTCATCCCTGTATTTATCTGAAAATAATGATATTGGTTCCAGCGAAAAATGATTTGTTAACAGCAGAATGTGCAGCAACTCTGCACAAATCTGCAAGTTTGCAGGTGACAAGGTTTTATGCCCATTTTTCATAGTTTTATCTCGATATAGATAAAGGCTGTGGCTTTGAATGTTAATTCATGTTGGTGACATAACCTTTTTGTGTCAGTGTGCCGTAAAATCAATTAGTTTTCAAAGTAGTATTAGTTTATTTTTATACTATATAAACAAGTCGGTGCAGTTATACTACTACTATTAGTTTATGTTCATACTATTTAAACAAGTCGGTGCAGTTATACTGTTTGTTATATATTCTTCAATCAGAGATAATTGATGGTAGTTTTGAAGAATTTGAATTGGAATATTGATCGTATCAAACAATATACGCATACAATCAACGCCAAGGTATGAACTTCTTATATGTTATATAGATCTAGTTAACTGTAAGTGTAATACTAGTTCATTGTATATATTTTACAATATTTGTATTATTTATTACTAGCAACAAATGCAAATGGACTGAAATACACGTCGCTACAACATAAGTTACAGTTCTCACAGAGCTTATTACGGTCTATGAAGATCTCAGCTCTTTACTTGGAAAATGAAAAAAACAATCATGTGTACAGGGTTCTTTTTAGTCAGGTTTTATTTCATATATAGCAATGGTTCAACGAGATGTGCACATGATTTAAATAGATTGTTTGTGGATTATATATCAGACTGATTGGCCACATTAGTATTAAGTCTGAGTTGTGTTCAGTGAAATATATGGACGAACATATGAGCATAGACGCACTTTTGTTGTAATAAAATAATTTTAGAAAATAAAAGTATTTAATAAATATCTGTGTGCTTAGTGTGTACACAGTTTATGACGCATCTTGTTACCAATTACTCTTTAACGACGCCAATTGCTGTAGAAAATTAAAAATAACGAAGCACAAATTGTCAATTAGGTTTCTTCCACAATGATTTAGACGCTAAATATTGTATTGTGCTTCGTTTCCTGTTGGAATAATTACGATATTCATTTAGTATGCCTTTTGTTGTTTGGCTTATTCATCTTTAATTTAACCTGGAGTTTCAGACAAATCAATACACCTGTAATTACTATCCTAATTATAATCACGAGTCTATAATGTTACTAGCAGATCATTCTTAGTACCACTAACACATTCTTAAATACAACTACAATTCAACAACTTTTCAAAATAATAACTGAATTTACACATATACATTATAAAATGTACTCAGTAGAATTGCAGACTCTCTATTGTCAACATGGCGAACACGTTACCTGACATATTACCTTACACGGCTTCACGTTCCTATGCTTTTTCAAGAATATAACCAATTGTTAATATGAGTACGTCATGATCGTTATAGTCCTCATTTTGACCATTTACATGATACTGAAGCTAGTATGTAGAAACTTCTTCTGCATCAACGTGTATCATCACTACAATGTTTGCGGCCGCAAGCAATAATACATGGTTGTTAATAGCACTCGTAGTTCTCATCGCATAATTCTGTGCAAAACCCACAATATCAGTGAGTAATTAAGGATCAACTGCAAACGGGCATATTAATCGTGCAACTAGATGCGTTATCTGTTTCATATATGCTTTTGGATGGAAGATTTACTATAATTATTGGTGTCAAATCACTCCTTTATATAAAAGGTTGGTAAATACATCTGCGCAAATGAAAGAGAAAATACAATTCGTTGATTTCAATTTTACTGGTCCAGTAGTTGTAATGTTAATAAGTTCCAAATTATTATGTCATTTAAAGACGAACAGTCAAATTTTCCTTCACATCTTGAAAATGCAGCAAGTCTCTCACTATTACTTTGACATATCTTACATTACAGTAGAAGCGTCTTTTTCCACAGTGAGTCTGTTGAATAGTGTATGAGGTGGTACATATCGTGTATTACAGTATACAGTAGAAGCGCATGTCTTTTTCCACCGTGAGTTTGTTCAATAGTGTATGAGGTGTACATATCGTGCATTACAGTATACAGTAGAAGCGCATGTCTTTTTCCACCGTGTGATTGTTGAATAGTGTATGAGGTGGTACATATCGTGCGTTACAGTATACAGTAGAAGCGCATGCCTTTTTCCACCGTGAGTTTGTTGAATAGTGTATGAGGTGGTATATATCGTGCATTACAGTATACAGTAGAAGCGCATGTCTTTTTCCACCGTGTGATTGTTGAATAGTGTATGAGGTGGCACATATCGTGCAGTACAGTATACAGTAGAAGCGCATGTTTTTTTCCACCGTGTGATTGTTGAATAGTGTATGAGGTGGTACATATCGTACATAACAGTATACAGTAGAAGTGCATGTCTTTTTCCACCGTGTGTTTGTTGAATAGTGTATGAGGTGGTACATATCGTGCATTACAGTATACAGTAGAAGCGCATATCTTTTTCCACCCTGAGATTGTTGAATAGTGTATGAGGTGGCACATATCGTGCATTACAGTATACAGTAGAAGCGCATGTCTTTTTCCACCGTGAGCTTGTTGAATAGTGTATAAGGTGGCACATAATGTGCATTACAGTATACAGTAGAAGCACATGTCTTTTTACACCGTGAGTTTGTTAAATAGTGTATGAGGTGGCACATATCGTGCATTACAGTATACAGTAGAAGCGCATGTCTCGTTCCAACGTGAGTTTGTTGAATAGTGTATGAGGTGGCACATATCCTGCATTACAGTAAACAGTAGAAGCGCATGTATTTTTCCACCGTGAGTTTGTTTAAGAGTGTATGAGGTGGCACATATCGTGCTTTAAAGTATACAGTAGAAGCGCATGTCTTTTTCCACCATGAGTTCGTTGAATAGTGTATGAGTTTTTCCACCATGTGATTGTTAAATAGTGCATGAGGTGGCACATATCGTGCATTACAGTATACAGTAGAAGCGCATGTATTTTTCCACCGTGTGATTGTTGAATAGTGTATGAGTAGGTACATATCGTGCATTACAGTATACAGTAGAAGCGCATGTTCTTTTCCACCGTGTGATTGTTGGATAGTATATGAGGTGGTACATATCGTGCATTACAGTATACAGTAGAAGCGCATGTCTTTTTCCACCGTGAGTTTGTTGAATAGTGTATGAGGTGGCACATATCGTGCATTACAGTATACAGTAGAAGCGCAAGTCTTTTTCCACCGTGTGATTGTTGAACAGTGTATGAGGTGGCATATATCGTGCATTACAGTATACAGTAGAAGCGCATGTCTTTTTCCACCATGAGTTTGTTGAATAGTGTATGAGGTGGTACACATCATGCATTACAGTATACAGTTGAAGCGCATGTCTTTTTCCACCGTGAGTTTGTTGAATAATGTATGAGGTGGCACATATCGTGCATTACAGTATACAGTAGAAGCGCATGTCTTTTTCCACCGTTAGTTTGTTGCATAGTGTATGAGGTGGCACATATCGTGCATTACAGTATACAGTAGAAGCACATGTATTTGTCCACCGTGTTATTGTTGAATAGTGTATGAGGTGGCACATATCGTGCATTACAGTATACTGTAAAATCGCATGTCTTTTTCCACCGTGAGTTTGTTGAATAGTGTATGAGGTTTCACATATCGTGCATTACAGTATACAGTAGAAGCGCATGTCTTTTTCCACCGTGAGTTTGTTGAATAGTGTATGAGGTTTCACATATCGTGCATAACAGTATACAGTAGAAGCGCATTTCTTTTTCCACCGTGAGTTTGTTGAATAGTGTATGAGGTGGCACGTATCGTGCATTACAGTATACAGTAGAAGCGCATGTCCTTTTCCACCGTGTGATTGTTAAATAGTGTATGAGGTGGCACATATCGTGCATTACAGTATACAGTAGAAGCGCATGTCTTTTTCCATCGTGAGTTCGTTGAATAGTGTATGAGGTGGCACATATCGCGCATTTCAGTATACAGTAGAAGTGCATGTCTTTTTCAACCGTGTGATTGTTGAATAGTGTATGAGGTGGCTCATATCGTGCATTACGGTATACAGTAGAAGCGCATGTCTTTTGCCACCGTGAGTTTGTTGAATAGTGTATGAAGGGGCACATATCGTGCATTACGGTATTCAGTAGAAGCGCATGTCTTTTTCCACCGTGAGTTTGTTGAATAGTGTATGAGGTGGTACATATCGTGCAGTACAGTATACAGTAGAAGCGCATGTCTTTTTCCATCGTGTGCTTGTTGAGTAGTGTATGAGGTGGCACATATCGTGCATTACAGTATACAGTAGAAGCGCATGTCTTTTTCTACCGTGTGATTGTTGAATAGTGTATGAGGTGGTACATATCGTGCATTACAGTATATAGTAGAAGCACGTCTTTTTCCACCGTGTGATTGTTGAATAGTGAATGAGTTGGCACATATCGTGCATTACAGTATACAGTAGAACCGCATGTCTTTTTCCACCGTGTGATTGTCGACTAGTGTATGTGGTGGTACATATTATGCATAACAGTACACAGTAGAAGCGCATGTCTTTTTCCACCGTGAGTTTGTTGAAAAGTGTATGCGGTGGCGCATATCGTGCATTACAGTATACAATAGAAGCGCATGTCTTTTTCCACCATGAGTTTGTTGAATGGTGTATGATGTGGTACATATCGTGCATTACAGTATACAGTAGAAGCGCATGCCTTTTTCCGCCGTGAGTTTGTTAAATAGTACAGGAGGTGGTACATATCGTGCATTACAGTATACAGTAAAAGCGTCTGTTTCCGTCGTGTTTGTGTTGAATAGTATATGAGGTGGTACATATCGTGCATTACATTATACAGTAGAAACGCATGTCTTTTTCCACCCTGAGTTTGTTGAATAGTATATGAGGTGGTACATATCGTGCATTACATCATACAGTAGAAGCGCATGTCTTTTTCCACCGTGAGTTTGTTGAATAGTGTATGAGGTGGCACATATCGTGCATTACAGTATACAGTAGAAGCGCATGTCTTTTTCCAACGTGAGTTTGCTGAATAGTGTATGAGGTGGTACATATCGTGCATTACAGTATACAGTAGAAGCGCATGTATTTTTCCACCGTGAGTTTGTTTAAGAGTATATGAGGTGGCATATATCGTGCATTACAGTATACAGTAGAAGCGCATGTCTTTTTCCACCATGAGTTCGTTGAATAGTGTATGAGTTTTTCCACCGTGTGATTGTTAAATAGTGCATGAGGTGGCACATATCGTGCATTACAGTATACAGTAGAAGCGCATGTATTTTTCCACCGTGTGATTGTTGAATAGTGTATGAGTAGGTACATATCGTGCATTACAGTATACAGTAGAAGCGCATGTTCTTTTCCACCGTGTGATTGTTGGATAGTATATGAGGTGGTACATATCGTGCATTACAGTATACAGTAGACGCGCATGTCTTTTTCCACCGTGAGTTTGTTGAATAGTCTATGAGGTGGCACATATCGTGCATTACAGTATACAGTAGAAGCGCATGTCTTTTTCCACCGTGTGATTTTTGAACAGTGTATGAGGTGGCATATATTGTGCATTACAGTATACAGTAGACGCGCATGTCTTTTTCCACCATGAATTTGTTGAATAGTGTATGAGGTGGTACACATCGTGCATTACAGTATACAGTAGAAGCGCATGTCTATTTCCACCGTGAGTTTGTTGAATAATGTATGAGGTGGCACATATCGTGCATTACAGTATACAGTAGAAGCGCATGTCTTTTTCCACCGTTAGTTTGTTGAATAGTGTATGAGGTGGCAAATATCGTGCATTACAGTATACAGTAGAAGCGCATGTATTTTTCCACCGTGTTATTGTTGAATAGTGTATGAGGTGGCACATATCATGCATTACAGTATACTGTAAAATCGCATGTCTTTTTCCACCGTGAGTTTGTTGAATAGTGTATGAGGTTTCACATATCGTGCATTACAGTATACAGTAGAAGCGCATGTCTTTTTCCACCGTGAGTTTGTTGAATAGTGTATGAGGTTTCACATATCGTGCATTACAGTATACAGTAGAAGCGCATGCCTTTTTCCACCGTGAGTTTGTTGATAGTGTATCAGGTGGCACATATCGTGCATTACAGTATACAGTAGAGCGCATGTCTTTTTCCACCGTGTGATTGTTAAATAGTGTATGAGGTGGCACATATCGTGCATTACGGTATACAGTAGAAGCGCATGTCTTTTGCCACCGTGAGTTTGTTGAAAAGTGTATGAGGGGGCACACATCGTGCATTACGGTATTCAGTAGAAGCGCATGTCTTTGTCCACCGTGAGTTTGTTGAATAGTGTATGAGGTGGCACATATCGTGCATTACAGTATACAGTAGAAGCGCATGTCTTTTTCCAACGTGAGTTTGTTGAATAGTGTATGAGGTGGCACATATCGTGCATTGCAGTATACAGTAGAAGCGCATGTATTTTTCCACCGTGAGTTTGTTTAAGAGTGTATGAGGTGGCACATATCGTGCATTACAGTATACAGTACAAGCGCATGTCTTTTTCCACCATGAGTTCGTTGAATAGTGTATGAGTTTTTCCACCGTGTGATTGTTGAATAGTGCATGAGGTGGAACATATCGTGCATTACAGTATACAGTAGAAGCGCATGTATTTTTCCACCGTGTGATTGTTGAATAGTGTATGAGTAGGTACATATCGTGCATTACAGTACACAGTAGAAGCGCATGTTCTTTTCCACCGTGTGATTGTTGGATAGTATATGAGGTGGTACATATCGTGAATTACAGTATACAGTAGAAGCGTATGTCTTTTTCCACCGTGAGTTTGTTGAATAGTTTATGAGGTGGCACATATCGTGCATTACAGTATACAGTAGAAGCGCATGTGTTTTCCACCGTTAGTTTGTTGAATAGTGTATGAGGTGGCACATATCGTGCATTACAGTATACAGTAGAAGCGCATGTATTTTTCCACCCTGTTATTGTTGAATAGTGTATGAGGTGGCACATATCGTGCATTACAGTATACTGTAAAATCGCATGTCTTTTTCCACCGTGAGTTTGTTGAATAGTGTATGAGGTTTCACATATCGTGCATTACAGTATACAGTAGAAGCGCATGTCTTTTTCCACCGTGAGTTTGTTGAATAGTGTATCAGGTGGCACATATCGTGCATTACAGTATACAGTAGAAGCGCATGTCTTTTTCCACCGTGAGTTTGTTGAATAGTGTATCAGGTGGCACATATCGTGCATTACAGTATACAGTAGAGCGCATGTCTTATTCCACCTTGTGATTGTTAAATAGTGTATGAGGTGGCACATATCGTGCATTACGGTATACAGTAGAAGCGCATGTGTTTTGCCACCGTGAGTTTGTTGAATAGTGTATGAGGGGGCACACATCGTGCATTACGGTATTCAGTAGAAGCGCATGTCTTTTTCCACCGTGAGTTTGTTGAATAGTGTATGAGGTGGTACATATCGTGCAGTACAGTATACTGTAGAAGCGCATGTCTTTTTCCACCGTGTGATTGTTGAGTAGTATATGAGGTGGCACATATCGTGCATTACAGTATACAGTAGAAGCGCATGTCTTTATCCACCGTGTGATTGTTGAATAGTGTATGAGGTGGTACATATCGTGCATTACAGTATACAGTAGAAGCACGTCTTTTTCCACCATGTGATTGTGGACTAGTGTATGTGGTGGTACATATTATGCATTACAGTACACAGTAGAAGCGCATGTCTTTTTCCACAGTGAGTTTGTTGAATAGTGTATGCGGTGGCGCATATCGTGCATTACAGTATACATTAGAAGCGCATGTCTTTTTCCACAATGAGTTTGTTGAATGGTGTATGATGTGGTACATATCGTGCATTACAGTATACAGTAGAAGCGCATGCCTTTTTCCACCGTGAGTTTGTTGAATAGTGTATGAGGTGGCACATATCGTGCAATACAGTATACAGTAGAAGCGCATGTCTTTTTCCACCGTGAGTTTGTTGAATAGTGTATGAGGTGGTACATATCGTGCATTACAAAATACAGTAGAAGCGTCTGTTTCCGTCGAGAGATTGTTGAATAGTGTATGAGGTGGTACATATCGTGCATTACAGTATACAGTAGAAGCGCATGTCTTTTTCCACCGTGAGTTTGTTAAATAGTATATGAGGTGGCACATATCGTGCATTACAGTATACAGTAGAAGCGTCTGTCTCCGTCGTGAGTATGCTGAATAATGTATGAGTAGGTACATATCGTGCATTACAGTATACAGTAGAAGCGCATGTTCTTTTCCACCGTGTGATTGTTGGATAGTATATGAGGTGGTACATATCGTGCATTACAGTATAAAGTAGAAGCGCATGTCTTTTTCCACCGTGAGTTTGTTGAATAGTGTATGAGGTGGCACATATCGTGCATTACAGTATACAGTAGAAGCGCAAGTCTTTTTCCACCGTGTGATTGTTGAACAGTGTATGAGGTGGCATATATCGTGCATTACAGTATACAGTAGAAGCGCATGTCTTTTTCCACCATGAGTTTGTTGAATAGTGTATGAGGTGGTACACATCATGCATTACAGTATACAGTTGAAGCGCATGTCTTTTTCCACCGTGAGTTTGTTGAATAATGTATGAGGTGGCACATATCGTGCATTACAGTATACAGTAGAAGCGCATGTCTTTTTCCACCGTTAGTTTGTTGCATAGTGTATGAGGTGGTACATATCGTGCATTACAGTATACAGTAGAAGCGCATGTCTTTATCCTCCGTGAGTTTGTTGAATAGTATATGAGGTGGCACATATCGTGCATTACAGTATACAGTAGAAGTGTGTCTTTCCGTCTGAGTTTGTTGAATAGCATATGAGGTGATACTTATCGTGCATTACATTATACAGTAGAAGCGCATGCCTTTTTCCACTGTGAGTTTGTTAAATAGTATATGAGATGGTACATATCGTGCATTACAGTATACAGTAGAAGCGCATGTCTTTTTACACCGTGAGGTTGTTGAATAGTGTATGAGGCGGTACATAGCGTGCATTACATTATACAGTAGAAGCGCATGTCTTTTTACACCGTGAGGTTGTTGAATAGTGTATGAGGCGGTACATAGCGTGCATTACAGTATACAGTAGAAGCGTCTGTTTCCGTCGTGATTTTGTTGAATAGTGTATGTGGTGTTACATATCGTGCATTAAAGTATACAGTAGAAGCGTCTGTTTCCGTCGTGATTTTGGTGAATAGTGTGTGAGGTGGTACATAACGTGCATTACAGTATTGAGTAGAAGCGTCTGTTTCCGTCATGAGTTTGTTGAATAGTGTATGTGGTGGTACATATTGTGCTTTACAGTATACAGTAGAAGCGTCTGTTTCCGTCGTGAGTTTGTTGAATAGTGTATGAGGTGGTACATATCGTGCATTACAGTATACAGTAGAAGCGTCTGTTTCCGTCGTGAGTTTGTTGAATAGTGTATGAGGTGGTACATAACGTGCATTACAGTATTGAGTAGAAGCGTCTGTTTCCGTCATGAGTTTGTTGAATAGTGTATGAGGTGGTACATATCGTGCATTAGAGTAGAAGCGTCTGTTTCCGTCGTGAGTTTGTTGAATAGTGTATGAGGTGGTCCATATCGTGCATTACAGTATACAGTAGAAGCGTCTGCTTCCGTCGTGAGTTTGTTGAATAGTGTATGAAGTGGTACATATCGTGCTTTACAGTATACAGTAGAAGCGTCTGTTTCCACCGTGAGGTTGTTAAATAGTGTATGAGGTGGTACATATCGTGCATTACAGTATACAGTAGAAGCGTCTGTTTCCGTCGTGAGTTTGTTGAATAGTGTATGAGGTGGTACATAACGTGCATTACAGTATTGAGTAGAAGCGTCTGTTTCCGTCATGAGTTTGTTGAATAGTGTATGAGGTGGTACATATCGTGCATTACAGTAGAAGCGTCTGTTTCCGACGTGAGTTTGTTGAATTGTGTATGAGGTGGTACATATCGTGCATTACAGTATACAGTAGAAGCGTCTGTTTCCGTCGTGAGTTTGTTGAATAGTGTATGTGGTGTTACATATCGTATTTGATCAGTATGCACACTTGTTCTGCTTGTTTCAAAGTATGTGGACGTGTAATAACTGCAGGAAAGTTATATTTAAACACAAGTGTACGCATGCTTGCTTAAATAGCATATTCCTGTATCACCACAGAGTACCACCACAGACGACAATAGGTTGAGATTCATTAATAAAAGTGCGAGTGTTCTTGATACCACTAGTCAACATAGTTTTAATCTGGATGTTTTACCTTGGCTAGAAATGTAACTTGAGTTATTGTTCAAAACATCAACCTCGCCACATTTAGCTGGCGTTCGTTGTTGGATTCTATAGCCACTGTACCCCATAAACACTACCTGCATACCTGCTATAGCCACTGTACCCCATATACACTACCTGCATACCTGCTATAGCCACTGTACCCCATAAACACTACCTGCATACCTGCTATAGCCACTGTACCCCATAAACACTACCTGCATACCTGCTATAGCCACTGTACCCCATAAACACTACCTGCATTGTATTCTTGGTTTTGCTTTTATATAATTATATCCATTGCAAATAAAGATGGCATCGTTGTACATGTGAAGGTTTCATATCTCGAACTAATGTATGCGTTATCCTACCCAAATAAAGATGGCATCGTTGTACATGTGAAGGTTCCATATCTCGAACTAATGTATGCGTTATCCTACCCAAATAAAGATGGCATCGTTGTACATGAAGGTTCCATATCTCGAACTAATGTATGCGTTATCCTACCCAAATAAAGATGGCATCGTTGTACATGAAGGTTCCATATCTCGAACTAATGTATGCGTTATCCTACCCAGACAATTTCTAATGCTAAACACGTATCCAAAATATGAGGCTTTTTGTCTTCCTTTGTCAGTGTTCTATCAGAAAGACAGCAATCTATAAACTACTTCTATAACCTGCATATTGTATGTATTGTTTTCTAATTTGCATAATATATACATGGTTAAGTTAACATTGACTTCTTAATATTAAAATTTGTGTATATAAGGGATATAAACTGCAATAGGTATAGTCTATAAAAGCACACTTTTTGCACTTAATTGCCCTCTTGACATTCATGTTGAACCCTTTTATGTGTCTTTAATGTCCTTAAAAGTTCACCAAATGTCATTTATGTTCAAGGAAATTTCTTTTAAATATAAAGTATCTTCAATTATTATTTAAAATGACTGCGTAATTAACGCAACATTTTAATGATGCACCATCTTGGACGCCATCTTGGATAAAACTGTATATCTTCGAAATATTTTTATATAAGAAAAAATGATCTACTTCTTTAGGTCAATGTAACCTAGTTTAAATATTGACCTCAAGAGATAAGATAGTTGTTAAACAATGCTCATGAAATGTTTACAGTTTAAGAATGCGCTTTCGTTCTAGATATACTGGAATTGTCTACATCAACATAAACCGCTTTGGTATGGTTAATTTGTCGCTCAGTTTAGACAAAGTTGTCAATATGTACTTGTTATAGTTGTATCTATGTTTTACGAGAGTGCTTCAAAAAGTTCTGTCACTAGGCATATATCCTTTGAACTGGATATAACACTGAGACAATTACAAGTGTAACATTACTTTTTGTGGTGTGTAAGGTAGAGCAGAAATGACATCCTGCGATTGTCCCTGATATGTGTTCGATTGGTGAGAAGAGACCATGAATTGAAGGATGATATAGATACAGTTAATTTAAACCTGCACGAACAGATCACATATCGAACCAAAATGTAAAACGGTGATTAATGTTACGCATTTCTTTTTGAACTGAGGGTCATATTACAGACGGGTAAACAGAGGTATAACAATTCAATTCAATTCAATTCAATTCACATTTTCATGGCGTCAATGTTATACATCGATACACATGCCACAGTTAATTAATGGCTATAGTTGCGATGGTTCTAGAGACTCAAGTTTTAAAACTCATAACGTGTTGAGACCACAACTGTTTGAATGTAAAATACTCATTGTGGAACCCTATATACATATAGCAGATGCATACTAAATGCACGCATAACACCAGTACAAATATGCTATCACTGCACTGCACTTACTAACTGTTAGATCCTTCGCATGTTTTTTATCATTAACAACATCAACATCATGAGTCAGACCGACTTCTTCTAACTCCCCAACCATCAACAGGCATGAACATTGTCATTTTGAAATGTTCATCATGGACAGTTGTATCTTCTTCATTACAAAACATAACTGGACCAAATCTAACATCCAGGTACAGGAGTGTATATCTTTGGTAAAGTGCCAAGAGATGATACTAAATACATAGCAGAGCCGTAGGCCCTGTTGTTTCAAATAAGATGTTTTATTTCTCTGTATAACTCGATGTAAATATTACAGGACATATCAAATTTCCCATTGTCGTGGCTAAGCAACTTGAGTTTCTGCTTTCAGCAATTTTTAAATGTTATTTCTTGTTCATTGTTGTCGAAGACGCGTTTGGTTTGAAGTTTTTCAGCTTAAAAATGTGTCTTCTGTTATTTTGGTGGCAGAGATATGTTTTCTTGAAATTGCCACGAGAAATAAACCCGCGAGAACACCTAACTTACACAAAGTCAATCACGCGAATGCTTGCCCCTTCTACAGGATTGATGCGATGAACACTTAAACGACAATGATACATTTGGTTTATATAATATAATAGAATAGTTTATTCAAATCCAATAGGCATCTGCCTCTGAGGTACAGACATGACAATATAATAATGACAGACAGTGATAGTTTAAGACATAAATAAGCAATAAGACACAATTGATACACATTAAATAGCCTGGTATGCATTATCTCAATGAATACTAGTATGAAATTCTATCGTTGAGTAGCACTTGGGGCCCGACCCGATTGCATTGTACTTGTACATATATGGCAATAACATAAGTTTAAATCAAATCGTGGAGGAGATGTTCAAAAGGTAACACAATGTTTGCTAAATGCGTGCACTGAAAACATCTAAAAGTACTCGTGTTAAGTTTCAATCCAAAATGTACAGTGGTTACCCTAGCAATCGTCAAAAATCGCTTACGAATTGCTTAAAACACTTTGACCTTCCCGTTCGCATTGACGTACAATGTCCAGTGATCACACATACATGACAAACTATTTGAACTGTCATCCCGATACATGTAACATACCCTGTGTGGGAACCAGCCATACTATTTTTATATACTACCCGATACAAATGATAGTATAGTCACTTGTTGGACTAGGTTGGTACGTGCGATGTCGGAAACTGTAATATACATGTACACGAAGCGAAACCCCGGCTGGTTCAGAAACTCCAATTCTGATGACTGATATACACAGTGTTGGAAACATACTATGTCTTTAGTTTAAATCCGGATTTATATATCATACTTAGAGAGATCAATACTGATGTGGCAGTTTATATGCCGATAATTTAAAAGGTAACATGGTTGACGTATGTAATGCTGCCAGTCTCTTGAGCTTCCATCAGGAATGAATGACACGTACTCGGTGTAGAATACCTGTTTGATTATTCAGTATGTTATCCAGCCAGTCTCGTGACCATCCATCTGGAATGAATGAGACGTTCTCAGTGTGGAATACCTGTTTGATTATTCAGTATGTTATGCAGCCAGTCTTATGACCATCCATCTGGAATGAATGACCCGTACTCGGTCTGGAATTCTTGTTTGATTATTCTGTATGTTATGTATGGTAATGCAAGCTAACAAGTGACGAAACACAGATATACAACAGTATTTATTATTAATAATATTGTAAATAATTTCATATTCCAAACGAATGTTAGTTTAATTACTTCTTTAGACACATTTATCGAATAACTTGCGACGATGGAGTGTTATAAAGCCATGATAATACACCAGTGTAATACATATTTATGCAAATGAATTTCGATCTTTTCCGATTAGCACTGTGTGGGCCAGAATTGCCTCGTCGATTTCCGTAACCGTCACAAATACCAAATTACGACAATCGACGCGGTAGTTCCGTTGTACGGTGCCTTACAGAGAAGACGGGGTCAGCATATGACGTCATCGACGTCATCATACAAACATACGACATTATCCTACAACAATTGTATATAGTTAACTACAAAACAAAATGCTCCGTGAGGCGTTTTTTTGAGTTCATTTATACTGTAAAGTGTTATGAATGTGTTTCCAGTTCATGTTTTTCTGTTTTTTCCTTCCGAATTTAGGTACTTCTTAATAATTATTTGTTTGTACTTTTGAATTGTTGTTTTGTAATAAATTGTTTGTATTTTGTATACGCCCGTTTAAAAAACGGGACGTGTTATGGTATGGGGTTGTCTGCCTGTCTGTCTGTCCGTTCGTCCGTCCGCCAGCCAACCCGCGGTTCATAGGTTAATCACCATTTTTGGGACCAGTAGGTCAAAGGTCAAGGTCACCATGACCTTATGTGGAAATAGGCATTCCATCTGATAACTTCGAAATCGTAAAACCAACACTTATAAAACTTCATAGGTGCATTGCCTTTGGTGAGAGGAGAAACTCTATTGATTATGGTTCAGTTGGACAAAAGTCAAGGTGACCAAAACCTTATATGGAAATAGGCATTATTCGCGATGACTTCGAAACTATAACACCCAAACTGAATAATTTGATAGGTTTATCGACTTTGTAGAGAGGAGGAACCCTATTGAGGTCATTTGGTCAAAGGTCAAGGTCACATTATATGGAAATAGGCATTTTGTGGGATAATTTCAAAACCATAACACCTACACTCACGACACTTCATGAGTATATTGCCCTTGGTAAGAGGAAATATTGTATTTCATTGGAGTTAGCAGGTCATTGGTCAAGATCGCTATGACCTTATGTTGTAATATGCATTCTGCGCGATAACATCAAATCCATAACACCCCCACTTCGTATGTGCATTAACATTGACTAGAGAAAGACCTTATATTGTCTTATATTGTCTTTGGGGTCAGTAGGCCAAATATCAAGGACATCATGACCTTTTATGACCTTATATGGAAATACACATTCCGCCAAATAACTGTGCAACCATAACCCTTGCACTCATGAAACTTCATAGATGCATTACGTTTAGACAGAGGCGAAACCTTTTTGCTTTTGGGGTCACTAGGTCAAAAGTCAAGGTTATCAGTTCATATTCAAAGTGATAACTCCAGGAGTATATTACCCACACTAATGAAACTTTGTAGATGCATTGCCCTTGGTGAGAGGTGGAACTCTATCACATTAAGGCTTAGTTGGTCGAAGGTAAAGGTCACACATGTCTTCATATGGACATACACATTGCAAATGACAATCCCGGAAATATGATACCCACACTTATTAAACTTCATAGGTGCATTGTCCTTGGTTAGAGGAGGAAGCCTATTACTTTTGGGTTCAGTAGGTCGTCAAGGTCACATTGAACTGACAATGACTGAAACCTCTTTGAAACTTGTAACTATTAGACCTACAATTATTGAAGAAATAGGACCCAAGTTAAAACAACAACATTTATTAAGTTATAGCTTAGTAGGTCAGATATCAAGGTCATTGAACTGATCATGACAAATTCCTTTCCAGCTGTTATTCACGAATATTTGATCTACAGTCTTGAAACTTTATACAAATAGTGCTCTTGGTTAAACAACTTCCTCTATTAGTTTTTTTTTGTTAAAATGTCAACGGTAAGGGTTACATTGACCTATCGCCTAGGAAATATGTAGGAAATGCTTTTAGCATAAAAACTTTAGAAAGCGGGCGTATAATGCCCCGTTAGATGGCGCTCTTGTTAATTGTTATTTTGTAATAAATTGTTGGCAATTTCGTTTTCATATAAGTTTGACATGCAACTCCATTTCCCAGAAAATATAAAGCGTTCAAACTTCACACACGCTTACATATCCATGACAGCAGTATATTCCTACCAAAGGTAGGTCACTGAATGGCCTTGATCTATTTCTCATACTTCGTTAATAACATTCATGTGTTAAATTCAAGTTTCTGATTAATGTCTCGGACACCAAAAGCCATACAGATATAGTACTACACACATATCGCCGATAGCAGCGTGTCCTACCAGCAGTAGTAAAATGTGAATGACCTGACATATGCTTTTGTCTTTTGGTTAAGTTCGCCACTTCTCTACCAGTTCAATGTTCCAAGAATAGGATAGCCCGACATCCGGGGCTAGTCCAGTCTGGATCCGGGCTAGTCTCTCTTTCATAAATGGTTGTCCGTCGTGGGGCTAGTCTAAACAAATCTCGGGACAATCAAACTTTTAAAAGTAAAATCCAACAATGTATTTTATATAATTTTGAAAATAGTATAACACATTAGGAATACATAATGATGTATGTTGGTCGATTGTGTTTACATCTACGCCTGTATAGACTGTGCTTAGTCTGTAGATATTTAACAGTTCAGTATGTTGTACCATGTGTAAAGTAGCCTACTTTGTTCTCAGTAACCATCAAATAATATACTTTTTGTCACCACTATTATCTGAAACCGTACCAGTATGCTCCGCTTAAGGCGGAGCTAGGGGGCGTTTGGGGGTGTTGCTTCATACATTACCTCTCATGAACAGACTCAATTGCGGCATTTGCAATTGTTGATTTTATTTTAGTTTTGGATTATTACAGGTCCATATATCATATAACTTACGGACGTGTAATAAAGCCATGACATCAATATCGTATGCAAATTAAGACCGACATCATCACTCGGTTTGGGAAACATCTCGGTACGCAATAGGGGTTGATGAATCGATTTACGTAACTGTTGAAATTACCGGGTAACGGAAATCGACGAGGTTGTTCCGTTGTCGCACGGAGAATACCGAAGCACCGTACGACCCTTATCATACGTAAGGTATAAAGTCAAATATAATTAGTTATGAACGTGTATCAGTGTATGATCAAATGCTCGGTAATAACTAGATGGATGTTATTAATCAATGAAACAAATGCTGCAAACGTTATCACGATCATATCAATATATTCACTGTAACCGTAATGTCAAACACACGTCGTCTGAATCATTTCGCCTTCAGTATGTATACCATGTGTAGTGTGAGATGTGATGATTGCGTAAACACGTTATCACATATTACCTAACAGTTGAATAATTCCTTCAAGTATTATGTTGTTAACATTCTCCTAGAGGTGATGATTGCGTAGACCCGTTATCACATACCTGACATCTGAATAATTTCTCTCAGGTATTCCGTTATAAACCTTTCGCCTCTCATCGCTGCGGGTTCGAATCTCACTGGACTTAAGCTTCTCAGAAAGTGTCGATTTTTACGGATTTATACAGTACTCGTTCTACCTAGGAAGCATGGGGTGGTCTGCCTCTACCATAACAACCCCACCCCACATCCCATCCGTCATATATGACCTTAAACATTAGGAAACTCAACGGGGTTTGAACTCGGAACGACTACGATTGCATGCGAAGCGGGCTCTCTACCGATATCGCAATAAAAGCTAGCTATGCGCCTGCGGCGAGACAGTAGTAACGCGCTTACAAACCTACTTATTTAGCTATACTACAGATTATATTGTACTTCATATACAGCCAGATATATACATTAATGTATACCAACCTTCCTAAAGCCAGCGATAAACATTAATGTATACCAACCTTCCTACAGCCAGAGATATATATTAATGTATACCAACCTTCCTACAGCCTGAGATATACATTAATGTATACCAACCTTGCTACAGCCAGATATATACATTAATGTATACTAACCTTCATACAGCCAGAAATATACATTAATGTATACCAACCTTCCTACAGCCAGCGATAAACATTAATGTATACCAACCTTCCTACAGCCAGAGATATACATTTATGTATACCAACCTTCCTACAGCCAGAGATATACATTAATGTATACCAACCTTCCTACAGCCAGAGATATACATTAATGTATACTAACCTTCATACAGCCAGAGATATACATTGATGTATACCAACCTTCATACAGCCTGAGATATACATTAGAGTATACCAACCTTCTTACGGCCAGAGGTATACATTAATGTATACCAACTTTCCTACAGCCAGAGATATACATTAATGGTTACCAACCTTCCTACAGCCAGAGATATACATAAATGTATAAAAACCTTCCTACAGCCAGCCAGAGATATACATTAATGTATACCAACCTTCCTACAGCCAGAGATATATATTAATGGATACCGACCTTTCTACAGCCAGAGATATACATTAATGTATACCGACCTTCCTACAGCCAGAGATATACATTAATGTATACCAGCCTTCATACAGCCAGAGATATACATTACTGTATACCATCCTTTCTACAGCCAGAGGTATACATTAATGTATACCAACCTTCCTACAGCCAGAGATATACATTAGTGTATACCAACCTTCCTACAGCCGGAGATATACATTA
The DNA here is from genome assembly GCA_037043455.1 of Cyrtodaria siliqua. Classification (NCBI taxonomy): domain Eukaryota; kingdom Metazoa; phylum Mollusca; class Bivalvia; order Adapedonta; family Hiatellidae; genus Cyrtodaria; species Cyrtodaria siliqua. The sequence goes on along the minus strand of JAWPHD010000162.1, from coordinate 309,220 downwards.
ATGTATACCAACCTTCCTACAGCCAGAGATATACATCAATGTATACCAACCTCCTTACAGCCAGAGATATACATTAATGTACTTTCAACTAAATAACTAAGTTTAATATATAGAGAGGAATACATGTTTCCATATATAGTAACAGTACTCTGGGATTTTGACCCCTTGACCTGAATTCAATTCCAGCCTTTCAGAATCTGAGAGGAATGTATTGGTAAGGTTTCTATACGCTCTACCAATCTAAAGTAAATATGCGAAATCTATGTATAGGAACCTTTCTTTACACAACATCTATTGTTATTCAATTAGTTTACAAGGTTTCTCCACTGACCGATATACATTCGTAAAATAAAACATGGGGAAGGGTGGGGGAGGTGGATTGTGATTAGAGGAATTGGAGTGAGTCACACAATGCCTGAAATTCAAACTTGTCTGAGCTTTTATTGGTAAAATATTACTTACAGTAGTATTTTACATATGTTTGTTAGTTTATACATTATGCATATGTTTATTAGTTTATACACTGTACGTATGTTTATTAGTTTATACATTAACATATGTTCATAAGTTTATACATTATACGTATGTTTATTAAGTTTATACACTATACGTATGTTTATTAGTTTATACTTTACACATATGTTTATTAGTTTATACACTGTACGTATGTTTATTAGTTTATACATTATGCATATGTTTATTAGTTTATACACTGTACGTATGTTTATTAGTTTATACATTAACATATGTTCATAAGTTTATACATTATACGTATGTTTATTAAGTTTATACACTATACGTATGTTTATTAGTTTATACTTTACACATATGTTTATTAGTTTATACACTGTACGTATGTTTATTAGTTTATACATTATGCATATGTTTATTAGTTTATACACTGTACGTATGTTTATTAGTTTATACATTAACATATGTTCATAAGTTTACATTATACGTATGTTTATTAAGTTTATACACTATACGTATGTTTATTAGTTTATACTTTACACATATGTTTATTAGTTTATACACTGTACGTATGTTTATTAGTTTATACATTAACATATGTTCATAAGTTTATACATGCTTTGTTGGACCTCATTTTCAACAAAACGCATTCTTCATGCAACAATCATGTCATGTGTGAAGAATACGGTCGCGTTCTTCACATTTTGCAAATGTGACAAATATGTTCGGGCCTTTAGGCGAGTTTTAACAGAATGAAACTTCACACTTGTGTTAAGAAAGTTTTAGACAGTAGGTTTATATACACTTTCCCCATCACAAACATGAGTTTGAGCCCCGCTGTGGTCTAAACTTTTCACGTCTGGAAACTGTCTGGGTTATGGGACTACCTTTGTCTAAATGCCCGATAGACTGCTTCACTGCGCATGTACCGGTGCTCTCAAAAAGTCAATTTAAACAGACGGCTGTTCAGCAGTCTAAATGCCCGAAGGCCATTTTGACATATAAAAAAAAACTTTGCAAAGGAAGTTGGAAATCGTTAACGCATATGCTCATGCAAACTTCTTTGATACACTGACAGCGTGTGATGAAAAGAGGTGCCGAATATCGGACGGAGATATGATCGAACCTGCGACCTCCGGATTTAAAATCAACGCTGCCAACTGCGCTACCGGGCCCGACATCATATTCCTGAAGATAATAGAGGTTTTGAAAATAGTGGTTAGGGTTTTTTAATGGAATATTAGCGGAACTATTCAAGTTTAGCCTGAACGTATAAAATGTGTCTTGAATTAAACTAATAATTCACCATTAAACGAAAAGATGTGCTCGTACACCATCCAGGTCAGGGTCATAATCTTATGTTGAAAATTGAAACTGACTTTCAAATCCAGAGGTGGAAGGTTAGATTTGCACCTGATCCCGGTCACGGCCACCGTATTTTTTCTGTTGTCATTATTTTCCCCGTTTCTTCAAGTAGGACATTTCGACAGTCAGTCAGTTGGTCAGACTGACAGAGGGACGGACCGACAGACCAACGGACAGACAGACAAGCATGCGAAAGGACGGACGGAAGGACAGACAGATATCTATTTTATTGTTACTTTTTATCACATTAAAGTTTATCTTTGCTATAATTTCCATAACTTCACGAAAATAGCTATTAACTGGATAGCATATACACATTTAAAAGTTGCACGAACTGAAGCCATGTGTAGTCGATATCTAAACATTGGTAAAATAGGCCTATATATACAGACATACTTGATTTTACTAAATCTCGATGAAATACTCAAAAATGAGGGACACAGTAGTATAGATACTGATGGTTCTGGCACAGTTTCCTCCCTCGCTACAAACAATCAGCCGTTATCAGTTGTCCAAATGGCGATGGCATACTTGCTGCCAGACCCCCTCGCAACTATACAAACTGCTTGATTGCCCTTCGCTTAGGAAGAACTTTACCAAAAACCCCAGTATCTATTAATTTGTATAAATAAAACATTTGCAATTCATTAAGCAAAGTCTGACGGAACCGGACAGTAGTCTTCATCATCGCTGTGCATATCGTTTTTTACCTTGGAGTATTTGCGTGTATGCTTATGCATCTTGTCCATTATCTAGTATGTATCCTTTATCATCATAAGCTGATAAACTTTTTTTATTTATTATATGGCTGCTTATGTTATGCTTTATGATCTAATAACGTTCATCTCAACAATAGGTATACCACACCTTTCATCTTTCATCTAGCCAATAACCTTTTTATTATCATTAAAATGAAACTTACTTTTTGGATCATAATCACAATTATCAAAAAGCACTTTATCCTTGTAAAAGTCTGCATACACATCTTTTGTTTTTATTTCATAACACAAGGAATCGGTATCAGTAAATAATAACTTAGCTTTTTCATCATATTTATTTTTGATATAGTTTGATATAGTTGTAATGGAAATCATACATTAAATATTTTGACAAGTCCAAAATACACATGCCAAAATAAAAAGAACGATTTAAAACTAATCTTTTTTTTTTATTCTGTTTATGGCAAATAATTTTTTATTAACCATTTTACAAGAAATGAATGCTGCATATTTTAAGAGAACCTCCTCGTCGTGAGTTAATTTAACAATAATTCTTTTTCGCAAATTTTCCATAGTTTTATCAAAAACTGAATTGTTCATCAGTTTGAAGAAATCCTTTTCAAAAGCATTTTTACCAGCTGTTCTCTTAGCAGTACTAACGTCTATGTATATCTTCAACCACTCTGATTCGTCAAACTGTAGTATTCGGTGTATTTTTGTTACCTTCAATCCAAGCTTTTTATACAATTCTAAGTTTCTAAAATGCACGACATACTTTTCTTTATTTTTACAATAGTCTGACAACCACTCATCGTTTATATTTAAACTTTCTGGGGCAAGAGGATAATCATTATGCGAGTCATGTAGTTTCTCAGGATACTTGATATCACACTCAACAATGTAATTTGATTATCCTTTTCCAAACTTATCAACCCACTTGAAGTTGCCAGTAGACAACGGTTGACACATGGCCCACAAATACTAGTTATTAGCATCAATATATATGATGTACTTGCTTTCTTTTTTTTTCTTTCATTTCTTTTTTATATATTTATTGTTAGCCTGTGAATATATGTTTGCGATATAACTCGTACCGCCTCTTAATCCTTTTTCCACAAACAAATACTGATCAATATCAGTTATTAAATCAATTTGGGTACCAGTCATCTTAAGGCATACATCCCAGGCTAAACCAGGACTACTGAAGTAATGGCAAGGATCTTATTTGTAATGCTCAATACACATTTTTTCTAAAACTTTCAAAAACGTCTGCAAAAAGCAGCACATCAGTCTTAAGATACAGATCGTATACTATAAAATCATCGTCTACTTTTAGATCCAGCACAACTGTTTCTCCTTGTTTAGCAATAAGTTTGTGATGACCAACAAGCTTGGGTAAATCAATTTGTAACATGCCGTAATAACCATCTTTGTCGACTTTGTAGGAATTTTTATTTTGTTGCATCCTTTTACCAGTCTTTTGTATAGTTCCACTAGCTGTTCGAATTCGCTCAGGCAACGTTCATATGTAACAATTCAGAGCATTCAGTTCATCAGTCCGAATATTACGTTCTCTCATATGCTAAAATTTAGTTTGTCTGAGGTGCTCGGGGTTATTGATTAATTTTGAATAGTTAAGTTTAGTTGTGTCGCCTACCGTCTCGAACTTCTCCCTGAGTTTTTTTCTTCGAGGTTGCTTTTTTTTGTCTCTAGACCTCTTATCTTGGGAATCATTCCCTTGCGTATCTCTCCAGCCCTTTTAATATATTCATCATAATCAGGACTCCCGTCAGTAATACCTGGTATTTCAGTTGGTATTGGCAAATCATACTTATCAGTTCCTCTTTATTCATGCCAGCATTCAGGTCAATATCATACACCGGTTTGGGTTCCTTAGGCTTCGCAACAAGTTCTTCTTTTTCTTCTCCCCATTCTTCTTGGGAATCATTCCCTTGCGTATCTCTCCAGCCCTTTTAATATATTCATCATAATCAGGACTCCCGTCAGTAATACCTGGTATTTCAGTTGGTATTGGCAAATCATACTTATCAAGTACCTCTTTATTCATGCCAGCATTCAGGTTAATATCATACACCGGTTTGGGTTCCTTAGGCTTCACAACAAGTTCTTATTTTTCTTCTCCCCAATCTTCTTCTTCTATTTCTTTTATTATTTCTTCATCCTCGGGACTAAATGATGCACGTTTTTGTTTGATTTTTTCAAATAATGTTTCTGCGGTTTTGGTACTCTTTCCGGAGTTTTTCTTAATTTTGGTCTAGATTGTATTGACTGCCTTAGTTCCTCCATGAGATCAACCGCAGGTGCTTGGTCTTAAGAATCTACGGTTTGCATGATTGCTGTTTTTTCCAAAACGTGTGGTGGTTGTGGTAGTAGCGTTGGTGGTGGCAGCGGTGGCGGGACAGCTAATTGCGGTTGTAGCGCCTCAGGAAGAATAGCCAACTGTTGGCGTATTTCTGAAAGGGTAATCAAATGCTCAGCTAACCGTCTTGTTTGCTCTGTTATTTCACTAGTTACAGGTTTAAATACTTCTGTGTATAAATCACGACTAGCTCCTTTTTGTAGACTGTTTCGGATAACTTTATTATCTTATTCTTTAACAAGCTCACTCGTTTTTCGCTTTGTATCTGCTAATTCTTTCCATTTTAACAAAGACATGTATAATATGAGGTTAGATTAAAATAAGATAAATTAAAATAAGTTAAGACAAGTATTATCTAAGTATTATTATAATGCAAATTCCAAACTATGATCTGAAAACACGAAACGGTAATTTTAAACTTTATGACAGGCTGTTCTTTTAGAATGTTAATTTGTGGTAATTCAGGATCTTGCAAGACAAACACATTCATACACATGTTGTTAAAACCTTTAGTTTGCTACAAAATCTTGAAAAGATAGAAAAAAAAGAATAAAATTCCAGTTGAAGACATATTAGAAGATAGTCATTTTTGATGATAATCAGAAGATAGTCATTTTTGATGATTATGTTTGTGAACGCAACCAAAATGATATTATTAATTATTTTATCCAGGGAAGGCATAACAATTGTTGCGTGATTTATTTATCTAAATATTATTACAAAACTCCCAAAGACATTCGGTTGAACTGTTCTCATTACATCTTTTTGCGACTCCAAGTATAAATGAAATAAACATGCTTTCTAGAGCAAGATGTCAGCAAAGATCAGTATAAAAAAGCAACTGACGAGAAGTACGAGTTTCTGTATCTTGCTCGTCCTAGAAAGTTTGTCAAAAGAAACTTCACTGATGAAATTTAATGTAATATATATTATATATATAATGGGACTTTTTAACGATCTTGGGGAGGAAGTTACTACCGGCGGTGTTAATATTACACATTTTGGTATTGTGCTGTATGAGTATGTAAAACAAAAACATTTGGTTAATTATCTTAACAAAGGCAAAAAACAGAAAATGTTTTAAAAAGTGATCTTAACATGGATAATAATAAAATCACCAATGTCGGTAATCCAGAAAAGCAGATGATGCAGCAACAAAGCAATTTACTGTTAGAAGAGTAGCAAATATCATACATTATAATATTGAATTCCAGACATGAACAAATAAGATCTGGTGTTCAAAATATTAATACACGGATTGGAGAAATCAATAAACAAATGGTTGACAACAATAATCTAGAAACTGCTATTGCTGATGCTTCAAAACAAACGAGAACTACTTTTACTACCGAAATAACTCAAATTAAAAGATTAAATGCACAGACAAACACTAACGCTGATGACATCAGCAAAGAGTTTGACGACGTCAAAAAGAAAATGGTTTGCAGCACGACGCTGGAGACTGCTCTGAGCAAACTGGTTGACACTGATAAACTTGATACTGCTATTGATGATGTTTCGAAGCAATTGAAAGCTTTTGATGACGAAATAGCTCCATTAAAACAGTTTAATCAAAAGTCTGATAGTCGTCACACAGCACTTCTTGACATAATTTACGATTTAAGGGTGAAAGTAGAAAATGTAAGACATAATTTACTGTTTGAATATGCAATAGATGATGGCATAAGCATCATTCTAGATACTGATGCAAGAAGCTACGGCTAAATATCATATCCAACACGAAAACAACTTGAAAGAACCAAACGTGTTGGTTTTCTCGGAGCGTTTACTCCTGTAACCAAACCATTTGTAAAAACTGGACAATATGCTACAGAAGCGGATGAAGGCTTGACAATTGTAAAACCCGGACGTTATGTAGTTGAAGTAACCCTTACATATACTGTTGCAAATACAGACATTGGTATAGAATATTTTAGTTTGTTTAATGCTAATAAGTCACTTCCTCAGCCAAATATAGAAAATGGTAAACTAATACTAGAAGGAACATTTGAAGCATGTCTTTCAAAATCTAAATATTGGACCATTTTTCCGTCTATAAAATCTCGCACTACACAAGTTTTCAATTTTGAAAAATCAAGTTTTAAACTGTATTACAAATGTGATTACTTTTATCCATCCTATATTATATGGAACAAAACATTGTATTATCATCAGAAAAAGCTTCAATAATTAATAGCTCAAATACAACGAGTAATTTTACAACTGTATTTGACAGACCATTAGTATTAGGCAAGAAAAGACAGTATGGCATTGGACTCGATAACATTAATTTCATGATTTACTAGCGAATATTTGAATAACAAAGTGATAAGGTATCACAATGGAACAGATAGGAAAACTATTAGTTTTGCAAATGGCAATTATAGTTATGCTGATATCGATAATGTATATAAAAGAAGCATTGACTGGAAACAGTTACCCGATGACTTACCTGTCCCAATAAAAATTGAGTTTGATTTATCAAGTTTCAAATGTTTGGTTACCATTCATAATAACTTTATACTTGATTTAAGAGAAACAAACTTTCACATCTTTTGATAAAGATGTAGTTATTAGAGAAACTAAATTTGGAACTGTAACACCAGACAGAACAAATTCTATCGATACATTGTATATCCACTGTGATTTGATAAGAAATTATATTGTTGATGGATCATACGGGGATGTTATTTATGAAATAAGTACAGCTGATCTTAAGAGATCGTATCCTTTTAAAGATGAACCGATAAGAGTCGGGTTCTGTGAAGTAAACAAAATGATCATTAACAGTATTAATATTTACATAACCGATTTCTCAGGTAAAATTATTAATCTTTATGGTGTCCACACATCATTTCGATTTGTTCTAAAGGAATTAATGTAATATATGTTACACTGCATGAAATAAGGAATTTAAGCAAAACTGAAATTTGTTGAAATATCATTAAATTCCATGTGTGGGAAATAATTGGAATTTAATTACACTTAAAGGTAGAATCAAAGTTAGCAACTTGTATTTGGAATTTAAGTGTATTTAATCGCAATTAAAAGAGTATGATAGTAGACCTTTGGAAATGGCCGAACACGACATATACGAAATAATGCAGTCTCGGTTTGACTGAGACTGTTCATAAACGGTAGTGAAATATGCTAGCTACCGCTCACGCTCTCTAGCCCCGGGTTGAGCAGAACTCAATATTCATAAAATCAATAGTACAAAATATTAACCATCCCGAAGATGGCATGCATATGGCGGTGGACATGGAGTATATTTCATCCCCATGTCGTACGGCGTATGGTCCCAGTATCTAATAAAATTAAATGTCCCGAAGTGCGAAATAAACATAATGGAATTTAGTTGGGAGCAGCGGTTATGAAGCCTGCTTATCACAAGTAACACCCAAAAGACTAAATTAAAAAGCAGAAACATATCCTATGAGTGGTTAAATAATACCCAGAGCCTTTTATCGACGGGAGTAGTGGAACTACCAAATCAAAATTAAGTAAGAAAACAAAAGAAATTGAAAATATACCACCGATAACTAAATATAAGTATCGGGCTTAGCGATCTCCAAAGATCGAATGACTACCAGTCCTGATTGCAAGCGCGGGGAGACGTTTTACTGCCGCCACACGGCACACGCAACGCCACTGTGCTATATAAAAGAGTATGAGAGTGGACCTTTGGAAATGGCCGAACACGTATACGAAATATTGCAGTCTCGGTTTGATTGAGACTGTTCATGAACGGTAGTGAAATATGCTAGCTACCGCTCACGCCCTCTAGCCATGGGTTGAGCAGAACTCAATATTAATAAAATCAATAGTACAAAATTTTAAAGGTAACAATACATCATGATGCACATTTAATGATAGCTTAAATTTAGCGGTGGTATTTCATATTGAATTTGGTGGAATTTAATTGCAACTAAATGTTAACGATATATTTCCTATACAGTGCGTAACACCATGATATCATGCTTACAATTCAATTCAAACGAAATGTCATTGCACATCATGTTGCACATTTAAGGAATACTTAATTTTAGTGATACACTCTCTCTCTCTCTCTCTCTCTCTCTCTCTCTCTCTCTCTAACTAGAAAAGTGTGAACTGTAAATGCTTATTGTAAACACAATACATTATTTGTGATTAAAGAATATATACTTTACTAACATTATTAAGGTCATGAAACTCCAGTGTTGTTTATTATTGTTAGAAATTAGTATTTACATCATTAATAATAACTAATGAATAATGTATACACCATATATGATTAAGACATATGAAATAAGAAATATAGTTTAATAATTGTAGGAATAACAGAGAAACAATATATTGTGTCGATACATATGCAGGCTATATTACATGGTTAATTAATTAGAGTGCTTTGACTAATAAGCAATATGATGTTGCGGCATATCTCTGAAAGAAATGTTCACACCTTCGTTAAGACTCTAAGAGAGGCAGTTATAAACACAGTAGGTGTACATCCATGGGCTATTTGAAGCTAATTACATAAACATCCTGTCTCAGTCTTATATAAAATAGTTATACGGATCAGACATCTATACACGTTTCATGTGTTCAGCACACACACACTGTCTGACTGAGAATGGTATGTGAACAAGTAGTTTGTGCGCTACGGAATAAACCAGAAAGGGGATCCTCAAAGATGGCCCTTGGAATCTACTACATAGTTTAATATCTATATATCGTGTCATACAAGATTTAAATGGAACACACATGAATATGTGCAAGTATTATATGAGTGTAAAATTGGAAATAAAGCAGTGTAGGGTTTCATACACCGCATTTAACCTCAACCAAAATTCCATTAAAATTCTTACAGGTTTGGAGTTTAAGAGAAATTTAAGCCTACACCAGTGTTTCCAACATCACATTTATCCGCGATAACATTTCATTAAATTTCATGTGAAAGTGGAGTTTAAGTGAAATTTAAGTGGACACCAGTCTTTCCTATATCCCATTTAACCTCATCAAAATTTCATTAAATTTCATGTAAAAGTGGAGTTTAAGTGACATTTAAACTGACACTATTGTTTCCTACATTACTTATATGCAATAAAATGTCATTAAATATCATGTAAAAGTGGATTTTAAGTGAAATTTAAGCAGACCCAGTGTTTCCTACACTACATTTATCCGCAATAAAATATTAAATTTCATGTAAAAGTGGAGTTTAAGTGAAATTTTAGCGGAAAACGGTGTTTCCTACATCACATTTAAACGCAGTAAAATGTCATTAAATTTAATTTAAAAGTGGAGTTTACGTGAAATTTAAGCCGACAGCAGTGTTTCATACTCCGCATTTAACCAAAATAAAATTTCATGTAAAAGTGGAGTTTAAGTGAAATTTAAGCAGACATCAGTGTTTCCTACGCCACATTTATCCGCAATAAAATTCCATTAAATTTCATGTAAAAGTGGAGTTTAAGTGAAATTTAAGCGGACAACAGTCTTTCCTATATAACTTTTAACCTCAACAAAATTTCATTAAATTTCTTGTTAAAGTGGAGTTTAAATCAAGGTATTTTGTGAAAAATTAAATCAATTAAAAATGAATTCAATCTGAAATGTAAGGGTGAATTAAACTTGCTGATACCTCATTGTAATAGGAATTTAAATGTAGTTTAATTGAGATTTAAGTTGTGATTATACACCTTATTTCATGCAGTGTTATATGAGACGTTTAAAAAAAGTTTATGACACTAGTACAGGAACATATACTAAAGTTGACAGATTAACTGGGGCTGGCATATTTGATTTTTTTTCAAAGGTAGGCTCAAAGATATTTAGTGAGTCTGTGAAAACAGTAGGCAAGAAAGCATTAGAAACTGCTGGTAAACGAATCATAGAGAGTGGTTCTAAAAACCTTGGAGAAGAAGTAGGTAAAATGGCTGCTGATAAGTTAGTTTCAGTTATAAAACCTAAACCAAAAGGAGAGATAATTTTAAAAGAACTGCGACAAGGACTATCACAACCTGACTTATACGGTGAAGTGATTTATAAACTTCGTAAGATTCTTGGTCATGATCACTTTCATACTATCTTTGTTAAACTTGTTAAAAAGTTTATCAAAAGAAGTTATGTCCCTATCATTTTGCAACGTACTGCATGCTTTGTAGCGGACCCTTTTACAGTTCGCCACTGTCCTTTCCTCTTTAATTGTACGATGACCGGACAGGCTGTGAACCCTATGATGACGCCTACCTAAAGCCCATTGGGACGGTGGCGTTTGATGTTTGTCTATGATATTTCTTGTCGTGACCCTAATGGTTTGTTCTCGTGTTGCTCTGCCAAGCCATTGAGAACCTTCATTCTGGCTTTCTAGGCTATTGTGTTACGTATATTGCCTATTGATGCTGCCTTGTTGGTTAGAGATTAGATCATGGCGGGGATTTCTTTATTTACACTGTCCTGTTTTAGTGGGATGACAGTAGGGTAAGTGTGAGGTTTCGTGCACCGTAAAACCGGTTTAAATCCCCGGTGGCCTACTTTGCCACTGACCGTTCCAAGGCGGCAGCCCTATTGTCAACCCTTTTGTGTTTGTGATTTCGTTCGAATTTATTATTACTTTTGCCTTCTTGTTTGTCTGTTTGCGTGTTTGTTTCTGTGTTTTGGGGTTGACTGTCCTCCTTGAAAGCTACTTTCCCTGGCCGATCTTTTTATATTTCTTTACAAAGGCTGATAGCGAAAAAGAAATTGTAGCTGAAACTGAGGATGATGTAAATGCAAAAAATAACAGATTACTTTCCGGAAGGGGAATCAAAAGTGCGATTATTCATACAAGAATTAAGCGATTAATTAATAAAAAGTAATCTAACTAATAGTATATGCGGATGTTTCGAAGTGAACAATATAATACCCGATACGAACATGTACCTATTCAGTTAGATACTCCTATATTAACACAACCAGGAAATGCTACCAGACAAATGAAAAGTAAAGCAAAATGGAAAAATAGTTTACGATGGAAATAATCTTCACAGATTTGTTAATGTCAAAAGCTTGCTTGATATTTCTGACGATTATGCAAAGACAACCGGAACAAGCGAATACTTTTATTTAGACAATACGATTGCTGCAGAATCTCGAAATGATCAAGCTGGTTATAACCTAGAATTTACTGCTCGTCATGCTTTAATCATATATAATAAAAAAGTTGACTCTATAATTCCATTAAATAAATATTCCTTCTTTGAAGGTTTGTAAACAAACATGCTTCCTCCTGGTCATATTCAAATCAGCTTGCAGCTGACATGATAATGTGTTAATTTTCAAATCAGATGGTGATGATGGTCGAGTAGTTATTAATAAATTAGTTTTGTGGATACCTAGAATGGTATTTAACTCAGATGGTTTAGCTTATGTTATGTCAAATCATATGACATCAACAAGATGGACTTATCTTCGTGAAATGATACAAGAAGCGGAAGTTCTCAACTGACTGAATCCGTATTTAGAATAACGGCTAGAGTTAAAAGTCCAAACCATGTTTTTGTTTATCTGCAAAGGTCAGAGAAAAGTTCTTCTCAAACACAAAATCCTCATCTTTTTGATACGTTTAGGGTAAGTGCTGATAATACTAATTGCTATTTACAGTCAGCTAGATTTGAAGTTGGAAATGGAGTTTATTATCCGGAAACCGAATATAGTTATGCTAATATCATAAGAATATTCAGAGATGTTATTAATTATTCTTGCAAACAAAATGATAAAGACACTTGAACTTTACTTAACGTGAGTAATTTTAAAACTCTTTTCGGAATGATACATTTTGATTTGAGTTACAAGGAAAATGAAGTCAGTATTGATCCAAGACAACTAAGTTTGAGATATAAGCTAAATAAACCCACGGGGCTCCTTATAAAGTTCATGCTCTGGTTCTCTATGAAGAATATGTAGTTATTGATACTGTCGGAAATGAATTGGTAATAGTTTAATGTAACTTATAAAATATATGAATTACATTTCCCCGTCCTACGAATCAGTAGTGTTATTTTTACTGGTCCTTTCGGACCAACGAACCCAATATAGTTGGCTTTGAAGTAGAATACCGCTTAAACCGGTGCTAGGGGGCGTGAGAGGTGTTGCTTCTTTCATTACTTCTCATGAACAGACTCAATAAAACCGAGTCTGCTGCTTTATTCTCCTAATTGTGTTTGTTGCTCCCAAAGGATCACCTTTATCATTATATATGAACATTCACACTAGCGTTCGTTTAGTGCAGTGTGGCGGCTGTAAAACGTCTCCCCGTGCTACGAATCAGTAGTGTTAAATCCTTTACTGCACACGCTACACTTAAATGGTGTCTCGCCTGTATGTCTGTGCACATGCACTGTAAGACTGCCTTGATGGGTAAACTCTTGACTGCATTTGTAACACTTAAATGGCGTCTCGCCTGTGTGTGTCAGCAGGTGTCCTTTAAGGTGACCTGACTGCGTAAATCCTTTACTGCAAACGCCACACACAAATGGTGTCTCTCCTGTATGTGTGCTCATGTGTATTTTAGGATTATACGAACGCATAAATCCTTTGCTGCAAATACTACACTTAAATGGTGTCTCGCCTGTATGTATGTGCATGTGCGTTTTACGACTGTCTTGATGGTTATATTCTTGACTGCTCACATCACACATAAATGGTGACTTGCGTGTATGTGTGCGCAAGTGCTTCTTTAGATCATTCGACCGAATGGATCCTTAACTGCACACACTACATTTAAGATGAGCCTGTATGTATCCCTGCCTTCTCGGTACTTCTCCTGAAGTTTTCGCTCTAATTCCCGATTGTTTAGACTTCTTAAAATATTTTAACAAGGCCGTAACCTCGAGCTTTTGCACCTCGCGTTTTTCTTCACGTCTGTTTTCACTGGTTCTTCAAAATTCTTCTGATTTTTCAATTTCTTATCCTCCTCATCCAATTCTTCTAATTCCATCATCAGTAAGAATTCCTCGTCTATTTCTTCGTCTACTTCATCGTTGACTTCATAGGTCAATTCTTCGACTTTAAACAAGTGAGTGTTCGTTCCCTTCGCAACGTCTTTTCCTTCAATCATCTCAAAACCCGAAGGATGATCCTAGTTGTCTCTGTCCATTCGTGTGGCACCTCATGTATGCATCATTTTGTAATCAGGTAGAGTTTTAATTTTGAATCAATCAAATAACGATAGAATTCGGTCCCGTGCAAGGTATATTTGTACAAGGTATACAAAAACAAAAGTGATAAAAATCGAAAAAAAGAACACATCGTCTTTACATAAGAGTAAGCTGTTTCGTTTCATAATAAATCAGTTTAATAATTTTATTTAATTATTCCCACGCTACACTTATATGGCTTCTAGCCTGCATGTGCGTTCATGTGTTTATAAAAGAAGATAAATCCTTTATGGCGCACGATACACGTATATGGTGTTTTCCCTGTATATGCGCATGTGCCTTGTAAAAACGAGTATGATGATGGACCTTTGGAAACGGCCGAGCACGACACATACGAAATATTGCAGTCTCGGTTTGATTGAGACTGTTCATGAGCGGTAGTGAAATATGCTAGCTACCGCTCACACCCTCTAGCCCCGGGTTGAGCAGGACGACGTGCTGTGCTACACAACCTGCATGAAACGGTATCTGTTCTGTATTTATATCCACATGTGTCGAAAGAGGTATGTGCATGTTGTTATGTCGTCTTTATGTGGTGTCTGAAACAAAAGAAATCTCATGTTGTTTAACAGTTAATGTATGTATGCCTTTATGTCCATGGGCTGATCAATTGTATAAAGTACAAGCATCCGCGGATTCAAATGCCTCACCTATCAGAGACCAGACTTTATGAATTTCTAAGTCGTAACAAGGCCATCTTTTTCAAAATGCAATAGAGAGGCATGGAACATGGCTCATCAACACATTACAGTTTATTAAAAGCCGCCCCAGAAAGAGGGACAGGATGCAAAGGAATCCGAGCACATGCCATACTCTTCATATCGAAGATGAGGTATTATGTCTGCAACTAGTTCTGGACAATTGGAATGTGGGACATTATCCTGCTGCATAAATGGGGAATTGAGTCTGTTAAAGGAAGACTCAATTACAGACTCGACAAGACATTTCGCTAATACAATTACCCATGTATGCCTATGTGTACAGACTCGAGAAGACATTCCGCTAATACAATTGCCTATAAATGACCATGCGTACAGACTCGATAAGACATTCCGCTAATACAATTGCCTATGAATGACCATGTGTACAGACTCGAAAATACATTCCGCTAATACAATTGCCCATGTATGCCTATGTGTACAGACCCGACAAAACATTCCGCTAATACATTTGCCTACGAATGACCATGTCTACAGACTCGACAAGACATTCCGCTAATACAATTGCCTATGTATGCCTATGTGTAAATATGTGTATAAAACGTTTATTTAGCCCATTGGACTTTTAGTCTTCGCAATAGTACAACAGTACGGTATGAGGCGCTCGTCTTAGAATTTAATTTTAAACAAAACTGGGTTTTACACCTTTTGGGAGTTATTAATGAATTACAAATGCGTGCATTATATTTATAAATTGTAAGATTTACACTCCTATCTGTTCGCATTCTATTTTTTATAAACCCACATTATTCCAAAGTAAGATGGTGGACGCAGGAATATTTCTGTCAACAACATTTTATCTTTTGACGATAACGATGTTTTATGGTGAATATCAGACAAAAGTAGGATGCGTATCAATGTTTATTTTATCATTTAGAAACATAAAAGAACAATACTTCTGCTTTATGGGAAATGTCGCAGTACTGAATATATAGAAGGAGAAAATGATAAAAATGAAATGTTTTCATATAAGATGTAAATATGTTGTGACTTTTAAAACACGTTTTATGTTATAGAAATGTACGGTACAACGATTGTGTTAATATGTTAATTTAGAATCCCATCACACCACCCAATTTACCATGAATCCTTAACGTAATTCCAACAGTTGAATTGGAGAAATGCCCATCTTTGAAACTGACAACTTTATTGCTAAATTTTATAATAGCTATCAACAACAAGGCATTTAACAGTTTCCTACTGTAAATTACTTAATTGAGAGCATATTTAGAGTTATAATTGAAACAAACAGTTAATACAATACACACAATACATATGTACATGTAAACCATAATGTGTAAAGAAATTGAGGTAACATTCGGGTTTCCAGGTTGTCAGGTGTGTACAGGTCCGTGGTGCATGATTAATAATTGTTTTAGATATGTCATTCAAAAGATGTTATCTGGTGGTATTCAACCATTTATGTAACTCTATATGTTCGTGTATTCAAAGATAGACTTGATGTCTTTATAGAACAATGGTTATACGGGGTATTTGAAAAACATGCACTGTTTAGTGATAGTTGCACTTGTTTTTTTTAAAGTTATTATACGTTGCCCTAGACAACGCATTACAAATTATACTGCTTTTGAAATGATTGTATTTATTTGAAAAAACTGTCTAGACTGGTTCACAAACATTTCCAATTTTCAGGTAAAATTGCGAACAAATATTCTTTTTTTCTAAAACCATATTTCAGTTTGTGGCTTTGTTAATGAATTGAATGCACATCTCACATCTCCAATACATTATACAACTGGTGGAATTTACATCTCCAATACATTATACAACTGGTGGAATTTCCTTTTAAAAGAATAAATCGTGTTTTCCTGAATCCAAATTCATATTTAACTGTATTATTACAATTTCAATCCGATACTTACACACATGTTTTAGCCAGAATGGAGAAAACTGTAACATATGTTGTAACAAGTAAACGTGTGGTTCAATTCATTTGCATATGTTGCTAGTGGTTTATGTTGCTAGTAATAAATGTGCACATATTGTAACATATGTATCTGCGATAAAACATTATTAAAGTAAACATCTAGTAAGTTCATACCTTGTCGTTGAGACTGTACGCGTTTATAGCCTAGTTTGATACGATCAATAATCAAATTCAAATTCTCCAAAAGTTCCATCAATCAACAATTATCTCTGAATGAAGAACAGACAACAAACACGAACAGTTCGACAATATCAAGTTGTGATTTATACTTGAATTATCTCCCTTAGTAGTAATTTCCCCATTTACAACAAAGAACAATTATTGAACGCTTTCTGTTGATATCGGGGCAAAATCGACAACACTCATGGCAAACAAGGGATGAACACGTATAACTCACGGACTTACTGTTAACAATATATTCTATATACTGTACACGATGGGGCAGTCGACAACACACACAATGTATGAACACATTGTATAAGTTAAGGGTTCGCCAATGTTCTGAAATGACTTTCCAGTGGGTGGGGTATTAGGTGTTGAAACCTAAATAACTAGACAGTCTTGAAAATATGTAACACACCTTTCATATTAAACTTTGAGTATAATTCACTTTAGTCATAAGGAAAAATGTTAATATGTGGGTACTTAATTAGCGTGAACAAAAACAATAGGGTAAAGGACTTCCCTGCAAACAATATAATTACTGAACAAAATAATAGTTTTTTGGCTTAGACTAAATGTATAGACAATGATTAACAATATGTTAGAGTATTAAGTCGAAATTCAAACCAGTTTTTCAGAAAAAAGTAAATAACTTCGTTGACACGTTGAAATTTTCTTCGGCCATTTTTTTCATTCATAAAAATATGTAAACAAAAGTGGAACGTGGATTATTGCCTAAATTGGTGTGAGAGTCATCTATGCAACTACAGAACATATATGTGAATCTTGAATATTACCCTAAGTAGATTGTTAAAACATTGAAGACAAATCAAATCACCTGTCAGGTAATCATGGATGTCGAGTTAAAGATTTTACGTTTTCTTGTTGTATTTTCAATGCTTCACCTCGCTGAACAAAGTGTGACCGATTAACCGATTACGATTCCTACGCCTATCATTTTTTTACGATGCATACTACGGAAATCCGAATTGAATTTTCGAATTCATAATTACAAATCATATTTTTCATATTAAACAATATTCTTATCATTTGCGTTATAAATGTTGCAAGAAAACGAAGAAAATGTACCCTTGCCGTTATAAATACTAAAAATAAGAAATAAAAATGGCACTACTTTATGCAATTGTAGGTGATATAAGTCATTCGTTCGTGAAAACTCGGATAATACCGGCTACGTTCGGAATCATGCTTCATAGAAATGATCGAGATGTTGCGAATGAGAAGTTTCCGGAAATTAGAAAGTAACAATGTTATTTGCCAAATTAACTGATTTTATAATGTTTCGAAGCTTATATCTCTCAAGAATAACATATTTAAGAAGAAACAATACGTTTTCCCCACGCGCCTGTTATAAACTGTTCAGATCTATCAGAATACAGTCGCAATAGAGGTTCGTTCATGAGGTAAACAAATGTTTGTAATACCGTTCATTCAATAGTCATTGTGTAGTATTAGTAGTAGTAAATCTCGTGCAAATCGTATAATTTAAAGTGATTTGCACTACTTTTGGGGATAAAACACGGTGCAGAAAATTCATTGATTTGGCATAGATGGTGTTATGAAATTCCGTTTTATTAAGTTGCTGTTATTTAATTTTTCATTTTTATTCTTACATATTGTAAACAACATACTGTACTATGGATGTATGTATTCACTTTCAATAAAAAAAGAAAAAGAAGTCAATGATTGGATGCACCCGAGGTACTGAAATCAAAAGTACAATATCTTTTTTATGATTTACTTCTATTCAAAACACTAGCTATCAAAATGTTTGCTTATAAATGTGACACACTATGTCAGCATTGACAGTTGCAAGAAAATTGAAGTTTAAGCAAAAATTGACATTGTAAATTTTACCATACCCCACCCACTTTATACTATTGGCGAACCCTTAACTCACGGACTTACCCTTACAGAATGCCTGTCTATTTGTGAACATTTGGCGAATATATTGCGAACATTCTGCTGCGAACTGGTTTGTTCGCAGCAACTATTCGCTAATCGTTCGCAAGTAGCCGCGAATACAAAGCGAATGAATTTTCAACTGTCTGCGGGTTATTCTCTAAAGAAAACAATCTGTTCGTTAGAAGAACTTAGAATATTTGCAAATGGTCAACTTATTCGCAGTTAATATAATGTTGGCTGGGAAAAGTTAATATAATGTTCGCTGGGAAAACTTAGAAAAAATGCAAATGGTAAATTGTTCGCCGTATGTTTGCCAGAGGAACTTCGTAAACTTTTCAAATGGTAATGTATTCACTGTATGTTCGCAAGAAGAACTTCAAGCCGTAACTTGTTCGCTGCATATTTGCCAAAAGAAATCAGGAAAAATGCAAACGGTCACTTATTTGACATAGATTTGCACTTAGGACTTAGGAAAATTGCAAATGGTACTAATAAGTACTTTGCTGTTTATTTCAAAATTATATTCCTTTATAACACATGAAAAACATTTGCTTTATGATTTCCAGTGTATCAATATCCTCTCAAATGGCAGATAATTGGTTTAAAATGGAAAGCTTTCTAAATTCAACACCCATATTTTCCTTAGATCTATATGATAACAACTTGATAGTAGTCATGCATGTGTAACAGTAAAGTATTACTTCACATTCATGATACACTTTGAACATATAAATCATAAATTTTGCTATATATACACCCTAGTTCTAAGCTAATTAATAAAGACATTCAGAACACAGAATTAATTACTTAATGATATCTATATGCTAATATCATAGCCTGAACACATGTGTTGATAGTAAATTATTTAGCACCTTGTGCTGGGTGTGTTTTGTTAGTTAGTCACGTGACTGTCATTATCCAATGAAATCGATGCTTCTAGATTCAAACACAAGTGTACAGTGTTTATACATAGTAGTCAAAGTAGATAGACCAGAAAAAAAGGAATAATAATGGTTCGTATTTTTAATTTAATAAGTGACAAAAGAGTAATACTATAGTATATATACAACAAGGATATATACATTATTCATGCAGGATAACGATAAAGTAAGTAATTTGGTAGTAGTATTCTTTAAAAGTTATAGTCTATGACCTACAGATACCGGTTTAAAAAAAAAAAGTCTTATATTCTATTAAATATAGTATTCTAATAGAATATAAGACTTTTTTTTTTTTTTTTTTAAACCGGTATCTGTGCTATGACCCAGTAAACAATCAAGCCTCAAGATATGCATGAAGTATATGCAACCATGCATACTGTATTTTACTTTATGAATAATCTGCATATTAATATAACATTATATACGGTTATATTTAACCAAACATGACAACGATAACTTATTCGTGTTGTAATTGTTTGAATGCACTGATGACGTAGGGGTTAATGTGAACTCTGAAGTTTGATGTGTGAACTCCGAAGTCTGGACTCTGGGTCTGAAGTCTTAACTTTGAAGGGTGGAGTCACCACCGGTTTTTCGTAAAACACAGTCTAAATTACTTCAACTTATCAATGAAAATGTACTGAATCAACCTTGTTTTCTACAGAGCTGATATAATTTGACTCGACATGTTCAGCAAAAAATGTTATTTCGATATTGGAAATGACGTGTTATGTAAACTGTCCAATAATGTGTTTATTTTTTATAAATGGCGACTAGACAGGTCGTTGCGGACCCAAACATGTTCGCCTAAAGTTAGTAAAGTACATATCATTTCAATCCACAACTGGTGGCTACAAGGTTTACTTATTCTATTCAATATAAATGGGTAAAGTATATTATTAACGATTCAAGAAGGTAGTATAGGTCATTGTAAATTTGTATTTTACTAATATAGGCGATAATATTGAAGAAAGATTATTTTCACTAAAATTTCAAACCAAATACTTTTGACAATAATTTTAGAAAATATTAAAATGCTGATAATTTTCCAAATACAAATTAAGATTGGAATTTCTTATTTATATTCGGCGAACAGTTTCTACTGTGCATAATTTGTGAACAATTTAATGCGCTTGCCAAGTATTCGCGAGAACTGTTCGCGGCAGACCTAATTTGCATGTCAAAAATGAATATTTGGTGAATACTTAGCAAACTGTTTCTTTGGCAAACTACTGGTGAACAATGTTTTCTAGTGAATAATTTGCGAACAACTGAATGTTTGCCATTCGCGGCTGACCTAATTTGCATGTCAAAAATGAATGTTGTGTGAATGGTTGTCGAACACGTTTTGCAGTGAACTATTTGCGAACAGTGCTTTCTGTTAAATTATTCATGAACAATTTAATGTTCGTCAAGTATTCGCGAGAACTGTTCGTGGCAGACCTAATTTACATGTCAAAAATGAATATTTGGTGAATACTCAGCGAACTGTTTCTGCGGCGAACTAATGGTGAACTATGCTTTCTAGTGAATCATTTGCGAACAACTGAATGTTCGCCAAATATTCGCGAGAACTGTTCGCAGCAGACCTACTAATTTGCATGTTAAAAATGAATGCTGTGTGAATGGTTGGCGAACATTTTTTGCAGCGAACTATTGGCGAACTGTGCTTTCTGTTAAATTATTCATGAACAATTTAATGTTAGCCAAATATTCGCGGCAGACCTAATTTGGATGTCAAAAATTAACATCCAACGAATACTTGGTGAATAGAAATATATATTGAAAACTATATTCGCCGATGGTTCGCTATTTATTAATCAAAAGATTCGCCAGAATAGTTCGCGGCAAGCCATTTGTTTCTGAAAAGGTACTGTTAACATCATAGTCTATATACTGTACATGATGGGGCAGTCGGCAACAAAAACAAGGTATGAAAACATTGATGACTCACTGACTTACTGTTAACAATACAGTCTATATACTGTACATGATGGAGCAGTCGACAACACAAACCAGGTATGGACACATTGTATAACTCACTGACTTATTGTTAACAATATAGTCTATATACTGTACATGATGGGGCAGTCGACAACACAAACCAAGTATGGGCACATTGTATAACTCACTGACTTATTGTTAACAGTATAGTCTATATACTATACATGATGGGGCAGTCGGCAACAAAAACAAGATATGAACACATTGTATAACTCACTGACTTACTGTTAACAATATAGTCTATATACTGTACATGATGGGACAGTCGACAACACAAACACGGTATGAACACATTGAATAACTCACTGACTTACTGTTAAGAATATAGTCTCTATACTGTACATGATGGGGCAGTCGGCAACAAAAACAAGGTATGAACACATTGAAAAACTCACTGACTGTTAACAATACAGTCTATATACTGTACATGATGGGGAAGTCGACAACACAAACACGGTATGAACACGTTGTATAACTCATTGACTTAATGTTAACAATATAGTCTATATACTGTACTGTACTATATACTCACTGACTTACTGTTAACTATACTGTACATGATGAATGTTGTCAAGCAATTTTAAGGATTTTTCCTACAGTTTCTTCATTTCTTCCCCTATGAACAATTTTTTTTGTAAGATTTTGTGCCTAACTAGAAAATTCTATCATAAGCATATTTCAGCTTTAAAATAATAAGTCACCTTCTCAGGTTCTGAGATATCTAAAGAGAAATATATGACCCATGTTCAATATTTGGTAAATTTCCTATAACTTCAGTACAACATAAATTAGGCAAAAAATAAAGAATTTAATAAGGAAATCAAATCGATTTACATTAATTTATTGAAGCTCATTATAATTATATGGTCCTCTTTATGTATATATGAAGAAAAATGCATGATACCTGCGGAAAAGGGGGAATATTTTCTGTACTGCCATGCAGATCCTTGGAATAAAATGGCAGATGTTGGTGGCAAAAATATACATTTCGAGGAAATAAGTATTTTGAATGGCCCATTTTATTAAGTTAGCAAATATCGTGTACTTCAAGATGATGAAAAAAAACATAGACATTTTTCTTTAATAGTTACCGATAGTTAACGATAGTGGGTAGCGAGACATAGCAGTCACTTTTCCGACGGCGTCCATATTTTAAATCAACTATACATCAACAACCGCTGCTCGAATTATTCTGAACCTTTATCAGATGCTTTGTTGGGTCAAGGGACATCACGTAATGCCAAAATTACCAAGGCCAACATCATATTTGCGTTATATTCCCAAAACTTAACCTTGGTTATGCCTCATTTTCTGTGATACTTGGTCATATATATTTTTGGCATTGGTGGACATCACCGAGTGACAAAAATACCAAGGTGAAGGTCATGTTTTGCTTATTGTCCCCAAACTTAACCTTTGTTAGGTAACTTAACCGTGGTTAGGTAACTTAACCACCGTTAATTTTAAGTGATTGCCTCAATTTATGTCTTTGATACTTGGTCGTATGTATTGTAGGCATTGGTGGACATCGCTGAACGACAAAGATACTAAGGTCAATGTCATGTTTTGTGGTATTTCCCCGAAACATCAGTTAGTTTGGTTAGATAAGTTAACCTTAGTTAACTTCTTCTGATAACTTTGTGTGATACTTGGTCATATGTATTGTTGGCATTGGTGGACATCACTGAACGACAAAAATTACCAAGGTCAAGGTAATATTTTGCGTTAGTTCCCCAAACTTAACCTTGGTTATGTAACTTAAAATTAGTTAACTTTATGAGATTTTTCACTGTATGTCTTTGATACTTGGTCGTATGTATTGTTGGCATTGTGGACATCGCTGAACGACAAAGATACCAAGGTGAATGTCATGTTTTGCGGTATTTCCCCGAAACATCGTTAGTTTGGTTAGGTAATAAATACTGATAAAGTTGATCCTTTGGGAGCAACAAACACAATTAAGAGAATAAAGCAGCAGACTCGGTTTTATTGAGTCTGTTCATAAGAAGTAATGAAAGAAGCAACACCTCTCACGCCCCTAGCACCGGCTTAAGTGGTATTCTACTTCAAAGCCACTTATATTGGGCTCGTTGGTCCCAAAGGACCAGTAAAAATAACACTACTGATTCGTAGCACGGGGAGACTTTTCACAGCCGCCACACTGCACTAAACGAACGCTAGTGTGAATGTTAATAAATACTGATAAAGGTGATCCTTTGGGAGCAACAAACACAATTAAGAGAATAAAGCAGCGAAGTAATGAAAGAAGCAACACCTCACACGCCCCATAGCACCGGCTTAAGCGGTATTCTAACAGTCAGTGAGTTTTTCAATGTGTTCATACCTTGTTTTTGTTGCCGACTGCTCCATCATGTACAGTATATAGACTATATTCTTAACAATAAGTCAGTGAGTTATACAATGTGTCCATACCTGGTTTGTGTTGTCGACTTCCCCATCATGTACAGTATATAGACTATATTGTTAACAGTCAGTGAGTTTTTCAATGTGTTCATACCTTGTATTTGTTGCCGACTGCCCCATAATGTACAGTATATAGACTATATTCTTAACAGTAAGTCAGTGAGTTATTCAATGTGTTCATACCGTGTTTGTGTTGTCGACTGCCCCATCATGTACAGTATATAAGACTATAGTGTTAACAATAAGTCAGTGAGTTATACAATGTGTTCATACCGTGTTTGTGTTGTCGACTGCTCCATCATGTACAGTATATAGACTGTATTGTTAACAGTAAGTCAGTGAGTTATTCAATGTGTTCATACCTTGTTTTTGTTGCCGACTGCCCCATCATGTACAGTATATAGACTATGATGTTAACAGTACCTTTTCAGAAACAAATGGCTTGCCGCGAACTATTCTGGCGAACCATTGATTAATAAATAGCGAACCATCGGCGAATATAGTTTTCAATATATATTTCTATTCACCAAGTATTCGTTGGATGTTAATTTTTGACATTCAAATTAGGTCTGCCGCGAATATTTGGCTTACATTAAATTGTTCATGAATAATTTAACAGAAAGCACAGTTCGCCAATAGTTCGCTGCAAAACATGTTCGCCAACCATTCACACAGCATTCATTTTTAACATGCAAATTAGTAGGTCTGCTGCGAACAGTTCTCGCGAATATTTGGCGAACATTCAGTTGTTCGCAAATGATTCACTAGAAAGCATTGTTCACCAGTAGTTCGCCGCAGAAACAGTTCGCTGAGTATTCACCAAATATTCATTTTTGACATGTAAATTAGGTCTGCCACGAACAGTTCTCGCGAATACTTGACGAACATTAAATTGTTCATGAATAATTTAACAGAAAGCACTGTTCGCAAATAGTTCACTGCAAAACGTGTTCGCCAACCATTCACACAACATTCATTTTTGACATGCAAATTAGGTCAGCCGCGAATGGCAAACATTCAGTTGTTCGCAAATTATTCACTAGAAAATATTGTTCACCAGTAATTTGCCAAAGAAACAGTTTGCTAAGTATTCACCAAATATTCATTTTTGACATGCAAATTATGTCTGCCGCGAACAGTTCTCGCGAATACTTGGCAAGCGCATTAAATTGTTCACAAATTATGCACAGTAGAAACTGTTCGCCGAATATGAATAAGAAATTCCAATCTTAATTTGTATTTGGAAAAATTATCAGCATTTTAATATTTTCTAAAATTATTGTCAAAAGTATTTGTTTTGAAATTTTTGTGAAAATAATCTTTCTTCAATATTATCGCCTATATTAGTAAAATACAAATTTACAATGACCTATACTACCTTCTTGAGTCGTTAATAATATACTTTACCCATTTATATTGAATAGAATAAGTAAACATTGTAGCCACCAGTTGTGGATTGAAATGATATGTACTTTACTAACTTTAGGCGAACATGTTTGGGTCCGCAACGACCTGTCTAGTCGCCATTTATAAAAAATAAACACATTATTGGACAGTTTACATAACACGTCATTTCCAATATCGAAATAACATTTTTTGCTGAACATGTCGAGTCAAATTATATCAGCTCTGTAGAAAACAAGGTTGATTCAGTACATTTTCATTGATAAGTTGAAGTAATTTAGACTGTGTTTTACGAAAAACCGGTGGTGACTCCACCCTTCAAAGTTAAGACTTCAGACCAAGAGTCCAGACTTCGGAGTTCACACATCAAACTTTAGAGTTCACATTAACCCCTACGTCATCAGTGCATTCAAACAATTACAACACGAATAAGTTATCGTTGTCATGTTTGGTTAAATATTACCGTATATAATGTTATATTAATATGCAGATTATTCATAAAGTAAAATACAGTATGCATGGTTGCATATACTTCATGCATATCTTGAGGCTTGATTGTTTACTGGGTCATAGCACAGATACCGGTTTAAAAAAAAAAAAAAAAAGTCTTATATTCTATTAGAATACTATATTTAATAGAATATAAGACTTTTTTTTTTAAACCGGTATCTGTAGGTCATAGACTATAACTTTTAAAGAATACTACTACCAAATTACTTACTTTATCGTTATCCTGCATGAATAATGTATATATCCTTGTTGTATATATACTATAGTATTACTCTTTTGTCACTTATTAAATTAAAAATACGAACCATTATTATTCCTTTTTTTCTGGTCTATCTACTTTGACTACTATGTATAAACACTGTACACTTGTATTTGAATCTAGAAGCATCGATTTCATTGGATAATGACAGTCACGTGACTAACTAACAAAACACACCCAGCACAAGGTGCTAAATAATTTACTATCAACACATGTGTTCAGGCTATGATATTAGCATATAGATATCATTAAGTAAGTAATTCTGTGTTCTGAATGTCTTTATTAATTAGCTTAGAACTAGGGTGTATATATAGCAAAATTTATGATTTATATGTTCAAATGTATCATGAATGTAGAGTAATACTTTACTGTTACACATTTATGACTACTATCAATTTGTTATCATATAGATCTAAGAAAAATATGTGTGTTGACTTTTAGAAAGCTTTCCATTTTAAACCATTGAATTATCTGCCATTTGAGAGGATATTGATACACTGGAAATCATAAAGCAAATGTTTTTCATGTGTTATAAAGGAATATAATTTTGAAATAAACAGCAAAGTACTTATTAGTACCATTTGCAATTTTCCTAAGTCCTAAGTGCAAATCTAAGTCAAATAAGTGACCGTTTGCATTTTTTCTGATTTCTTTTGGCAAATATGCAGCGATCAAGTTACGGCTTGAAGTTCTTCTAAGTTCATCTTGCGAACATACAGTGAATACATTATCATTTGAAAATTTTACGAAGTTCCTCTGGCAAACATACGGCGAACAATTTACCATTTGCATTTTTTCTAAGTTTTCCCAGAGAACATACTGCGAATAAGTTGACCATTTGCAAATATTCTAAGTTCTTCTAGCGAACAGATTGTTTTCTTTAGAGAATAACCCGCAGACAGTTGAAGATTCATTCGCTTTGTATTCGCGGCTACTTGCGAACGATTAGCGAATAATTGCTGCGAACAGACCAGTTCGCAGCAGAATGTTCGCAATATATTCGCCAAATGTTCACAAATAGACAGGCATTCTGTAAGGGTAAGTCCGTGAGTTAACTTACACAATGTGTTCATACCTTGTTTGTGTTGGTGACTGCCCCATCGTGTACAGTATATAGACTATATTAGTAACAGTAAGTCCGTGAGTTATACGTGTTCATCCCTTGTTTGCCATGAGTGTTGTCGATTTTGCCCCGATATCAATAGTTCAATAATATTTAGCGTCGGGATTTTAACCATCAATTTTCAAAGTTTTTTTATTTTTTTTATTTTTTTTTTATTTTGACTTTATCCCGAGGTTAAATCGCTAAGCTAAATTTCCCGTTAGCAAATGTCCGCCCTGATTTCAGGTCGGAACCAAAATCGTTAAATTCGTAGTTTTCCATGGAATGTTGTGCAAAGAATGTATATATAATGAAAGATAAACATAAAAGTCACTGAAAGGTGACCTACCTGTGATTAAATTGATCCAATTACTGTTTTAATTCCATATTTAAACTTCTCTTCCTATCACATACTATGTAATGTAAAGTTGAATCTGCCGCCTGGCGGGCTGTATCGAATGTAAGGATTAAAAATGAACGAAATTGAATTTACTATTATTCGTACCACATATGTTTCGTAGCCGTATCGGTACATGTCGTAATTTTCTAATTTTTGCGTGAAAAACATAAGTATTTCATCGAAATAAATGCGTAGGTTGAATTTTAGAATGTTTTAAAAACAGGATGGTGCAATACGTATTGTTATAGCAACTGTGGCACTGAGAATGGGACTTGACATCAGAGATGTTGATCTTGTTGTCCATTATGGTTGTCCGGCATCTGTAACCTCGTATTGGCAGGAAGCAGGCAGATGTGCACGCGACGGACGAGTGGGGTTTAGTCTGATTCTCTTTGACGGTCTTACTCTTCGCTTAAAGACGACCAAAAAGGACATTTCTGATATTTAAAAAAAAGGAAAAGACTAACTGCTTAGTCAGGAAATTCTGGATATATTGACTGTTGGAGACAAAACTGTATTAGAAAGAAAGCCGTGTTCTGCATGTGAAACTGATGTTTGCAAGTGTCAGTGCTGTACATGTTGTTACATTTGTTGCAAGAAATGCGAATGCTCAGAACGTGTTTCATTCAATGTGCAACATTTCCTTTCAAATTAAAGTAAACAATCGTATTAATTATCACGCGGACATGAAAGTGAGTGAATGGGAATTGTCCCACTTGCCTAACATATGCCATCTGCATTTGCCACTGACATACTCACATCGAAGAAATTTGTTGAATGCGAATTGTCCCGCTTGCGTAAATAAATCATCTGCAGTTGCCAGTGAAAAGTTGACAGCAATGCAACTGGATGAATGGGAATTGTCTCGCCTGCCTAACATATGTAATATCCAGTTGCCAGTGCCAAGTTCAGAGCAGAAATGTGTTGAATATGAATTGTTCCGTTTGCTAATGCATTATAATTTTCAATTATAGAAAACATTAGAAGCGTATGGTGTAGTGTGTGTGTGTGTGTGTGTGTGTGTGGTGATGGTGGTGATGGTGGTGGTGATGTGTATGGGTAGGTGGTGGTGGGGGGGGGGGGGGGGGACGGCGGAGCCATGTTTTGGGGTGCTAATGTACGATAAAAAGGCCTACGGCCCACTAACAATTTGCAAAACTTTCGGCAAGTGTCTTAATTGTTTTGCTGTGTGTGTGTATGTGTTTGTTGGTGGGCGCGCGCCCTCCAGCGCCCTAAAAGTTGCCCCGCCGCCACCCAACCTAAATAAAAAACAAATCGCATTCTTCAGTGGGGCGAACGTTTACACCCACCCCCTAAACAAACTTCATATATATTGAGGTGCGGAGCCGCCGCACGCACCCACACCCGTAAAACATGCAAAAAAAATAAAGGAAGGCCATTTCCTTGTTGGGCGTACATTTACGCTAGAAATGCCTACGCCCCACTCAGAATTTCCCAAACTTTGGGCATGTATTTTTTTTGCTGTATGTGTGTTTGTGTTTGAGCGCGCGCCTTCCTCTCCCAGAAAACCGCCCCCCATCCGCCAGCCGCACGCACCCACACACGTAAAGCAGGCAAACAAAATAAAGGAAGGCCATTTCCTTGTTGGGCGTACATTTACGCTAGAAATGCCTACGCCCCACTCAGAATTTCCCAAACTTTGGGCATGTATTTGTTTTGCTGTATGTGTGTTTGTGTTTGAGCGCGCGCCTTCCTCTCCCAGAAAACCGCCCCCCATCCGCCAGCCGCACGCACCCACACACGTAAAACAGGCAAACAAAATAAAGGAAAGCCATTTCCTTTGTTGGGCGTACATTTACGCTAGAAATGCCTACGCCCCACTCAGAGTTTCACAAACTTTTGGCATGTATTTTTCTGCTGTATGTGTGTTTGTGTGTGGGCGCGCGCCTTCCTCTCCCATAAAACCGCACCCCACCCGGCAGCCGCACGCACCCACACACGTGAATCAGGCAAACAAAATAAAGGAAGGCCATTTCCTTGATGGGCGTACATTTACGCTAGAAATGCCTACGCCCCACTCAGAATTTCCCAAACTTTGGGCATGTTTATTTCCTCTATGTCTTTGTGAGGCGAGACACCATTTAAGTGTAGCGTGTGCAGTAAAGGATTTAACACTACTGATTCCTAGCACGGGGTTTCTTTCACACTGAAATCATTATCACAAGCATGTGAATGGATTAAAGCAGGAATCTGATACTAACAATAAAACGCATTTTACTAATGTTTCTTTCATAATGACATCATTATCACAAGCCAGTGAGTCGATTAAAGCAGCCCGTATCATACCATTACATACTTCAGACAACATTGATGACTTTTAACATTTAGCGGTAAACGGATTCCACTGAACGCTGTATGTTAAGTTTCATACCGTAACATACTTCAGACAACATTGTTGACTTTTAACATTTGTAGGAGTATCAACAATTATGTGAAGGCTAGCTGCAGCAACGCTAAATGTTAAAATTCCGCTAAATGTTATAAAGTAAACGGATTCCACTGAACGCTATATGTTAAGTTTTATAACATATAGCGTTTAGTAATTTTTAACATTTAGCGGAAGTTTTAACATTTAGCGTAATATTTTATGACGTTTAGCGGAGGTTTTAACATTAAGAGATGCTACGCTATGAAATTTATGTTTGCATCAATATCGTCAATATTATATACTAGTATACACGAATGTAATAATGTATATACTTGTGTTAGTAAATGTATAGATAATGTCTAAATGTCAATATATGTATACTGTATATACTAGTATGAGCATATATATACAGTAGGGGAGCAGCCTTGATATTTTCCTACATCCTTCAAATATCGCAACCACGCTTGACAACGAAAAGTAGTACGTCATCTTTCGGCAACGTCAAAAAAAAAAAATGTCCGCCATTTTGAATTTTTTAAAACGCATAATTTGGAAAATTGTGACAATTTTTGATCATGAAATTTCATTTCCCCTTTAGGTTTCGTGATTTTCGTCTGTACCGACTTTTTTTTTAGAAGCTCTACTGCGTGATAAATTCAGACCCGCCTTGTAAAATGTCGAAGCGAGGGGCGATAACTCTAAAAGATGCCATCTTTAGAATACGATTAAAATGACAACAACCGTGTGTTTTTTGTTAAATAAAGTACGAGGAGATACTTGAATTGTTGTTTTAGCTCACATATTACATGAATTTTGCTGCATATCACGAAAAGCATGTTATTTCTTTATCAAAAGTACACGAAAATACGAATTGTTTGATTTAACTGTAATTTTGACTCGACTGACCTCGCAAGAACTGCAGGCGCGTATTCGATGGAGCGGGTAGTATTGGGCACCCTCTCATATGTGGAAAGTTTACGTAACAATCGCTACTGTTCAAGATGGGAGTTGGGATGGAGAGAAGGAGGGGGAGGGCATCTGAACTGAGATTTAAAAGGATGCGCCCCATCCCCATCCCACCCCAACTAAAATCATGAAAGCTAGTCTGTTTTTGAAAGCTCTTCCAAGCATACAGTACATTCTTAAACATATTCAGATAATATATTTGTTGCTGTGTTTTTGACTAGACTGTCCAGTGTCTAATTGTCATCCGCAACTTGGCGCAGTCAGTAGCGCAGCGGATTTGTAACCGGAGGTGGTGCCACTGAGTTTTGTCGGTGTGTTCTTGGGCAAGACACATTCCCTTAGCCTCATCCGTCGGATGGGGACGTAAACAGGGTGGTCCCGCTTATAGGTCTATCATCCGAGCATGTTAAAGAACCATAGGAATCTGTTCGATAATAAGGGTAGTGCACGGTTCCCGGATTCCTATGTATCCTTCACCTCTCTCTGAGGCGGCTCTAAATAACCTGTACTGTGTTGATGAGCCGTTAAATATTCAATTCAATTCATCCGCAACTGCACTCAGCACTGTCATATGTACTATAGCTGTCCCATGCTAGTATCATGAATCAACCGTGGAATATATCACCCACACATAAAAGGGTTTGAGGGCCCCATCTTACTTGTATTAGTTTAAATATAGACCATTTGTCGGTTGAAACCTAAGATGAATTTTTTATCAGACAGAAACACTGTCGTAATACTTATACTGATAGCATCGAATGAAAATAAAGAAGGCCATTTCTTTTACTTTATATTTTTAAAGTTGCATTGTGTTTTATGTCATTATAGCACATTTTAGGCCATATTTCCTGGGTAGAACCAGTACTGTGTACTTACTGCTATCTGTAAGAATCGACACTTTCTCACCTACAAGTTGAGCTCCCAGTGGGAATTGAACCCGCAGCGGTGAGAGGTGAAGATGAGAATGTATACAAATATAAAATGCCAACCGAACATCTCAACTCAATATGTCCATGGGACTTGAATGAACGCACTGAAAACAATCCGTGGAAAATTGTACTATGCAAGAATATATATTCATAAATAAATTTTATTTTGATGCAAAATCGATATGCTCCTCTAGACATCATAGATAAAGATCATGTAAAGTTTCGAAAAGATTGGTTAAAAACTGTGGAAGGATATAGACGCACAGATAACTAACACCATATGCCGCCTCACCTTTCAATGGTAAACAATAAACATTTAAGGTACATATTAAGGCCTTAAATATTATCTTTCATGACTAAGTAAAAAATATGTAACAAGTCAGATATCAAAATGAATTATTTATTTGATTTAAAACATTTTATTTCAAATATTTACATCAAAACATCCCAAATATAAAGGGTATTACATAACAAATTAAATTGCATCATACAATAATTGTTTTTATTTATTAAAGGGACACACAGCATTTATCAAGTTTTTATCAAGCATTAAAATGAAATTTATTTTCACTTTACACCCGCTTGCATATATTTAAATTATAAGTTATAACATTTTGGAGTTTAAAAAAAAGAAGATTGCTGCATGTCCCTTTAATATGTAATTGTTTATATGGTGCAAGCCAATTTGAACATATGTGGGGTTATATATATATACATGTATCTGTTTGTTATCTTTTTGGTGAGGAAGACCACTCACTTTTCTTCTGGGTATAACCGGTAATATACACCTCCTGCCATCTGTTATTCCACAAACTTTTATATAATCCAATAAAATTCAGAAAACATTTTAATCCAATAAATAAATTGGGCACGGCCGGTCAGATTAACAGAAACACATTTATATTTTCATATAAGCCCTTATTTTGAGCCACTCCAATGAACTATCCAGTTAATGTCGCCAACGATCCACCTTGTGTCTACAGTCGGATATGCATGTTGATATGATATTGTGCTGGCTGAACTGGTGATCCTCTAACTAGACATATTTTTCTTGAAGTTGATGCTAGTACTGTCCGTATGAGGTATTGATGATTCATGATTCATAAAAAAAAAAAATATTGTACACCATCTTGTTATTATATACTATTCTTGTTCGTTTAAGTATTTCTGATTCTGTTGTTAATGTTGTAAAAAGTTATATGTGACTACTTGTTTCAATAAAATCCTCCCATATATATTGGGACATCACTAACTATTTTCAGCTAACTCCCAGCATCTCAGGACTCCAGGCTCTGAAAATAAAAATGACATACATGATATTTTGTTTCAACTTAAATAGGTAACAAGTTGTAGAACTGAAATATGTAAATGAATAGTGATTATAGAACTTTTTTTACATGTACACTAAATTAAAAATAATCGTTTTCTGCTAAATCAACACATTTATTACCGGTATACTAGAGCCGCCCCAAATGACACATAGGAATTCGAGAACCTGTCTTACTCTTACTAATGTATATATTAATAATTTCTATGGTTGTTTATCGTGCTTGGAGGATAGACTCCCCAGTTTCAATCCCAATCAAACAAAAGAGGCTGAGGAACAAACAAGACTGAGGGAAGATGTATTGCCCGAAACCATAGACGAAACTCAGTGGTGCATGTGTGACTTGAACCGGAAGCTCCAGATTGCTATCATCCACCATGCGTTTGCTGGGCCATGCCAGCACATTATGTCAAGTCGGGGTCTTGGTTAAGTTTAATAATTTAGATGTAATACAGGGACCTTTTTATTTTGTTTGTTTAATTTTACATATGTACTAAGCACAATATGACCTATTTATGTGTCGATGTGCTGTAAAACACCATTTTTATTTTTAGTATAAAAAGTCTGAGACTAAGTGCAGGCACAGACCTAATAACAAATTATTAATATGTCTGTGGTGCAGGGCTGGTGCACAATGCCACATATTTTGCAAAGAACAAACATTGATAAATTCACAGATTTTTTGAAGCTGCGCTTACCTACATACTGGCTAATACAAGGCTCTTGATGTAGTTATACTGTGAGACTGGGAAATTTGACTTGAATCTGGCTATGGTAATACTGCACACTGCCTCTAGCTAACTTAGTCTTAGCAGACCTGCAAAAAACAAGTCATATATGATATTGTTTCATTTGTTTTTAATATTAATAACTCCAACTTTCTCAATGCTAACAATGTCAGCATTCCATAATATTTTACTTAAAACACAACTGGAATTGAAAGTGGTGCTTTCCAGAAGATGATACTGTCCAAAATGTAAGTCCCAGGTGGCATTCATGAACAAATAGTAGATTTTCAAGGCTTACATTTTCATCAATTATTCATCACTCATGTGTTCTAAAAAATTATCAGAATTAAGTTAATATATATCAACCACCACCGTTTTACATGTTTCAACGTTAAACACTTATCATACAGAAATTAAAAGTGTATTTACTTACATAGGCTACAGTGCAGACAATGCCATGACCCATTTCAGGCATTTGCTGGTGTGTTCCACTTTTCAATTTTAATTCTCTACATTGTCTACTGTAATAGATCTATTTGTTTGTATTTTGTAAATTACGCACTCATGCAAAACTTGGAATTGTATACGATCGTGATTGTAACACTGTTTTAATTCTACTTCTGTGCAAATAAATTGAAATTTTCCATCGGTCAATCGGGCCGTATGTGTAAACGATCTATCTGTGTATGTACACGGATCAGCATTATTTGACCTTTGAATGTGTGTGAGCTATTTTTAGCACATTCCTTAGCTATTTATAAACGTTCAGTTCAGTTCAATTCACAATAAATAAATTATTAGTTTCTGTGACTGTGTATTGACCATATGATGTTAATTTGTCCAGGGAGAAGTGGGTTTGTGGCCTGCGACTGACTGGCCCTGGGCTGGGTGTTTTTCTGTGTCGCCGCCATTTTGAATAGCCTCTGAAAGAGTGAAATGCAGGTACCAACTTTCAAAACGGGCACGCAAAATGTATATTCACGAAAAAATAAGAAATTTTCAAAAAGGTAGATCAGGTAATGATCTTCGACTCCTGTCAATTTCAACAATATTTAAGAATATACAATTTTTGTACCCGTTTTGAAACATTGGCAATTTCGAAGAAAACAAAAACTAGTTTTTTTTCGATCTTCGCATTTGTACCGCGATTTCCGACTATGATATCTCAATAAAACCTGTCAACACGATTGTTTTATAAATCTCCGACATAATAACTGACTTCTGATATGATTTGTTTTCTTTGCCATATAGTATAAGCTTTAAACTAGTGTTTCTAAAAAGAGTACTATAAAATCCGCGCATCTGCACGTGCTTGCAAAATGGGAACTACGTTGCCTCCAACCCCAATTATTTATGTTTGAGTTATGCGGTTCAGGCACGTGAAATGACTTGTCTGCTCCTGTACTGATAATGTCTAAAATATATATAAATTATGACGGCGGTACACCAGTCCTATTGTTCCCGATTACTTCTCGTTGTCCATACCTCGCTTGTATTCATTGCCCTGTAGTAAGTTATTTGACAGCAACTTCAATATACGGTGGCTTTATTATGGTATTTCATATTGTAATGCATGGGTTGTAAGTTTTCTGAATTACATGAAAAATAGTCTTTTTTGTATGGCCTATACAATATGTTCTCCGCAAAATATTCAACATCAGGCCGAAGACATTCCAGTATTTCATTGATTCCTAACATTTCAACACGTCTGTTGTGAAGAATTTGTATGTACAGCTCCTTCCATATATTTCATTCCATTAGGTATAATAGTGTAAGGTACTAATACGTCATGGTACTTGTTCTGTACATTGGGTATAATAGTGTAAGGTACTAATACGTCATGGTACTCTGGTTCTGTACATTCCATTAGGTATACTAGTGTAAGGTACTAATACGTCATGGTACTTGTATGGTACATTCCATTAGGAATAATAGTGTAAGGTACTAATACGTCATGATACTTGTCCTGTACATTCCATTAGGTATAATAGTGTAAGGTATTAATACGTCATGGTACTCTTGTCCTGTACATTCCTTAAAACAGAACGTGTCAGTTTTGCTCATGTTACTTTTCAAAAACGCAATACTTTAATACTGTTTTACACAACACTTTCGGCATCGATACAGAATTCCAGGCGCTTATATCGATACAGATTTCCGGGCGCTTATATCGATACAGATTTCCGGGCGCTTATATCGATACAGAGTTCCGGGCGCTTATATCGATACAGAGATCCTGGCGTTTATATCGATACAGAGTTATGGGCGCTTATAGCGATACAGAGTTCCGGGCGCTTATATGTAGTTCTGCTCTGTTTGTATACAAGCCAATTAAGTATTACCTTTTACAAACGTATGGAGTTACAGATATGCAAAATCAGCCTAGAACCTTTTCACAACCCACTTAGTTGCTCCATACGACACTGCGGGCAAAAGGGGTTGTTTACATGTGCAGTTTTTAGAGCCATTCACTGTAACTGCCAGGCATGTATATAGCTGGTGTAATTGATATGACACACCTTCAATCTCTCCCTACTAGGGCAGGGAAAGTTTTGCCTTTAAGTCAACCCATTTTGTTCTCTACGCGTTTATGTCGGCAACAGGTCATGTTGTAACTTGTAAAATCAACTAAATGGCAGTTGACTTCTTCTTCTTGCAGTTGGTGAAAACAAAAGATATAAAACATCAACTGTTTACTATATACTTACCAGAAGAGCATCATTGATTCCAGAAAAGAAATCTCTCCATGAGGATGAACGCATGTATTTTAAAAAACAGTCTATTACACCGCCATACATTACGATGAATTGAATTATAAAGTCTACATTTCGTGCATACTACGTTTATTTATGTGTGAAGTCAACTGACTTGACAACATTAACTCAAACATTGACTCTGTTGTGTTCGATTGTTATAAGATTATGTATATTAAATAAAAGTGCAATAGAGAAAGTGGATGTACAGAAGCTAGAGCGTTGTTATAAATGAACATAGTTGCCTACTGCAGTAAAGCTTGAAGTCGTATAAACGCCCAAAATATAAAACGTCATGTAATAAATCAAAACATATAAATACAGTCATGCTCAGAGTACTGTTGACAATACACGTGTTAATGCCATGCTTGTAAGGACAGGCTGACCACGTCATCGGAACTAAACCACCACTGGCGTATACACAGTGACAAGAAACATTTCAATATGAAGAGTGCGACGTGTCATACCAGAATCCATTTACGTGCACGTTATGTAACAGGGCATTCAGTCAACGAGACCGTCACGATAATCATATGCGTACACACACTGGCGGAAATTAGTTTAAATGTACAGTATGTAACAAGACATTTGCATATAAACACCATCTCATGAGACACATATTAACACACACTGGCGAGAAGCCATTTAATTGTACAGTATGCAAAAAGTCCATGACATCACGAGGAAATCTCGATATTCACATGTTAATACACACTGGCGAGAAGCCATTCAAGTGTGTAGTATGTAACAACTGATTTACAGTACGAGGACATCTCAATAGGCACATGTTCACGCGCACTGGCGAGAAGCAGCATACATGTACAAAATGTGATAAATCATTCACATGACTAGAAAGTATCAAGAG
Organism: Cyrtodaria siliqua; assembly: GCA_037043455.1. Taxonomy (NCBI): domain Eukaryota; kingdom Metazoa; phylum Mollusca; class Bivalvia; order Adapedonta; family Hiatellidae; genus Cyrtodaria; species Cyrtodaria siliqua. The sequence goes on along the minus strand of JAWPHD010000162.1, from coordinate 271,347 downwards.
TCACATGCTAACACACTCTAGAGAGAAGCCGTATACATGTACAATATGTGACAAGGCATTTAGACTGCGATCACATCTCAGAGGACACATGTGTATACACACTGGTGAGAATCCGCATACATGTACAACATGTCAGGACTCGTTAAGTCATCGAAAAACTCTAAAAAAAGCACAGGTTAATACACACGGCTTAAACGTTATTTTGTGAAATATGTAATAATGTATTTTCATCTCGAGTATCATACATGTAAGAACACACTTGTGTAATGGCATAAAGAGTACAGAAAGAGAAAATGCATTCTCTCGTCGATATCATTTCAATATACATATGTTTTTACAAACTGGCGATAAAAGATATACGAGGCAGTTGTGTAATAACGTATTTGCAATCACATCTGATCACCTTTCTGTGTGCATATTTACACCAGCTATGCCTTTCAAGCATAGGAATTAGGGACATATCATTCAGACAATCTCAAAAACAGATGTGCACATAGACTGTTAATGTGTACATTATGGGAACCATCATTTAAATAATCTGAGCATCGCACACTACACATGCTGATACCCTGGCTGGACGGTGTTGAACCACTGAGTGTGGCATGGCAGTCGCAGATTGTAATATTCTTGATCTGTAATAATCTGTATATGTCATACACTTCTCAAAACTGCTAACTACACCGCTACGTTTTGGGTTATATATATCGATGGGTTGAATGTTTTTCAATAAAATAAAAAGGAAATACCAATTCAATCATTTATACATCATTTCATTTTATTTTTTTCATGGGCAATGCTAGAACTAAACCACAATAAGCAATTACAAACGACCCATGTAAACACTAAAGTCACACTTTTCATTTCTTGTTCATAAAAGTGTGACTTTAGTGTTTACATGGGTCGTTTGTAATTGCTTATTGTGGTTTAGTTCTAGCATTGCCCATGAAAAAAATAAAATGAAATGATGTAAAAATGATTGAATTGGTATTTCCTTTTTATTTTATTGAAAAACATTCAACCCATCGATATATATAACCCAAAACGTGAGCGGTGTAGTTAGCAGTTTTGAGAAGTGTATATTGGCGAGAGACCGAGTATGTGTAGTACAGTGACATATCTCACACATGGGTGTACATATATTGGTGAGAGACCGTGTATGTGTAGTACAGTGACATATCTCACACATGGATGTATATATATTGTTGAGAGACCGTGTATGTGTAATACTGTGATATATCTCACACATGGTTGTTCTATACTGATGAGAGACTGGTCATGTATAATACAGACTCAATTACATGTATCACACATGTATGTACATATATTGGTCAGAGATCGATTATATGTAATACGTGGCATATATCATACATGGTTGTACATATAGTGGTTATAGATCGATTATATGTAATACAATGTATCACAGATTGATGTACATACATGTAGACCGCGTGTGTGTAATACTGTGAAATATCTCACACATGGTGGTACATATATTGACGACAGATCGTGCATGTGTAATACTGTGACATATCTCACACATGGTTGTACACACCGTGCATGTGTAATACTGTGACATATATCACATATTACGAGTGAATCTCAAGACACATATGATATACCACTATGAAGAGATGTATACATGTATATCACAACTTGTGATGCACAATCCGTAGATAACATAGTTTGAGGTAAAGGTGTCTGCTGTAGATAAATTACAATTTAAAGTATATATGTTTTTCGTGGGTAAATAATTGAGTGTCGTAGACAAATAATGCATATGCTCCCATAGATAAATCAGTGCTGAAAATGCCTACGCATATTGTAATTAAATCAGATTTAAAAGTATGGTAGTCCAAATATGAGAGAAGATGTGAATATTGAACGTCATTTTTTATATAAAAAAATGCTTGTAATATTATATTACTTAATGTTTCACACTGTCTTCACATTGTTCATTATGTACTGAGATAAAAATGCATGTTAAAAGAAATATTATTGGAAAAGACGGAAGTATGTTTAAAATTTTGGAACTTATAAGTTATAGAGTATAGCGAAAATTAAAATATTATAAAACGACTGAATATCTAATAGTGCTAAATTAGTCAGATAATAGCACTGGGTATCCAAACACATTCTTATTACAGATAATAGTAATGGGTGTCCAAACACATTCTTATTACAGATAATAGTAATGGGTGTCCATACACATTCTTATTACAGATAATAGTAATGGGTGTCCATACATATTCTTATTACAGCTAATAGTACTGGGTGTCCAAACACATTCTTATTACAGATAATACTAATGGGTGTCCAAACACATTCTTATTACAGATAATAGTTCTGGGTGTCCAAACACATTCTTATTACAGATAATAGTACTGGGTGTCCAAACACATTCTTATTACAGATATTTATTTATATGTATTTATCCCTGTTTATATATATGTTCATTGAATACACACCTGACAGCTAGACGAGATAGGCATCAGTATAAGATGAACAGCTGCTAAATTGGTACATAGTTTGAACTTCGTTTTCTGAAAATATTTCACCTTTAAATGTAACTGACATGGTTTATGATATTAAGTTAGTATATGACTTATTCGATAAAATAGTGAAATGTATATTACTTTTACTGACTTGAAGAGCCTCAGGAAAAAGTCAGATATGTTTGGGAAAAGGAGTCATTTCGAAAATAAGTATTTCCTATGGATATATTTCTTTCCAAATCGTCTGTATCGTTAGCAAATATCATGTACTTCAAGACTGTGAAACAAAACTATATTAACACGCCAGTGTAACTGTTGTTTTTAGAACAATGCAAAGTTGGTGTATTTTGGAGCAAAAAATGCACACACTTTATCTTTAACTGTAAAAAGCTACATACACCATTTTTTATTTAAATGGATTCTACGTGACTCTGTACAAGCAGTACACAATCATCAAGTCGGTAATATTTTTTGTTTTAATTCTTACTTTTTGGAAGGACGATATATGCTAAGTATGAAAGCTGTAGCAGCTAAACACGGTAAACCGTGTCATGATCTTTTACAAATAATAAAATATACTTAAATAGTATCTGAAAATAATGATATTGTCTCCAGTGAAGTGTTAAGCACAAATCTGCAAGTTTGAAGGTGAGAAGGTTCTAGAGTGTGTGTGTGTGTGTGTGTAATTCTAAGGTTTATAGTCCGTCCGCCAACGAACACGTCAGGGTATACCTGACGCGATGGGCACAATAGAGTCTGGACTTTTAAAGGTGTAATTTTGAATTTTGAAGCTGATCTAGACCTTGCCAACAGGTCTGTTTAATGCCTAAATATGTGCTAAAAACGGTGTCAACAACAGCGGTTAATTCAACCTAATTTCGTGTATTGACACCTTCCGGTCCTAGCTTTGTTTGGCGTTGTGTTAGAAGGTTCTAGAGGCCCATTCCGCAGTTTTATATCGATATAAATAAAGGTGTTGGCCTGGCATGTATATTCCTGTTGGTGACATATATAACCTTTTCGTGCCTGTGTGCCGTTAAACCCAATTTAACTCAACACATTACAGTGCAGTTAATACTATTATTTTCTGTTCATACCTCCCTTGGTTATACAGATCTGTGAACACGTTAAATAGTCTAGTTATCTCCCTTAGTATACATTTCTCCATTTACAAATGGGTCTTTGTCGATATGTCGAACTGCTATTGCTTCAATCAGAGATAATGGATGGTACTTTTGGAGAGTTTGAATTGGAATATTGATCGATTCAAACAATATACGCATACAATCAAGCCAAGGTATGAACTTCTTATATATTATATAGATCTGGTTAACTGTAAGTGTAATACTAGTTCATTGTATATATTCACAGACCTAATAACAAATTGATTAATATGTCTGTGATATATTTTAGAATATTTGTATTAAATATTACTAGCAACAAATGCAAATGGCCTGAACTTCAAGTTGTTACAACATAAGTTACAGTTCTGTCTATTCTTGCAGAAAATGTATGTGATTGTCAGTCTAAAATTGTAATAATACTGTTACAGTTAGATACGCATTTGTAAAGGAAAACAAGATTGTTTAATTCTTAAATACGGAACCTTACGGGATATGTATACAAGTCCCTTCGGAACCTTACTACGGGATAAGTATACGAATCCCTTCGGAACCTTACGCGATAAATATACGAGTCCCTTCGGAATTTTAAGGGATGAGTATACGAGTCCCTTCGGAACCTTACGGGATAAGAATACGAATCCCTTCGGAACCTTACGGGATAAGTATAAGTGTCCCTTTGGGACCTTACGGGATAGGTATAAGTGTCCCTTTGGAACCTTACGGGATAAGTACACGAGTCCCTTTGGAACCTTACGGGATAAGCATATGAATCCCTTCAAAACCCTTACGGGATAAGTACATGATTCCCCTTGGAACGTTAGGGGGATAAGTACATGAATCCCTTCGGAACCTTACGGGTTAAGTATACGAGTCCATTTTAAACCTTATGTGATAAGTATTCGAGTCCCTTCGGAACCTTACGAGATAAGTATACGAATCCTTTTGGTACCCTTATGGAATAAGTATACGAATCCCTTTGGAACCTTATGGGATAAGTATTCGAGTCCATTCAAAACATTATGGGTATACAAGTCCCAAGCTTGATTGACCACAATCCGTGGTCAATCCGAACTGCTTCGTCAATTGGCATATTAGTGACAGTCGGAGTTTACTAATTATGGAAACCCCTGACAAGGCAGTTCCGATTGAAATAGGAATTATTCTTTGCCGAAACTAATTTTGAGCCCGGGAAATGGAGAATTGGGATAAAAGCCCCAGATACACACACAAACAATTGTTGTGTTCGCCGTAGACCATCTTCACGTAGCACATTATGTATCTTATTTCCGATTTATACCATCACGGACACTTGAAATAATTGTCATGTTGCTCCGAGGTTGATGTGAATTTAGTCCTATTATAATAACAACTATCGGAAGGACAGCAAGGTCGACTATTTTACTTCTATTTTAACAATGCCACTGCCACGAACTTAACTCCTTGTGTTCATCATGACCAACTCGCATTAGTCTATACGCGTACACACTTGTGTCAGTTCAGAGTATGAGCCAATGATGATGACTTACACATGTATGTGTTCCGTATTCACGTATAAATGCTGGTGCCAGGATTCACACATATATGCTGAGTTACGTCTTCATGTGTCTGTTACGGTGTTACCGAGGTTCTTTGTTCGAGATGTAAGGGTATTTTTTTCATATGTAACCATGGTCTTATGGGGGTAAATTCAACAACTCCAATCCATGATTTAGGGTTCTTTATATACGGGTAATATAAAGCCTGCAATATATACAAACATCACATTTAACAAACAAATACAACATGAATGACATTGCAGCCATTACAGAAATACATTATCTACAAATTTCATTAATATACCAAACAATCGAGAACTCACCAGACAAATCCATATTTAGGTTCTGCAACCAAATATTTACCAAGAATCTAATAGCTGTAGAATATATAAAACTACATTCTCAATCAGACCTTTACAAGTCTATAGAAAACTACTAAAATATATATTATTACATCTCTGTACTGAAATAGGTGTTTCTCTTAGAGAAGGTAGGCAAAGACTGAGTTAGTTAGAGTTATCACGCCATGCAGTGTTAGGGGTGACCTAAGTTAGTTTTCACTCACTCAATCCTGTCAACAAAGCTGTATTTGTACAATAATCAGTTTGTCAAGACATACATGACAACCGTATACAATATAAATAATATATTGACCTCATGATAAATGGTCTCATTAACTTTTACAGTTATTACTCAGTACTGTGAACATAGCCAGCTATCTACCTGTGGAATAAGGGACATACATATGAGTAAACATACTACAGAGAACTATAGCAGTTGTCTCCCTAGAACCACTATTAAAGGCACGGCTACATACTTCCCGGCTCAGTGAAATGGCTCCTGACATTTATTTACCAGATGCCAGCGCTGTAAATAAGACATTTAATTAAAAGTTATAAAATAAACAGAAATAAGCATACTCGAAAATATTTAACATAACTGACTTAACCAGGTACATTTATTATCTTTGCAAATAATATTAATTCAGCAAAAATGGACCAACTCCAAAGTCTGAAAGCAAACAGATTAGCATCCATATACTATGCTGAAATAAATTCTAAAATTGTTAACCAATATTATCTGAAATGTATCCATCTTATCTGCGAAATGGAAAACAGAACAATTAATGGGGTTTTACGTCCCGTCAACACATCATAATGGGTTAACTTGAGACAGCAACCTCAAAGGGAAATGAGATTGATCTCGCTAAAATACACATGTCAAGTACATCATATCTTCACGACATTACATGTTGCGACAAATACTGACATCATACACTGAAAAATGGTAAAAAATTAACATTATACATAATAAATCTCTTGTTTCAGTGTTGTGGCTGTCTGCTGCACAACCCACTGTCCCAATCGGTTTCTCATTAACTTTTACAGTTATTACTCAGTACTGTGAACATAGCCAGCTATCTACCTGTGGAATAAGGGACATAAATATGAGTAAACATACTACAGAGAACTATAGCAGTTGTCTCCCTTGAACCACTATGAAAGGCACGGCTACACATATATTCAGTGCCTTGGGAATGCTTTTTTGTCCATATATATATATTGTTTCGATCAGTTAATAGTAGTTGATATTAGTTCTCATAACTGAATTGAATGTTGTTGACTTGCTCGTCAGCACATTATATGTTATTTTAAGCCCCCTCTGTGCGTGGTGGAAGGATGCATAGGAATCCAGTAATCTGCCCTACTCTTACTATCGAATAGATTCCTTTGGTTCTTTAATATGCTTACTATGATAGACTCCGCTACAAAGGACTGTCCGGTTTACGTTCCCATGCGGGGACAAAGGCCAGGGATAAGCGCCCAAGAACACACCGTAATACATAAAGACGTCCAATTATTTTTTTGAATTATCTCCCTTAGTAATATTTCTCCATTTACCCATTTCAAAGTCACAGTTCATGCGAAAAGTGAACAACAATATGTGCCACAATACGTACTCTGCCATCAACACGGTATGTACAAATCAACTGTATTATCTGTTTTCAATAGTATCAATACTGTGAAGTGAAATTCAGGAGTCTGTATAACAAAACCTGATCTCCTGGCAATATCGTGTCGTTCTATTTTTTTTTACAATTGATCGAACATCCCTTACCAAAAATATAGGCTTCTGGCGACTATTTGCTGCAACTCTGCGGCAAACATTGCTGCAAAGCTGCGGCGAACAAGTTTGCGGCGATGTTGCGGTACACTTTTACCATGCAAATGAGGTCTGCAGCAAAGTTGCAGCGAACAAATATGCAAATGAGGTTCTGGTGATGTTCTGGCGATGTTCACCGCAACTTTGCCGCAGACCTCATTTGCATGGTAAAAGTGGTGCGGCAACTTTGCAGCAAACTTCATTTGCATTACGCTTTTAGCTGTAATCTTCTGGCGATGTTTTGGCGATGTTTGCTGCAACTTTGCCGCAGACCTCATTTACATAGTAAAAGTGTGCGGCAACTTTGCAGCAAACTTCATTTGCATAACGCTTTTAGCTGTAATCTTCTGGCGATGTTTGCTGCAACTTTGCCGCAGACCTCATTTACATAGTAAAAGTGTGCGGCAACTTTGCAGCAAACTTCATTTGCATAAAATGTTTCTCTGCAATGTTCTGGCGATGCTTGTGGTGATGTTCGCTGCAAAGTTGCTGCAATGTTCGCCAATACATCGCGGCAATTTTTTTCAAAATAAATAATGGACTGAAATTATGAAATGGAACAATGGTGCGCCGTTTTAAAAAAGTATATATTTAGATCAAAAACATGATTTTTTTCCACTATTTCAGTTAACACGGACGCACCTAATTTAAATAAATGGCAACGATTTAAATAAATCGACACTGAATAAATGCTCTCGATTTAAAGTATATCCATCATTTACTAAATGGTTTTGATTTAATTATTCGTTTGTGATCTAAATAAATCGACCTTCGTTATAGTATAAATGTGCAACAATTTAATTAAATTCATTATAATTAAATAAATCGACACAATTTAAATAAATTAACACCATTTAAATAAATCCTCTATGAGCATAAATAGAAATATTTTAATTGTGCGCGGGTGGGGACTAAATTGTTTTAAGTAAATGTTGCACATTTAGCTTCAAAAATCATTAGAATATATGTAAATATTAAGCTGTCATTTTTGCATTACTCTTATTTTCATGAAGATGTCGACTGTTTTCATTTCTGCATTACTCCCATTATCATGGAGATGTCGAGTGCAGTCATTTATGCATGACTCCCATTTTCATGGAGATGTCGAGCACTGTCATTCCTGCATTACTCCCATTTTCATGGAGATGTCGAGCGCTGTCATTCCTGCATTACTCCCATTTTCATGGAGATGTCGAGCGCTCTCATTTCTGCATTACTCCCATTTTCATGGAGATGGCGAGCGCTGTCATTTCTGCATTATTCTCATTTTTATGGAGATGTCGAGCGCTGTCATTTCTGCATTACTCTCATTTTCACAAGATGTCGAGCGCTGTCATTTCTGCATTACTCTCATTTTCATGGAGATGTCAAGCGTTGTCATTTCTGCATTACTCCCATTTTCATGGAGATGTAAACCGCTGTCATTTCTGCATTACTCCCATAATATCATGGAGATGTTGAGCGCAGTCATTTCTGCATTACTCCCATTCTCATGGAGATGTCGAGTGCCAAACTCCCGGCAGTGGTAACTTCCCCTTTCCGTTACAGTAATCACTGCCACCACACACATTCATAGCTTCATAGCTGAAATCCAGGTAAGTTTAATTTTTTGGTGAAATATTTTTTAGGTCAATAATTCAACTTGCTTTGTTCATAATACAGGAAAATAGTGAAAAAAACGGTATCTGGTTCCAAAAGTAATTTATTTATAAAAATAATATCAATTTTAGCGAATACGCACACAGGTTACTAGGTTACTGGTAAACAAACATGTATTCAGAGAACATTACATAAGCAGTGCATAAATTGAATAAAGAGATTACACCCAAGCCAAAACAGGTTGAATGTTTTCAACATATTCTCGAAGGTGATGAATGTTATTGCCAATTGCCTGTTGGTTATGGCAATAGTTTGCTGCTTGGCCATTGTATCGTCATGGCCTCAGCTATCGTCACGTGATTTGTGTGGTGGCAGGGATTACTGGCTACAATATCACTGTGCGGAGGTTGGTCGAGCGCTGTTATTTCTGCATTACTCCCATTTTCATGGAGATGTCGAGCGCTGTCATTTTTGCATTACTCCTATTTTCATGGAGATGTCGAGCGTTAATAAGTCATTGCTGCATTACTCCCATATTCATGGAGATGTCGAGCGCTGTCATTTCTGCATTACTCTCATTTTCACAGAGATGTCGAGCGCTGTCATTTCTGCATCACTCCCATTATGGAGATGTCGAGCGCTGTCATTGCGCATTACTCTCACTTTTACAGAGATGTCTAGCGCTGTTATTACTGCATTACAGTCATTTCAAAGATATGTAAATATTAAGCTGTCATTTCTGCATTACTCTCATTTTCATGCAGATGTCGAGTGTTGTCATTTCTGCATTACTCTCATTTTCATGGAGATATTATTCTGATATTAAGCATTAATTATCTTTGTCATTTTTTTACTTTTAAATACATGTTATTTAAAGTATGTGTGCTTAAATTTCAAAGTAGAATTTCAAAGTAGATTTTATATTTGTTAAATTTGTAGATAGTTCCTATATAATAATTCACAATGACTTAAACTATTAAATTGACTTGTCATCATGGTCATGTTAATGCAGAGTTAATACTGATATCATTTTGCACTTTGGACACAATTTTAATTGTTCTGGTTTTAAATGTTGGAGTTATCATGATGTTTGGTATTTAAACATGTTCTTGCAACACAATAATACATATTTTGGCTTTTTCTGAAAAAATAATTGAATTGAATGTTGTTTAACGGCTCATCAACACAGTATAGGTTATTTAGAGCTGCCCCAGAGAGAGGGGAAGGATACATAGGAATCCGGGAACCGTGCCCTACTCTTATATCGAATAGAATCCTATGGTTCTTTAACGTGCTCGGAGGATAGACCGATACATGGGACCGCCCGGTTTACGTCCCTATCCGACGGATGAGGCTAAGGGAAAGTGTCTTCCCCAAGAACACACCGACAAAACTCAGTAGCACCACGGAGGATTGAACCCGGGGCCTCCGGTTACAAATCCGCCGCGCTACCAACTGAAAAAATAAGGTTCCACTAAAAGTTTTATACTTAGTAAAATAACTTGTTCAAGTGGTCCTTTGACATAAAATGCACATTTTATTTGAGTACATTTTACTTGAGTAATAAGTAACATAGAAGAAATCAGTGCTCAAGAAATAGGATAGCCCGACGCCCGGGGCTCCTCGAAATCCATTCCGGGCCTTTCTCATTTTGCAAACAAGGAGCCCGTCGGGCCTGTCTAAAAAAATAAAAAAAATAAAAAAAATCCCCAAAAGAATCAGTTTTACTGGATCTCAAGCTCAAGTTCCTCAAGACAAAATACTCCCATGTGTATTATGAACTGTGAAAACACTTGCAATAAAGTAATTAAAATGTGTTATACACACATTGAAACAATAAGAAGTTTGAATATTTTGCCTGGCTTCGTGTCGGCAGTTTGTCACAACTTTGAGGTCGACAATTGTTGACATAAAACTCATTATTCTGCTATATGGGTTGTGTTTTCTTTCCTTTGTGATAAGAAATACCGTTTTTGTCATTAAAAACACACTAATGCATGAAAAAAAAATCGTTATAGATGGTATTTCGATTGAATGTTTGTGAAATGTTCGGACCGTAAAAGTGCGGTGTCATAGTAGTTCGGATGGTACATAATTTCGGATATATATATTTTTTTTTTTTTTTTTTTTAAATTTTTTTTTACATAATCAAATAAGAAAAACTGTCCTTTACAAATACATGTTGGTGGAAAGAAAAATATATATACTGTATATGTATAAATACAGATATAAAGTATATTTCTATTCATTATTTAAGGTGTAAGGAGTTCCTGGAATCCTACTTTTAAATGAATGCTAGTCTAGGCTCCTAATTCTTTACTTGGAGAAAGTGGTGACAAAAAGAAAAAATATAGCCAGAGGAGGCTCTGATAGTCTCATAAAACCTGATTAAAAATTTGGCTCCAAGTTTAGTTCCAGTTTCACCAAGTCGGCTCTGATTATTATCGTTTGGCAAAAGTGCTAGTACTCTCCTTTGCATTGGTTATAAATTACTATGTAATATTCTATTCTAACATATTTTAAACGAAATGGTAAATAAGTCCGCTGACCAGGGAGCATAAAGTGGTAGCAAAAAGAAAAATATAGTCAGAGGAGGTTCTGAGCTTGATTAATACATCCGTAACAAAATTAATGTGTGCTATAAAAGTGAATAAAGACTACATTTCCAATAAGAAAAAAATATTGGACCTTTCCATTTTAAATCAGGGCCTGTCCATTTCAAATCAGGGCCTGTCCATTTCAAATCGGGGCCTGTCCATTTTCAGAAGCAACAAGCCCTGGGCCTGTCTCTTAAAATAATTTTCTTTGAGCACTGGAAATAACAAGAATTTGTATAAAGTTTTAAGTTTTGTGATGAAGTTTTGGCGAACGGAGATAAAGCAGATCAGAATGGAAAAGTTTGTCGTGATCTTATGGCGAATAAAGAAACGGCAACTCTGAATTGAAAAGTTTGTGGCGATGTAACGGCGTGCAATAAAAAAGTAAATCAAAATGGTAAAGTTTGTCTCAATGTCGTGGCGAACAAAAAAACTGCAAGTAAGTTTGTGGTGATTTTATGGCGAACGTTCCAAATAAATAAATGTTTCTGGCGAATGTATAACTTTTTGGCGAGTTTGCGGCAAATTCGCCACAGATTACCATGGTGTTTGCGGGAACATCGCCGCTAGTGGCGAACATCGGCGAACAATTAAGAATTGTTCTGGCGAACAAAATTGTTCACTGCAACCTTGCAGCAACCTTGCAGCAACCTTGCGGCAAACCTTCTCATTTGGTTCATGTATATTCTTTGGAAATCACATTGACTTATATAGGGATTTCGCCAAATCCTGGAACTAACATGTATCTGAGTGTTTTTTACACAAACATTTGTTACACTATGTTAAACCATTCAGTCGCATCGAATCAATATGTAGGTCATCAAATGACCATGTTGAATTAAATGGCCTGTCATTGAATGGTTTGTAAATATCCACATTTTGACGGTTATGGCTTCCCATACTAATGATGTATATTGTTTAATCTCCGCTATAGCATGTTCGACACAAGCTCTATAGCTTTGCATCCGACGGTTTAACTTTAGTTTCAGAAACGTTCTTTTTCTGTCACTTTTCACGTATGTATTTGCTCTGTAGAATAAGGGGTCATAAGAGGATACCTGCTGGGATAAAACTTGTCCCCAAGCAAACAACATTCATCAGGCCACCACAATCCCCGGTATCCACGTCGGAGCGATACGACGAACGCAGATCACCCGCCAGTGAAAACATCTCATAGGTAAGTCTAAAAAGTCTTTATTATGGATATGTAAACGTGTTTTCCAGGCGTGTTTTTTAGCATTATTCTTTTGGCAGTAATTATATAGTTCAACTGTTAAATAAGAATTAAATTTGGTTTTCTGTGATGCAGTCGGTATTGAAAAATCATTTCAGCAAGACAAATGTATAACAAACAGGCATTTGAAAGTTTAAGCCACGTATACCTGTTTAAATATCAAACCAGGGGAAAATGTGGGAAGGATGTAAGGCAAAATGAATATGACTTACGACCTGTTATGATACGACCACGCCATGAGCGCAAAACACAAATGATAGGACGAACTCGGAGTGAATGAATATTCACTTATTTAAGCTCATATTAAATAAAAGTGATAACATTTTTAGCTTTAATGGTCAAAGGCCAAAAGGGCTTATGGGATGGCAAGTTGTCCGTCGTCCGTTCGCCGGTCGTTATCTTTTGCCTTGTTAACATGATAAGAGACTTCGTATTTAATCATATCTTTACCAAACTTTGTTGGTGTATATATCTCAAAGTGCGTTTGAAACTGGTCTCTCACCACTACGGGTTCGAATCTCACTGGGTGCTTGACTTGCAAGTCAGGAAATGTTGATTCGTGCGGATGGCTAGGCACATAGTTCTAGTACTACTTAGCCCAGGACACCATTCAACCAAACGACCGATCATCCAACCAACCATCTGGCACAGAAATCAGGAACATGTATACACAAACACAACCATTAGCATTGAATTTGCAATTAGTGCACGTGCACCTCATCAACAGAGTATAACATTAACAACCTAGTAGTAACTCGCATACAGTTACAGGCAGTAATGTGCAAAACGTGTTGTTATTTTCGTTACATTATTTACTTATTTTATTTTAAAGTGATGAATTTCGCTGCGTACGCCCACAAATTAAATAGAGAATGTGAAAGGGGGTGCGAAAGAATTGGAAAACGAATGAGGCCCGCCACTACCACTCCACCCATTTCACCTCAATTAACACCCCACCCCTGTTCATGACCACAGCATCGTAGAGCAAACACCGCAGCACTACGTGCCTTGGCCGAGTTCGCCATTAACTTGAACTGTTTCAAAATATCAATTTATGTATGCCATTTATTTTATTTCAGGAAGACACCACATAAGGCGATAGTGTAGCGTCCACCTTTAAATACAAATGAAAATAACAGAACAGCAACCGTTTAAATGTGTGCGGCACAGTATTTAGACAGTCAAGTTGTCTCAAAATACATAATGCGCATTCATACAGGCGAGAAACCATATACGTGTAGCGTGTGTAATAAAGGATTTATCAAAGCGGGACATCTTAAAACTCACATGTGCATACATACAGGCGAGACACCATATACATGTAGCTTGTGCAGTAAAGGATTTACAGAGTCGGGTAATCTTAAAAGACACATGCGCATACATACAGGCGAGACACCATATAAGTGTAGCATGTGCAGTAAAGGATTTACCCATTCAAGTAATCTTAACACACACATGTACACGCATACAGAGGAGAAACCATATAAGTGTAGCGTTTGCAGTAATAGATTTACCGCGCTTCGCCATCTTAAAATTCATATGCGCACACATACAGGCGAGACATCGTATAAGTGTACAATCTGCAGTAAAGGATTTATTAAGGAGCGACATCTTAAAACTCACATGTGCATACATAGAGGCGAGACACCATATATGTGTAGCGTGTGCAGTAAAGGATTTATGAATGCGGGACATCTTAAAACTCACATGCGCATACATACAGGCGAGACACCATATACGTGTAGCGTTTGCAGTAAAGGATTTACCGAGTCCGGTAATCTTAAAAGACACATGCGCATACATACAGACGAGACACCATATAAGTGTAGCATGTGCAGTAAAGGATTTACTCATTCAGGTAATCTTAACACACACATGTATACACATACAGAGGAGAAACCTTATAAGTGTAGCGTTTGCAGTAATGGATTTACCGCGCTTGGCCATCTTAAAATTCATATGCGCACACATACAGGCGAGACACCATATATGTGTAGCGTGTGCAGTAAAGGATTTACCCAGCTAGGTGTTCTTAAAACACACATGTACACGCATACAGAGACACCATATACGTGTAACCTGTGCAACAAAGGATTTATGCAGTACGGCAATTCTAAAAAACATATGCGCATACATACAGGCGAAACACCATATACGTGTAGCAGGTGCAGTAAAGGATTTGCCGAGTCGGGTAATCTTAAAACGCACATACGCAAACATACAGGCGAGACACCATATACGTGTGGCGTTTGCAGTAAAGGATTTATCAAGTCGGGACATCTTAAAAAACACATGTATATACATACTGGCGAGACACCATATAGTTGCAGCATGTGCAGTAAAGTATTTAACCAGGCAGGTAATCTTAAAAGACACATGCGCATACATACAGGTGCGACACCATATAAGTGAGGCTTGTGCAGTAAAGGATTTACCGAGTCAGGTAGTCTTAAAAGACACATGCGCATACATTAAGGCGAGACACCATATAAGTGTCTCGTGTGCAGTAAAGAATTTATCGAGTCAAGCAGACTTAAAAGACATATGCGTATTATGGAATCACACCTATTATTTTCTTTGGCTTAATTTTCCAAAGTTGGCCCATCTATCTTTATTATTTCCCCCGTGAAAGTGTTAATTGTATAACATCAAATACTGTAATGTTCGCACTCCGTGAAATTAAAATAACGGGAGCCCCATTTTAGAATGTCCGAAAACGGTAATGCATCCATTTACCAACATCCGGTTGAATTAAATTACATTTTATCGCTGAATGAACAGAGTTGCAACTATTTTCTGCATTTAATCGCTTAATAAACTATGTAAGAACTATTTTCTTTCTTCTTTTTTTCTACTGAAATGTTACTTGTCCTCTCGGACGACTGATTCATAGGTTCACTCGTCCGGATTCGAATTTCACTCGTCAATACGAGCGGGCGAGTGGAATTTTTGTTCCCTGCCATATACATAGATGTGGGATGACATTTAAATGTAGTGCTTGAATCAAAGAGTTTATCCCGTCACACAATCCTAAAATACACATACCCATAAATACAGGCAAGACGCCATAACAGTGTGGCATGTTCAAAAAAATACTTACCAAATCGGGTAATCGTAAAACTCACTTGGGTATACCTACAGTCAAGACACAATATCAGTAAGTTTGCGAGTGTCGTAAAGGATTGCGGAGTCAGATATTCCTGAAGTGCACAAGCGCATACATACAGGCGAGACACCATATACGTGTAGCATGTGCAGTGAAGTATACACCGAGTCTGGTAATCTTAAAACTCTCAAGCACATGCGTACAGGAGAGACACCATATAAGTGTAGCATGTGCAGTGAAGTATATACCGAGTCTGGTAATCTTAAAACCCTAAAGCATATACATACAGGCGAAACACCATATACGTGTAGCTTGTGCAGATGAACAGTTATGCACCCTTGAAGTACACAAGCGCATACATACAAGCGGGACGCCGTATACATATATCGTGATCAGTAAAGCTTTAACCGAGTTGGGTAATCTTAAATACATACAGGAGAGACACTATGTAAGTGTAGCACGTGCAGTGAAGTATATACTGAGTCTGGTAATCTTAAAACTCGCAAACATATACATACAGGAGAGACACTATGTAAGTGTAGCATGTGCAGTGAAGTATATACCGACCCGCGTAATCGTAAAACTCGCAAGCATATACATACAGGCGAAACACCATATACGTGTAGCTTGTGCAGATGAACAGAGCCATGCACCATTGAAGTACACAAGCGCATACATACAAACGGGACGCCATATACATCTAGCGTGATCAGTAAAGCACCAGTATCCAGGATTAGTATTATCTTAACTAAAAATCTCGTGTCCGTTCTGGTCTAAACTAGAAAATGTAAACGCCATCTTTTGAGTTGGGTTTGTGAGAGTGGGGACTGCCCTACATCACCTCTTACCTATACTCAATTGTATATATATTTAATATATTTAGTGTTCTTGTGGTGTTTCCAGGAATCTATCAGGTAAGCAATGACTTTTGTCCTATACAATTTTACAAATTTTAACAAATTTTATTAATTCTATAAAAAAACAAAACAAAATGTATATATCAGTGCCATGTCGTACACCTATTATATCATGTCGGGTCGCTCACTTCTCAATAACTAGCTACACATAGTAATATAAATACTAATATGTCCTCACAGATTGGGAAAATACAGAAATATTTGCATGCTAATCCTGGGCAAGGAATATCACCGTCCACCAATAAACTTTACATTCTATCAGATAGTAAAGGGAATTATTTAATCCCGGAAACTTTAAACATAAATCTGAATAAACCAGATGTAATCTGGTGGTGTAAATCAGGAAGAAAATCTATAGATGGCCTACGTCTCTTAGAGTCAAGTATTGACCAGATATCCAAGAATAATATAGAGGCAACAGTTCTATTCTGGCACTTTACATGTGATGTAACAAAAAAAACCGGTAAATTTATTTCCCCCCAATATGATAGTTCAGAAGAACTCGTTGCTGTGGTTAACCCCATTCTGGAAAGACTGGTCGTCTTAAATAAAACCTATCCAAACATACACATAGGTATCCTAGAAATCCCCCCTATATTCACTAGGGATTGGAATAGGAACAAAGGTCAAATTGATTGGGAAAGTGTAAACGATAAAGAGCTACATATCCAAATCAATAATTTGAATGCATCAATAGCGTCATACAATGAACAATTAAGTTTTAACTCTCCCAAGTTCGCCTGTGATTTCGTGCATAGTCGCAAACGAGGACCTGTAACGAGATACTCTAATAGCTCTGTATTTCTCTTAGATGGGGTTCATCCTATCCCGATTGTAGCCAGGAAGTGGCTACACAAAATATTCAACATTTTTTTGCATTAGTTAATGCCCTTCGGTTTAAGAACACTGGCATGGGGGCAAGTGTTATCTGTTGAGAGTGGGGACTGCCCTACCTCTAATCAAGATTCTAACTCTACTTGTGACGTTACGAGGGTACGAACTTTATATGATAAGCCCATCTAATTAATACACTGGGTGGACATCTCCTGGAGAGTGGGGACTGCTCTACCTCTGGAAGTGCCCACTTTTTGTCACTATATATATACTTGTAAACTTGCTGTGATGGCTATCAATCTCTTAATCTTAGTATAGACTTACTCTGTAATTATGGCATCGGGCTTTAGTACACCAAAAAGTCTCTTTAACTTAACGGGTGGAGGTGGAAGTAAAAGAACTAGACGAAGCCCACATTCTTTGATAAACCCATGTACTAAATGTGACATGGAGCTAAAAATGGAGGAAAACTATCTCGTATGTAACGGATGCTCTCTTAAATATTGCTTAAATTGCACAGGAATAACTAAAACTGCTTTTAACTGTATTCAGAATGATGAAATTGATGACTTTATTTGGAACTGCAAATCGTGTAAGGTTACCGCACCTACTCTTGGGAATATTACCACTATGCTGAAAGAAATACAAATAAGCCAAAATCTAAGAATGGAGGCGGTAGAAAATAGAATTGACCAGATTGCATACAACACTTCTAATGAAATTGATAACAAACTTAAAGATGTAAAAAAAGAAGTGGTCTCAGATATTATGGAAGACGTGAACAAATTAGTCGAAGAGAGATGCAAAGAAATGGAAGATAGGAAGAAAAGAGAACTGAATCTAGTGTTTTTTAACCTATGTGAGTCTACTAACTCCGATAAAGATGCCGACAAGGACAAAATAATCTCTATATCGAGTAATTTGGGTCTTGAAGACCTTTAAATTGTAGCCTTATATAGACTAGGGAAACCAACACCCGGTATCAACAGAGTGACTAAAGTTACTCTGGAACATAAGAAACATAGGAAGTTCCTCCTAATCAATGCTAAGCATATAGGAACCAAAGTGGCCGACGAATTCAAACGAGTGATCCTTAGTCGAGACCTCACTGTAATTCAGAGAGAAGAGAGAAAAAGAAGCAGAATGGAGGCTGCTGTCAAACGAAGTGAAAGATTGCCAGAACAAATGGAAACTCAGCCGAGTCAATCCAATTTGGATATTAGAACAATTACAAAAAACACTGGAAGTAATCTCGCAAACTACTTAAATAGTGAAAATTTGTCTGATAGTGCAATTGAACACATACCTGGTGATATTACAGTTCCTAGAAACCATCACCCCAAAAATATATATCTCTCTGACACCATAGGGTTGGATGAAACAATTGTGGGCGGATTCACACAGATACCGGCTGACAGAGTAAATGATTTTTCATTTACAACCACCAGTGAGGAAACAGATCCCCAATTAAATAACCAATAGGACAATAGTTTTATTCCAAATAATGGAAGTGTTTTTAATAAATCTAACTCTAATGTAGTGACCAATAAGGTGGGCAGTTTGAGTGTTCTTTATACTAATGCTGATTGTTTAACTAAAGAAAAAAAAACGGAACTCTTGCTATTAATAGATTCTAATTATTATGACATTATTGCTATTTGCGAGATTTTACCAAAACACTCAACCATAGTACAATATGAAGAATTCTTCCAACTAGAAGGATATGATATGCACATCTCGAACCTACAATCAGGTAGAGGGATAGTGCTTTATATAAAAACAACATTAAATTCAATTCTGGTTGAAGTTGATACTCTTTATACGGAATCAATTTGGTGTGAAGTATATCTCCATAATACTGACAAAATGATAATAGGATGTGTTTATAGGAGTCCCAATAGTGATAATGAGAATAACCTCAAGCTGTCTGGTCTTTTTGGACAAGTATTACATAACAAGTACTCCCACGTGTTAATTATGGGAGATTTTAACTATAAGGAAATAATATGGAACGAGATGAGAACTACATGTAGGGAAGAGCATCCTGCTAATGTTTTTCTTGAATGCATCAGAGACAAATTTCTGTTTCAGCAAGTTGCTGAACCAACTAGATATAGAGCTGATGATGAACCATCAACTTTGGACCTTGTCTTTACGAATGAGGAAAACATGATAGAATCTATCAATTATAACCCAAGTCTAGGAAAAAGTGATTATCTAATCCTAACTTTTATATTTAATTGTTATATAGACCTTGAAGTCAATACGACAGTTAAATTGAACTTCCATAAAGGAGACTATACTCAGTTAAATAGTGATTTGGGTGACATAAATTGGAATGACGTAATAGGGGAAAAACCAATAACTGAGGCCTGGAGCAGCTTTGCTGAAACCATAACAAAATCATTAGATAACTCAATACCAGTGAGTAGAGCTAATCATAGGCCTAACAGGAATAACCCTTTAATAGACAAAAATGCAATAAATGTCATTAGGATAAAGCATAGGAAATGGACTAAGTATAAACACTGTAAAAATGAGAACAACTACAATGATTATAAAATTGCCAGAAATAATGTAGTTTATGAATTAAGAAGATGCAAATACGATTATGAAAAGGATCTGGCACTAAAAATTAAAACGGATGATAAACTATTTTGCAAGTATGTAAGGTCAAATACCAAAACCAAAATATCGGTCTGTAACTTAGAAAAACCCAATGGAGAGCTAACAAGGAGTGATAAGGAAAAGGCGGAAATATTAAACAATCACTTTACCTCGGTTTTTACCAAAGAAAACATTGAAATGATTCCGACTATAGAGGAAAAACCAAACATAACTAAGCTTATCAATATAAACATCACAGAAGAAAAGATAAACACAATTTTAAATGATATAAAGTCATCGAAATCCCAGGGACCTGATAACCTGCATCCAAGAGTATTTAAAGAATGTGCAAATACATTGACAGTACCTCTTACACAACTAATTAAGAAATCAATGGACAAAGGGAAACTACCTGAAATCTGGAAGACTGCTAAGGTAACTGCAGTCTTTAACGCTGGAAAAAAGTCTAAACCAGAGAATTATCGACCAATTAGTCTGACACCAATAACATGTAGAATCATGGAAAAGATTGTTAAAGTGGAACTAGTCGACCATCTCATTAGGTATCTTCTTATATCAATACATCAACATGGTTTCACGCGGGGCTGCTCCTGTGCTACTCAGTTGTTGGAATGTATAGATGACTGGTCGGAAGCCATCGATAATGGGGAAGATGTAGCTGTCATCTATCTCGACTTCAAAGCGGCGTTTGATAAAGTCCCCCATAAAAGTCTACTTAGAAAAGTTAGAGCCATGGGAATTTCTGGCAAACATTATAACTGGATAGAAGATTTTTTAACTAACAGAAAACAAAGGGTAGTAGTAAATGGGCAGGAATCGGGCCTCATGGCTGTCACAAGTGGGGTTCCTCAGGGCAGTGTTCTAGGGCCCATATTGTTTTTGATATATATCAATGACCTCCCCGAAGCAATTTCCTGCACTACTAAACTGTTTGCAGACGATACAAAACTTTATACATGCGTTAGTGACCCAAGTAATATACAGACTTTACAGGATAATATATTTAATGCATGCAATTGGGCTAAAAATTGTTCACTATGGCCCCAAATACTGGCACTAGGGGAAACTCACATAAATTATTTAAGAAAAGAGCAAGAGTTGATATTAGGAGGAAATCCTTTGCTTACAGAGTGGTAGATTCTTGGAACAAACTACCTAACACAGTAACTGAGGCACCCACCATAAATTCATTCAAAAGTAGGCTAAACAAACATTGGGCGCAACATCCTTCCAAATTTAGGCCTAACAACTAATGAAATGAAACAACAACAAAAAGATAATATTACCTAAAAACACAAAAGGGAACCGGAAGTCAGAATAGTCTTAACGACATTACCGAAAATTAAATAAACAATCCAAATGGGCCTAAGAAACGACGGTTTATGAGTGGCCTCGAAGACAGTATTACAGTATTACAGTATTACAGGCTGGTTCATGATCTTTCGTTTTGTATAATTGATATACACTGTTAGTTTACATCCAGATACAGGTAAAATACTTGACAAGGAAACCGATTGATATGTGAGTGGCTATTCCGATAAATGTGTCCTACTTCATATGTTATCCAGCCAGTCTTGAGAACTTACACCTTGAAAACTAGTAGATGAAGGATAATAGGCGGTATGGAAACCTGTTTCCAAATAAAGCACGCACCGTTTTCTCCACATATATTTAATGTTTGTACTTATATCTTATAGATCCTACGTTACAGAAAGTTCGTTATTCTGATTTTAATTCTCTCAAAAAGTATATGATATATCTAAATTAAGTGTATCAGTATTGATCTGGCGTCTTTCTATGGTAAAATGTTGTATATATACCTGAGACTATAATCATGTAAAGTGAATCCTCTATCGTATAAATTATACGCTATGGTTGTCGTTATTTGACGGAAAGGCACAAAGATACACGTTCAGTAGTACGACCTTAGTATGACCCGTATACCAAAACCAATCTTTTAGTTTGGCTAGGTGGTCGAATGGTCTAAGGCACCGGCTATTGTGCGAGGTGCTGTGTCGAAGTTGGTGTCCTAGGCGAGGGTTCGAATCCGCTGGTAAGTGGTTTTTACAACATTTTCTCCACATATATATCTATATATATATATACATGTTATGTTACATTAAATCGGCCGGATGTGCTTGCTGGTGCAGTCGAAATTAGTTTTGTATAAAAGACTGCCAATCTTTTATTCTTGAAACTTTTTGTTTTTGTGAAGTTTCCTATTTTTTTGCTTTAAATGTATTCTTAACATGCTGTTGATCTTTGACCCGATGTTGGTATATAACGGAATTTTTTTTTCTTAGAAGATATTAAAACCCCTTGTTCCTTGTTGATGTTTAATAGCAGACCTGTTTATGTGCATGATGAAGTAAGTTTCCCAGAATTCTAACAAGGTTTGAGATTTTAACAGGTTGTCAACATTTTCTCTTTAATACCCATATGGAGATTCATTTAGGCTATTATAGCCTATAAGAAATCATATATTCGTCAAAACTGCATAAACATTATTCAGCATGTATTTTGTTGAGAAAAGTATGTTGAACTCAGTAGTTTAGATAATAGCGGTACCAAGACAGATTCCCCTCGCGGCGACTCAAAACCAGAAGCATTTAAAATTTGCTAGCCAAGGCTCTCAACCCAAACACACCATCGTTAAAAAAATGGTAAAAACAACTTTTAGTCAGTTTAAATAACGGTGATATGCTTGTTGTTAAACGGCTTTAACACATTTTAAATTGCTTGAGTAAACCCCGCTCGGGAAAACTCCCCTGATGCCGTTATTATCCATACTACTTACCAATCTGGTTTATCAATTCAATAAAAATAATATTGTGTCTATACGATATGCTAGATTATTTTAATCTACTGTCTCCTTTTATAAATAACGACAATCAAAACATTTGAAATCAACAAACAAATATGTGTCATTGTCTATATATAGAGGGCTGGCGTGGCTCAGTCGGTAGCGCGGCGGATTTGCAACCGGAGGCCCCGGGTTCAATCCTCCGTGGTGCCACTGAGTTTCGTCGGTGTGTTCATGGGCAAGACACTTTCCCTTAGCCTCGTCCGTCGGATGGGGACGTAAACCGGGCGGTCCCGTGTATCGGTTTGTTAAAGGACCAAAGGAATCTATTCGATAATAAGAGTAGGGCACGGTTCCCGGATTCCTATGTATCCTTCCCCTCTCTCTGGGGCGACTCTAAATAACCTACAATGTGTTGATGAGCCGTTAAACAACATTCAATTCAACTATATATAGACATAACGGTTTTTCGTGAACGGAAGTTTAGTAGTTTTTATACAGCCGGTATCAGCGCAGTTTACAGCTACATGACTTATGGTAAAGTTATATAGTACATTATCTTGACCATTAGCTAGTATGTATCTCTTGTCATCAAATGCAGATAAACCGTTCTTATTTATTATATAACTGTTTATTCCCACATTTTTTCAAGAAAAAGTGGGGATCATGTATTTCTGTCCGTACGTACGTACATCCGTGTGTAATGTTGCGTAACTCCTCCTAAACCACCAGGCGGAATTCAACCAAATTTAGTGTATGACCCCCTCATTATTACAACGTACAAGAGCAACAATATTTTTGACTCCGCCCCAGGGATCAAAAGATCAAATACTCTACAAATTCAACTACACTATTATTTTTTCATTATTTTTACATACAAATTGGTATTTATACCCTATAAGATACACAACATATCAACGGATTTTTTAATTCAACCTCAGATGCGCGACCGGGAGTTTGGCGAATGTCAACGGGGCCGGGGCTGGGGTCAATTTTTTTTATATTATGTCTTATAAATTCAACCAAACTTTAACCAGTACTTCACCACATCATAACGACGTTTAAGAAGAAGAAGACTTTATTCATCAATCAATAGGCCAGAGGCCCGTGAGACATAGTTTACATTCATACAAGCAATTGACATAGCAAGATAACAAACAGCATTTTTAGTAATATGAATATATGCTATATACACAATTTATGACAGAAAATAAGCGGAGAAGAAATAAACGGAGAAGGTGAGAAACAGCCTTTCAAATTATATTGCCACTATGAAGATAATCTGTATTGATATTCTACTATCTATACTATCATATATAGTTTATATTACAGTATAATCAACGATAGGTGATAGCCGTTTTTGTTTGTAAATACCACAATGCTCTCTACTTTTTATTTGATTTCCAAAGTTCTACAAAAACAAAACAAAATCACACAAAAAACAACATTATGATCAGTGTACAAAAGTAAAAGGTAAAACGTTTTAACTCTGTATACAGACATGTAACAATTTGAGATTATTCTACAAATGATACTATGAATGTTGTATTTTTCTGAGTTCAAATGCTTTGAAGATGTAAACACTTAATTTCTTTTTTACATTTTGATTTTGAGTTTCGAACAGTAATTTTAATTTATACATGTTTGGTCTAGTCCAGTAGAAGCGGTTTATATACGTTTTACGCAAATCATTATACAGTAAGCATTCTAATAAAAAATGATATTCGTCCTCTATTTTTTGACAAACAGTACATAATCTGTTTTCGACCTGCATTCTCGGTCTTTGCCATCTGCCAGATTCTATACACAAATTATGAGAAGAAACAATAAGTCTCGTCATAGCGATTCTAAATTTAGGTATATTAAGAGTACTAAGAAAATGTTGAGTACCAAATGTAACAACTTCTCTAAAAAATACAGCTCTGGTTGAATTATCTATACGAGTTTGCCACGTTTGTAAGCTATTATCATATAAACGTTGTTTAAATATACTTAAGAAAACATGTTTATTGCCAACATTTTGTTGGAGCCAAACATCATGAAACCCTAACCTTGATAATAAATCTTGTACACGTGTAACCCAAGATACTTTATTTGGGTATAAATCAGCATCTATTTTAAGCATATTATATATAAGTTTACAATACTTTTGGTCATTAGTGTTAACAATTTTCAACCAAAATTTAATTATTCTAATATATCTAATATCCCTAATGCTAAATCTGCCAAGATTACCATATACAAAGTCATTTTGAGTAGAACGTTTAACACGTAAAACATTTTTACAATAAATAGTGTGTATTCTCTCAATATTATCTGAACTTTGAAATCCCCAAACTTCGGAGCCATAACATAAAATGGGTAACACAAGTTTATCAAATAAATCTAATCTGTGTGACACAGAAATATCTGTAAATTTCATTAAACATTTGTTTAACTTAAATATTGCTTTCTGTGCTTTACCAGCTAAACTTAATTGTGTTTCATTAAAGGAGCCACCTTGACTAAAGACAATGCCAAGATAGGTCAAAGATTTAACGATTTCAACTGGAGAGTTATTGAACATGAAAACAAGATTTCTGGGTAAAAGTCCAGCTTTTCTAAATATAATTATTTTTGTTTTGTTAACATTAACCTTAAGTTTCCATTTTGTACAGTAAATAGCTAAAATATCTAACCCTTTCTGTAAACCAATTGATGATTCTGAAAATATCACAATATCGTCAGCGTATAACAGCAAAAATAGTTTGGTCATATAAGTATCAACACCATCAAAATTGTTCAATATAAAATGTTCTTCAATGTCATTTAGAAACATTGAAAACAGAAACGGCGATAAACATTACACCTAACATACATGAAAAATCATTGCTTAACATATTATCAAATTTTACACGTGTTTTAATATTTTCATACATACTTTTGATGACTGTAAGGATCTTACCTCTTACACCAAATTTAATTAACTTAGTCCATAAAGTGTTCCTTTCTACATAATCGAAAGCTTTGCTAAAATCTATAAAACTACAATATAATTTTTTTACCAGTGTTAATAATGTGTGTAATCAAACCATGCAGTACGAATATATTATCTGTGGTACCCATTCCCCTTCGAAACCCGGCCTGTGCTTCCAAATAAACATTGTAATTTTCGGCCCAATCGTTCAATCGATTATTTAATATTCTTGTAAATAATTTACTTAAAACACTTAACAGTGTTATACCACGATAATTAGTAGGATCGTCAATGGCTCCTTTCTTATGTAAAGGTATGATATATCCTTCAGACCAGGTACTTGGGAAAATACCATTATCTAATATAGAGTTAAACAATGAAAACAAAAATGGCATTCATCTGTAAGTGCCATTTATAAAATATTCATTCAAATAATGATCTGGTCCGGCACATTTACCATTCTTTAACTGCTTAATAGACTTTAAGATTTCATCAGTTGATATAACTACATCTAATTCTTTAAACATAATATCAAACTCTTCGTTTACAAAACGTTCGTTGAAATATAAAACATCCTCATCTGGATTAAAAAAGTGATCATCGGGATTATTAACAGCTTTAAAATATTCTTCAAACTTCGACAATGGTATATTTGGATGTTTAACATGAGAAGTATCTTTAAGCATGTTCCAGTACAGTTTGGCATTTTTTGTTTTATTTCTTTCAAGAATATGAGTTTGATTATCATTATAAACCCTTCTGCAGCGCTTTAATATGTTTTTATACTCAGAACGTGCTTTAACAAGTAATTGTCTATTTTCATCTGTTTTATTATATCTTACACAATTTAAATAACTGTGAAATATTTTCCTTTTATTTTCACAAGACTCATTATACCATTCATTTTTAAATGTTTTATTTTTATTATCCGATTTATATACCTTTTTCTTAAATAGAGGATCCGTTACAGAGCTCATAAGGTTAGAAAAAGCATTTAAATTTGATTCTAAGCTACCAATACTATCTGAGGATTCGATTGACATAGTAACATTTTCTAACTGTTCAATAAAATCGTCATTATTTAAAGCATCAACATATTCAGCTTTACGAACATTCGACCATACATATTTGTGATTAATAGACTTATAGCTTGTTTCATCATTTTCATTTACATTATCAATATCATGTTCAAAATTATCATGCATACTATTTTCCATAATACATTCAACAATACAGTGATCAGATAATAAATTAGGGTCATGGACTGTAAAAGCTACAAATAAAGAAAATATAGATTCAGAAACAACAAAATAGTCTACTAAACTGCAACCTCTATGACCCACAAATGTATTTCTGCCAACACCTGCGTCGTCGCCAACACGACCATTTAAAATGCTCAACTGTGTTTGTTTACATAAATCTAAAAATGACTTTCCATTAGCGTTTATATTACCTTTATCTTGTGAATATCTAGGTATAAAAGTATCAACAGAATAATCATAAGGTAAAATATCACCGAATTTTTTGACAGAATCAAAAGTTACAAAGTCTGGTTTATCAGATGTACGACTATTAAAATCACCTGCTAATACAATATTGCATTTTCCGTCGGTGTTATTATGAATGTGTGCTATAGACTCAATTAAACGGTCAAAAATGTTTTGGTCAAGAACATTAAACCTGCTGCTACCCTCAGGCACAGCATAACAAAGACCTATGAATAAGTCGTGTTCTAATGAAAATAAGGTTCCATCTAATCGTAACCACAAAATATCATCTTCACTCTGAAAAAATATAATTCCTTCGTTTACAAATGTATCACTTACATATAAAATAATACCACCGGATTCACGTTTCGATTTATTTGATTTTGTCCTATGTAAAGCATAGTACTTGTAACCTTCGACCTGTAAATCTTGAAATTCGTTTGACCATGTCTCTGTAAACATAATAACATCATTGTTTTGAAATAAAGACATAGTTTCTGTACAATGCAATTTATTTAAGTATTTTGATATTAGGCATTGTACATTTAAAAGTGCAAATCTCAGACGCACCTTCTCCTGTGCCCGTTAACCTGCATCTCTGGACTGGCTATTGTTCTGTGTGACATCCGGTATAGATGAAGGTGGCTGGCTGAGCATTGATCCACCACGTACTGTTCTATATGAAGTTGGGGACGTCTTCTGGGTTGCTCTCTGGTTACCGTTTTTTTGCGCCGATCGAGTTGGGGACCGTGGACGTCTATTACTCCTAGTGGTAGATTTGGACCTGTCACTTTGGTGTTTGGGAGCGTCACATGTATTGTGTGTAGAGGTTGGTGTAGAGTTATGTAGAGACCCTAATGTTTAAGACCAGCAATATGTTTGACTCCGCCCCGAGGGGGCCCGCCCCAGGGGTCAAAAGGTCAAATACTTGTTTATCATGATTCTTCTATTGTTAGGAAACTATGGTATTGCAGATCATGATTTCTTCTGTTTCCATAACCTTGCGTACAGGAGGAAGTTAACAATTGCTGCTACTCTATAACTTCCCTCCTGCTGGCCAATAGTGACTTCCCATTAACAAACGTGACACTTTCTGTGCGCATCCAATAGTGTGAACGTGTAAAGAAATAATTTCCAGTATTAGCCTGCATTCACTCAAAAAACTATTTTCTTACGTATTGATACCAAGTTCAAGTTATCACGAGTTGTACTTATTATGTAATTTGACTTCAAAGTCAGCGTATTGGGTTTACTTTTCTGACAGTATTTTGGTATCGATGGAGTTTCATTCGGAGCCCTTCGGCAATCTTCCGCTATGGGAATTACCGTTGTTGATATAACAAACTTCTCAAAAAAAAACACCACAGCACAGATAACACTGGTTTGTACTTGTTTTTTGACTGATGGTCACCATGTACGATATATTAAATGATACATAACTATATTCTAAGTGATTCGTTTTGACTTTTTATTCCCATGCACTTTTTAAATAGTGATCTATTCAGACTCGGTGTATGAAGTGAAATGTAAAATTTGTGAGGACGTCTTTTCCGACTACTGTTGCTAGGGAGCTATGGTATTGTTTATCATGATGTATGGCAGATACAAACTTTAAGGGTTGATTGGCATATCGCCAGGGATGTGCATGAGACTTTTGAGAAATGTTGATGCAATGTCGGAAAACGGAGCTAGGGGGGATAATCCATGCATCTCTGACTTGCACTTCAAAAAGGTGGATATCTGAGATGGCTCATCATCGACTACATCTAGTTAGTTCATGTGTTTTGATCTAATAACGTTCATTTCATGGTTCATTTTTGTTGCAGTACATATGCATGTTTTTATAGTTATCATGCGTTATATTTATTTTTATTTTTTGTAAGGCACTAGCCTGGGTCACAGCCTGAAAACAAGTGACACTGTGGTATACAGCATGTACATCCCGTTAGTAAGGCACCAGCCTGGGTCATAGCCTGTATACATGTGGAGATCTGGTATACAGCATGTACACATCGTAAGTAAGGCACCAGCCTGGGTCATAGCCTGTATACATATGGAGATCTGGTATACAGCATGTACATATCGTAAGTAAGGCACCAGCCTGGGTCACAGCCTGTATACATGTGGAGATCTGGTATACAGCATGTGCATATCGTAAAGCACCAGCCTGGGTCCCAGCCTGTATACATGTGGAGATCTGGTATACAGCATGTACATGTCGTAAGTAAGGCACTAGCCTGGATCACAGTCTGTATACATGTGGCGATCTGGTATACAGCATGTACATGTCGTAAGTAAGGCACTAGCCTGGATCACAGTCTGTATACATGTGGCGATCTGGTATACAGCATGTACATATCGTAAGTAAGGCACCAACCTGGGTTACAGCCTGTATACATGTGGAGATCTGGTATACAGCATGTACATATCGTAAGTAAGGCACCAGCCTGGGTCACAGTCTGTATACATGTGGCGATCTGGTATACAGCATGTACATATCGTAAGTAAGGCACCAGCCTGGGTTACAGCCTGTATACATGTGGAGATCTGGTATACAGCATGTACATATCGTAAGTAAGGCACCAGCCTGGGTCACAGTCTGTATACATGTGGCGATCTGGTATACAGCATGTACATATCGTAAGTAAGGCACCAGCCTGGGTTACAGCCTGTATACATGTGGAGATCTGGTATACAGCATGTACATATCGTAAGTAAGGCACCAGCCTGGGTCACAGTCTGTATACATGTGGCGATCTGGTATACAGCATGTACATATCGTAAATAAGGCACCAGCCTGGGTCACAGTCTGTATACATGTGGCGATCTGGTATACAGCATGTACATATCGTAAGTAAGGCACCAGCCGGGTCACAGCCTGTATACATGTGGAGATCTGGTATACAGTATGTACATGCCGTAAATGAGGCACTAACCTGGGTCCGAGCGTGTATACATATGGAGATCTGGTATACAGCATGTACATGCCGTAAATAAGGCACTAACCTGGGTCCGAGCCTGTATACATGTGGAGATCTGGTATACAGCATGTACATGCCGTAAATAAGGCACTAACCTGGGTCCGAGCCTGTATACATGTGGAGATCTGGTATACATGCCGTAAATAAGGCACTAACCTGGGTCCGAGCCTGTATACATGTGGAGATCTGGTATACAGCATGTACATGCCGTAAATAAGGCACTAACCTGGGTCCGAGCCTG
The DNA here is from genome assembly GCA_037043455.1 of Cyrtodaria siliqua. Lineage (NCBI taxonomy): Eukaryota > Metazoa > Mollusca > Bivalvia > Adapedonta > Hiatellidae > Cyrtodaria > Cyrtodaria siliqua. The sequence continues at coordinate 240,650 of JAWPHD010000162.1, read as the reverse complement.
TATACATGTGGAGATCTGGTATACATGTCGTAAGTAAGGCACCAGCCTGGGTCACAGCCTGTATATCTTTATGTTGTAGATGTTATGTTGTTTAGATTTTAATGTAAATTTCAAGGCGCGACTTAGTTTTTGATGTTATTGTAGGTTCTTATTATTTTTTCTAAGTTACATTCAAAATAATTGGTACTTTCTACTATGCTGTTACTGTTGCTTTGTTCTCGCGTTGAATCTAATGTTTTTATGGCTTGTAATGCGATCCTGATGCCATTTTAATATTTCTGTCAAATGTGTGCTTTGGTTCATGTATGTAAACTACATGTAACCGGGTATAGGTAAATGGTGAATAATCTATTCCTAACCTTATGTCCTCGATAGATTAGTGGTTAGAGCCCTGGTACGGTAAACCAGATACCCTGGTTTCTAGTCCCGGTTGCGGAACGATTTTTTCTCTCACCGCTTGTTATATTTTGGCGCTCGTTCGGGAGCCAGGACATTGTCTGTTAGCATGGAACAGTATGAAAATAAGTCTAAAGCTAGCCGACACGTCAACGGATATCAGATGACAATCTACTTTTCCTCTGAAACATATTCAGCTATGACCAGCACTATTAAAGGGTGTTAGTCTAATAATTTAAAGGCTAGCATAAATTCAACACATGCTATTATTAGTTCGTTAATGAGAATACAGACAAATACAGTAAAAACACTCTACTTCATGTGAATTGGCACAACAATATATATTTTTTTAAATTGGCTTCGTATTGTAATGTACATGTTTATTGTTACATTGTAAATTAAATATGATTCTAACGCGACCTGCGCAGTCTCACATAAACAAAGAAGAGAGTCAAATGTATGCATTTACGGTAAAATACAGCTGTTCCATTAATTGTAGTTTTCATCCGTTGGAAGCGCCATGTTACATGACGTCACTTTTTATACCGTTAACGTCACAGAACGAAAGTAAATACATATTTTGGTAAATATACGTCACGAAGACAAACTCAACAGAAATGTTAATGAAATTTTAATTACAACAAACTTGCCATGCTCCCAAACCTTCACCCCCACGATATAAACCCATCATATGCATCAATACACATACTATTAATAAGCATCTTGAACAAGCTGAGAACGTTTGACGTCATACAGCGCAAGCTATATGACGTAAACAATGACTTCATTGTTTGTCACGTGACTATTAGTGTATTTAAACATACTGTACCGCGCAGGACTTTACATACGGGGGCGCCCTATGGAACAGTAGCCTGATTACCTTAACCTACGAGATAATATAGTGCCCCCACAATAACGTAAACAATGGGGTTATTGTCGTGTTAGAATAGAAATAATAAATACTTACCTGTATTTGTTCGGTGAATAAAACACAGTTAGTCGTTCGGATGCGAGAAATTAAATCACTCCTGTTAACGCACTCGTAATTTAATTACTACGCATCCGTACTCCTAACTGTATTTTATTCACCGATGAAATACATGTTAACAGGAGTGATTTAATTACTCGCATCCGAAAGACTAACTGTGTTTTATTGACCGATTAAATACAGGTACGTGTTTATTATTTCTTAATTACTAGTATTATATTATTAGTGTGCCACCCTTGGTGTTCCACCAGTTCCTGTCATACAGCCAACTTTCTCGCATGCATATCCTGTCATCAGTTTCTTCTTATTATTTCTTCTTCTTCTTCTTCTTCTTCTTCTTCTTCTTGGATGACGTCAGTACAGTATCCGGCCTCAGGTTGGTCTACAATACAGACAGATATGTTGTAAATAGAAAGGGATATCCCGAGCTCAGTACACAACTGATAGATATGTTTTAAAACAGATATTTCCTGAGCACACAGTACAATAAATGACAATTCAATGCAATAATATATTTGCAGTTAGAGAATATATATCGAGAGACAGTATTAGTTAAACCCACAGTATGTATATAAATGTCCAATGCGTTTTATAAAATTATTTCCCTTTGTCATAATTCTCCATTTATACATTTCAAAGTCACAGTTCATGAGCATTCGCAACATCTCGTGCAATGCTTCGCAGCACGCAGGATTCCATATTGGTTACGTCATACTAGCGAGACGCACGTCAGATTCCCGCCAAAACGAATTTGCATTCAAAATCAAAGTTATCTTCAACATTTTGCAATGTCATTTTAGCCGATTGCTCATTCTATAGTTTATTTACAAGCAGTGATAAAACCTTCATCTGTATTGTAAATAACAAACATGCAACGCAAATCATACATCAACACGTGTGGCAAGCGGCCATAATGTTTATGTAGCAACAGCTTAGCAACAGTGCACTATTTTCTGTTTCGTTGCCGTCCGGAATGTCAAGATTTTTAACAAACCGAAGCGCCGTGATACACACGAGGCGTGATCCCGAGGAATGACGAGCGTTTACGATTGAGTTCATGAGAAGATTGCACAACAATATGAACTCTACCATCAACGAGGTATGTAAGGTAACTGATATTACTTACTTCTTCTAAGTTTGCCGAATTTTACATCTAACACTTATTTGCAGTTTCTATGTTTTTAGATACGGGCAATCTTTTTTTAGGTTAGTCCGTTAGCCGATACTGGCCTACCGTGCACCCTTTTCGTACGTCATACGGGTCTGATGTATAACTTATTTTGGGCTTATACACTTTCATATTTAAAACTCTGCTAAAGCCTATACTAGGTCATTGAGTTGGAAACATACGTTTACTTTCGGGGAACCAGTTACACCGGAAAAAACACACTTTTCCCGCAACTAAACGAAGTGTGTGTAGCACGTGTACACGTACCTGTAGGCTACGATTTTGACAGGGACTAGTTTCAAACATACGTTTACTTTCGGGGAACCAGTTACACCGGAAAAAACACACTTTTCCCGCAACTAAACGAAGTGTGTGTAGCACGTGTACACGTACATGTAGGCTACGATTGTGACAGGGACTAGTTTCAAACTATGGCTTCATATAAACATGCATTGTATTCTTGATTACGGACTGTCAGCTTCAAAAAGGACAAACGACAATCTTGATTTTTTTTAAACCGGGAAATTTATATTTGTAAGTCCGATTTTGCATATAGCGTATGCTTGATTATATTTGTATTTGCGGCAAAGTTGTTACAATCATTTTTGTTCGTCAAAACATATTTTCATCATTCACAGCTAATATTTAAAGATCATTGTATCTCACTGTGTATTATCGTGTAAAAGGGGAATATACCCAATATACCCCCAACAGTTGCCATTAGTACCACGTCCGGGGGTGATGAGCACCCATGTGACCGTCCCAGTGGCATACGGGGACAGGGAAATTACTCTTATCAATTTCCAGAGTATACTTCGGTACAGTACCCCCTTTTATAGCTTCTATAGAGGATGCAAAGTCCCCCCCCCCCCCCACCCACACACACACAAAGTTAGGGACAACGGCACCATATGAGACCCCGAGCAAGGCAGATCTCGAAAGAATGAAAGACACGCTTAAAAAAATGGGTCATCTTTTGGGTGGGAAGGTGGAGGACATTCCGCTGGTCCAGCCAACCACTCCGGGGCTTGTTGTTGCAGCGACGCCGTCTCCCACAGTCACAACCATCGAGGACTCCATAACTGTGGGGTGTCCCCACAGAGCGGGGTGGCTATCCCGAAAACAATTATAAAGCCAAAGAAGGTGCGCTATGCCTCTTGCTCGACTTCGCCATCATCAAACGAAGAGGGGATGATGAGAGCTCTGAAGACGAGCGTCACCGCCGGAAAAACTGTGGTAAAGCCCGGGGATCTAGGGTGGGGGTACGAGCCCCAAAGCTAAAGAGTCTACCCGTAGCCGGAAGGGCAAGACGCGTCACACCCCATCGCCGAGTGGTAGAGCGAGCTGCTCGCCATCGCGAAGCGGCAAGACGCGTCGCATTCTGTCGCCGGGGAAGTCGGACTTCGAGGATAGTGCCCCAGAGGGGGGCCGGAAGTGAGGCATGTCCCCCATAACAAACTGGACACAGACAATCGATTCAAATGTCTAGGAAACACCAATATACAATGCGTGCCTCTGTTCATATAATAATTACTTATAAAATATACATATCCGACAACGGACGCACGGACAGACCTAATGCCATTTAACTATTATATTCACAATCTTATAGCTGCAAACAGATGCATGGCAATTACAAAGTTACACACAGTTAAAATCACATCTTAATCCCTATGATTTGGTAATTTGTCAATTATCAATCCCTTGATCAATTTAAGATGGAATCAATGATAGAGAAATATGACATTACAAAATGACCAAGGATAAAACAAATAGGTTACCTACCTTCCAAATCCTACATCCATTTACAAACACTTCCAAATCATGGTACACAATTTTACCATTATATATTAAAACACAACTGTCCTATATTCTTAGGAACTCTAAGAATACAAATATACAGACAATGTAAATATGAATTAAGCAACTATGAAGTGATTAAAATAACTGATCTAAGATGGAATCAAACTATATTTTCAAGAGACTTTCTTTGCAAGACTAACTAAAACTACCTATTGACCAATCAGATTTCACCTGGATGTCAGGCGATAATCTACTATCCCTCTAAAACCTATTCAGCTATGACCAGCACTATTAAAGGGTGTTAGCCTAATAATGTTAAGGTTAGCATAAATTCAACACATGCAATTATTAGTTCCTTAATGACAATACATATTTTAATGGCGCTGATGACAATCTTGATTTGGCATGGTCTTGGTTTAAGAGGAGTTTTGTTTTGTTTGAATTGTATTTTACGTCATTTTAGCACACATTAGGCCATATATGACGGTTGAAGCAGACCACTCCATTTTTCAAGGTAGAACCAGTACTGTATATCTCCCGCCATCTATAAGAATCGACACTTTTTCACTAGCTTCACTTGACAAGTCGGGCTTCCAATGGGATTCGAACCTGCAGAAAATCCACGTGTCCGAGTAGGAGACCAGCACACTCTCTAATGCCGATACGGGTCGCATCGATTGGAGCATTAGCGTTGTTGCCTTTAGTGGAAGAGGTGATTGTTACCTTTAGCGGAGGTTGTTACCTTTAGCGGCTATTGTTACCTGTTGGAAAGTATAACTCAGCCTATTCACTACATTTAAACTGAAAATAAATGAGATTCTAGTTTTAAATAATAAATGGATTTATATATTAGTTTGAACATAATTATAATAAAAATGAAATTTAATTATTAATATCCATACAAATGTAAACATTTCCTGAAATAAGGTTTAATAATTGAATTTATATATACCTGAACATTATAGACGAGAAGATACTATATAAACATCACATTCTTGAGAGACACACCAACAACACGTAATACTATACGAGGGCTGTTCAATATTACGTGGACATTATTAATAGTTAATACACTTTTATAAATCAACTAAATTAAATTTATATGGCAATAAACGCCTACATTTTCACTTTTATATCAGTAAATATTATAAAATTATTTGAAACTGATTTTAAGAGATACTAATTTTTACAACCCCCCTGTGGCCGCCACGCAGCACGTCATTTGTGTACTATGACGTCGCCTTGAAAACCAACAAAAACCTAACGTTATAGATGACGAAACATGTTATAAATAGCAAACCTAATTGCTATTTCATTAGATTATTGTGTTATTCATAGTTTGCATTAAATAAATATTCTACAGATATTAGTATATCACAACTTCGGAAAGAGATCATATGAAATCGATCGAGTTTGGCATACATATTCCGAGTATTTAGAAAACAAATAGCATATAGTCATTCAAAAAGACATTTATTTAATATATATCGGTAATCTTAATTTATTCTTAATATGTTGAAGAAAATATGTAAGGTTTTACAATTTGAGTTTTTATATTTCATTTTTGTATTAACTTTTTTGTTTTATTAAAAGTTAATATTATTTAATATATTATTAACATTTTAGTGCTCCTTGATTTTTTCTGACGTCGTCAATTTCAACGTAGAAGTACGGAAGAGTGCGTCTACTTATTTATATTTATCATAGTTCTCCTTGTTCAATATTTATAAAAATTGATAATTGAGATTTTGCAATACAATTGACAATGCTACTTTAGCTTTGTGGATTTGTGTCGACGAATTTCGTTTCATTCAGCCATTCCCAAAATGCAGTTATAAAATAATGACGTCTCCTTTTGGGCGGCTCTTTTTGGGCGGCTCCGTAGGGTTTCTTGTCCTATTAGATCATGCATTGCTATGTAACATTGCATTGGGGGTTTTAAGGCGCACCAACACATGAAAAGGTTATATGGCGCCTAACAGGCATGTACATGCCAGGCTCATCTTCCATGTACATCGAGATAAAATATGGAAAATGGGCCTAGAACCTTCTCACCCTGAACTGCAGAGTTGCTGCAAATTATATCGTAGAAACTCCATTTACGCTGGAGCCACGTTGTTTTTCTGCCACTGCTCTTTTGATGCGAGCGAGATAGCACCTGAAACAATGCAGGGGTCATGAAGAAGACGTTTAATGAACATGAACAAAAAATGATGAAAAGAACATGCATTTGGGGGGATTCTACCCCTTTGCCTACCCCTCCAAAGGGATCTGCAGTGGCCCTATTCTTTGCCCCGTGACCAAACGGGGGGCCCCGGGAACCACACGGGGCCTGCTATGTAACAAGACATGGTATCGAATTTCTGTTTAAATCAATCGATTTATTTTGAGTTGTATTACAAAGTATATGATTCTTAAAGGTTTACGTCAAAAATTGAATGCGATATCGAAAACGACACGTATTATTTGAACAGCCCTCGTATTTGTTTGACCCACGAGAGGGTAATATCACCAGAGGCGAAGCCGAACTCCCTTTGCCAGTTGTTTTTTTACACCTTTTTTTTTAAAAGTTGCTACGAAAGTTATATTCATTGGATTGGAATAACTTAACTATGCAAATGAGTGACAGTTTATTGAAAGCGGTAAAGTATTGTTGACGTTGTGATGAGACCGAGCCGACGACTTCGCAAGAACAATACGCACACCGAAGCGCAACAAAGCTGCACATCATGAGATTACCGTTATCCAAATACCCTGCGATCTACTACCAACCTGCAGTATCATCCTCGCATCAGACAGTAAGAAATTACACATTTGTGTCTACTACCAACCTGCAATATCATCCTCGCATCAGACAGTAAGAAATTACACATTTGTGTCTACTACCAACCTGCAGTATCATACTCGCATCAGACAGTAATAAATTACACATTTGTGTCTACTACCAACCTGCAATATCATCCTCGCATCAGACAGTAAGAAATTACACATTTGTGTCTACTACCAACCTGCAGTATCATCCTCGCATCAGACAGTAAGAAATTACACATTTGTGTCTACTACCAACCTGCAGTATCATCCTCCCATCAGACAGTAAGAAATTACACATTTGTGTCTACTACCAACCTGCAATATCATCCTCGCATCAGACAGTAAGAAATTACACTGCGGTTTACTACCAACCTGCAATATCATCCTCGCATCGGACAGTAAGACATTACACATTTGTGTCTACTACCAACCTGCAGTATCATCCTCGCATCAGACAGTAAGAAATTACACATTTGTGTCTACGGGGATTTAGTATGGGCGTCTATCTATACCAGGCCCTCGACCCATATAAAGCTAAAGCTCTCGGCTGATATGGTGTCTAAGGCCTGATATAGCGTGTGATATGAAAATACACATTTATTATTCTCTATGTTTCAAGGTATACTGTAAAATATCCACACGAAAGCAATATTTGCTATTGTTTATTCATCAAATGTCCAAAATAACAAGACTGACAGCAGGTAAACGTAATATTTACGTAGTTCAAGTTTACACTAAATACAGAAGTACTATTTCAAAAGCAACAACATATATACATATTGCAAAGCAACAACAGATATACATATTATAAAGCAACAGCACATATACATATTGTAAAGCAACAACATATATACGTATTGTAAAGCAACAGCATATACATATTGTAAAGCAACAACATATATACATATTGTAAAGCAACAACATATATACATATTGTAGAGCAACAACATATATACATATTGTAAAGCAACAGCATATACATATTGTAAAGCAACAACATATATACATATTGTAAAGCAACAACATATATACATATTGTAAAGCATACAGAATATAATTATCAGTTCAATTTCAATTAGTGTTAATGCTATTATTATTTATATTGTACTAATGTTGCACTACTATCTACAGAGAACTAAAGCAAAGATACTGAGATGTTTATACTGCGATGTTTTAATGAGATGTTTATACATATGTTTAATTGAATAATACAGCAGAGCATTTGCTGGCCAATAACTTAATTATGTTTTGTAATTAAAAGAAATTTGGTGTTGTGTTTCTGTTGCTTTTTTTTTCTTCTCGAAACAAAACTTTACTTGATGGCGGTATTTTTTTCATTTTAATATTATGAATTACGCTAAAAAATAGAGAGATTAGTCCGTAGCTAGAGTCTACAAATGCAGGCTTTATTTGACTTTCAAAAAAAAAAATGCTTACGCTCTGTACGTACATCAGTTTTTTTTCTCAGTATTTTCAGTAATTTCTTTATGCAATATCAGCATATTGTGTATTGTTAGTCTACTGGCCTTTAACAACATCAGCATCAAACAGTTAAACCGTCTGCTATGTATGTGATCACAACTGGTAAATCACCATATACACGTATACCATGAGTCTATGTTGAAAGATGGCCGAATGACCGACTGCATGCACCTCGGGGATCATGATGTTGGCCGATTCCAAAATCCGCATCTCCTCTCATAGTTAGCCTACCATATATACTTTTAACTGTGATTTGTCTGCGATTTCGTACGTATATTCAACGTATTATCATTGTTGATATATTTACGAAAACCATATGCACTTTTAATTACAATTTATCTACGAGAAGCCACATTTACATTCAACTATATTATGTACGAATCGTTCATCACCCCACGGACTGTAGATAGCTTATATATACGCATATGTTCCTTTCTCTGCAGTACGTATACGCATGTGTTCCTTTCTTTTCAGTACACATGTGCTTTTGTTCATTTCTCTGCAGTATGTATACGCATGTGTTCCCTTCTCTGCACTACGTATAGGCATGTGTTCATTTATCTGCAGTGTGTATACGCATGTGTTCCTTTCTTTTCCGTACATATATATGCATGTGTTCATTTCTCTGCAGTATGTATACGCATGTGTTACTTTCATTGCACTACGTATACGTATGTGTTCCTATTTACGGTAGGCGTCTCCGTGGCTGAGTTGTTAGCGACGCCAACTGTGACGTTGCGTTTAAACCTTCTCGCCTCTCACCGCTGCGAGACGTGTAAGTGAGTAAGTGTTTTATTCTTACGGATGGCGGAAGGTGTGCAGTACTGGTTCTACCCGGGATAGTGGGTAGTCTGCCTTCACCCCAAAACAATCGACCGTCATATATAACCATGCATGTGCTGAAAATGACGTAAAACGCCATATAAACAAACTATTCACATCTGTACGACTATGACATATACAGATTATTACAGATAAAGATTATTACGATCTGAGATTGTATGCTACACTCAGTACTTCAACAGCGTCTAACCAGGGAATCATCATGTGTAGTGTGCGATGCTCAGATCATCTAAATGATTGTTCTCATTACGTACACGTTAACAGCCTATGGGCACATCTGTTTTTGAAACTCCATGACTGAAATGTCACTTATTCCTACATTTAAAATGTGTGAATATGCACATAGCAAGGTGATCAGATGTTATTGCAAATACTTTTTTACACAACTGCCTCGTATATCTTTTATCGCCAGTATGTAAAATCATATGTATATCTATTATCGCCAGTATGTACACTCGTATGTATATCGAGATTAGTCAGATTACACAAGTTAACGTTTCACCCGTGTATTAACATGTCACTGCTGAGATGTCCTCGACGTCTAAATGTCTTACAACTTACATTACACGTCAATAACTGATTGCCAGTGTGTATTACAATGTGTTATTTCTTAGGATTCCTCGATGTGTAAATGATTCGTCACATACTGTACAGGTACAGGACTTCTCGCCAGCGTGTTCAACGTATGGTTATTGAGAGTTCCTCGTTAAGTGAATGATGTGTCTCCTTCTGTACATGTATGTGGCTTCTCACTAGTGTGGATTACCATATGAGTATTGAGAGTTTCTCGGTGTGCGAATGACCTGTCACATACTGTACATGTATACGGCTTCACACCAGTGTGTATCCGCATATGTCTACTTAGATGTTGTCGTTGTGTAAATGTCTTGTCACAAACGGCACATGTATACGGCTTCTCACCAGTGTGTATACGCATGTGTCCGCTTAGATGTGGTCGATGTCTAAATGCCTTGTCACATACGGTACATGTATGCGGCATCTCTCCAGAGTGTGTTAGCATGTGACCTTTGAGATTTCCTAGTTGTGTGAATGATTTACCACATTTAGTACATGTATACGGCTTCTCGCCAGTGTGTATTAGCATGTGACCTTTGAGATGTCCTCGTTCTGTGAATGACTTGTAACATACTGCACATGTAAACGGCTTCTCCCAGTGTGTATTAACATGTGACTTTTAAGACTTCCTAGTCGTGTGAATGAATTATCGCATAATGTACATGTATGCGGCTTCTCACCAGTGTGTATAAATATGTGCCTCTTGAGAGTTGATTGTTGTGTGAATGCCTTGTTACATACTGTACACGTAAATGGCTTCTCGTCGGTGTGTACTACCATGTGAATACTGAGGTTTCCGCGTGTCGTGAATGATTTGTCACACACTGTACATGTATGCGGCTTCTCACCAGTGTGTAGTAACATGCGAGTATTGAGGTGTCCTCGTGTCGTGAATGACTTGTCACACACTGTACATGTATGCCGCTTCTCATCAGTGTGTAATAACATGTGACTATTAAGACTGCCTCGTCGTGTGAATGCCTTGTTACATTCTGTACACGGAAATGGCGCCTGGCATGACATGTCTTGGTTTAATTCTGATGACGTGATCAGGCTTTTAATTCAAGCGTTTCATGAACATTTGTAATGTCAACTCAACAGTACTCTGAGCATGACTGTCTTTGTATGTGTTGATTGATTACATGACGTTTCATATTTTTGGCGTAGACGACTTCAAGCTTTACTGCCGTAGGCAACTACGTACACGTATAGCAAGGCTCTTGCCTCAGTATATCCACTTCCTCTACTATAATTTTATTTGATATATAGTCTTATAATAATGGAAAACAACAGAGTCAATGTTTGTGTTAATGTCGTAAGGTCGGTTGAATTCCCACACATAAATACACGTAGTATGCACGGAATGTAGACGTTAGAATTTAATTCACCACTATTAGTAGTGTAATCGACCGAGCTTTAAAATGTATGCTTTCATTGTCGTGGAAAGTGTCTTCCTTCTTTTTCTCGAATCAATGATGCTCTTCTGGTAAGTAAACAGTAAACAGTTGATGTTTTACTTCTTTAATTTCACCACCTGCAAGAAGAAGAATTGCAGCTGATATTTATTTGATTTTACACATGCTCGTGACAAGTTGCCGACATAAGCGAGCAGAGAACAAACGAGCGATTGATTTTACTTTTTAATATGTTAATCGGCTTAATACAGGTAATCAACTAATAAATAATGAAAAAAGGATCCATTGGAAGCAGCAACGATTAACAATTGACCTCACGTCGGAAACAAGGTAACACTTTTTTTTCTGAAAACACACCATGTGCTCCGAATTTGCTGTAAAACTCGAACTGTAACGACAATTCCGGACTTACACGTTATTCAGATGAGACTTAAAACCGAGGTCCCCACATACAATCACTGCACCACATACGCACACAAACACGCACGCACACACACACACACACACAGAATTGAACGAATTTGCGATATCAGCAATTCAAAAATAATTAATTGATTTCGATAATTCAACCTTCGAGAATCACACTGAACGTTTCCTATTATAGGTGTCATTGCACCATTGATTTTACTTCTTCATTTTATATAGGAGAAAAATATGCGCATTTTCCTTCGTAGGCAATTTTAAAACACATATCAATCAAACGAGTGAGCGTCCGCCAATATAAAAATGCAGTAAAAACGTCGCGGATAGATTTACCCTCATTTCTACTTTCGCTAAAATAATGTCTGTGTCTACTATAGGGGATGATTTCATCAACTTGTGTCTACATACTTCTGCCAAGTATACAGGAATCAAGCATACGTAACGGGAAACCACTAGCTACTTCCGGGGATCGACATGGTAATTTATCGTCGGGCCTCCACGGCGATGGCATTGTCCTGTGCCATTCGCACAATCTCGGTATCACTGAAGAATGACGGAACTGGCCGATTATGTATGATCAATGCCATTGGAACTTTTCGTTAATTTCTGCAATCGATGAGGATAAATCAGGACTGACCATATATACTAACTGTCTCGACAGTGACCAATTGTCGAACAATATTCGATACATACGACTAAATAGGACAATTTCAATTGACTTTGCAGTTTAATAAGCACTATTGACGCTACTATTAACAGTATTCAGGTCTTGTGTGAGTATCAGGAGTCATAGAATCAGACCAATACATTACAATATATACTATTTAATTGTGACGTCACGCGTTATGTGCCTTGGCCTAATGGTTAGAGCTCCGACTTCTATGCAGAAGGTCCGAGTTCAATTCCCTAAGTTTTTTTCTTAGTAATTATAAACTGGACTTATTAAATATTAGTTTAAGGAGTCTTCTGGATTGGATCTTTGATTTAGATTACTATAAACCAAAGACTAAACAATTTTTTAATCGGGCTCCAGTTTCCAGCATTTCCATGAATAATTAATACATGTAACATATATTATTAGAATTGGATTCTTTTTCCCCCACCACTAAGTAAGAATTGAATACGCAGTTTATAATTAAAAAAGAGCTGTTGGAGAACAGCGCAGCTCGACTATTCGATTTTTCAGACAATAATACATTATATAGCCAGTATATATGACGGAACTGGCCGATTATGTATGATCAATGCCATTGGAACTTTTCGTTAATTTCTGCAATCGATGAGGATAAATCAGGACTGACCATATATACTAACTGTCTCGACAGTGACCAATTGTCGAACAATATTCGATACATACGACTAAATAGGACAATTTCAATTGACTTTGCAGTTTAATAAGCACTATTGACGCTACTATTAACAGTATTCAGGTCTTGTGTGAGTATCAGGAGTCATAGAATCAGACCAATACATTACAATATATACTATTTAATTGTGACGTCACGCGTTATGTGCCTTGGCCTAATGGTTAGAGCTCCGACTTCTATGCAGAAGGTCCGAGTTCAATTCCCTAAGTTTTTTTCTTAGTAATTATAAACTGGACTTATTAAATATTAGTTTAAGGAGTCTTCTGGATTGGATCTTTGATTTAGATTACTATAAACCAAAGACTAAAAAATTTTTTAATCGGGCTCCAGTTTCCAGCATTTCCATGAATAATTAATACATGTAACATATATTATTAGAATTGGATTCTTTTTCCCCCACCACTAAGTAAGAATTGAATACGCAGTTTATAATTAAAAAAGAGCTGTTGGAGAACAGCGCAGCTCGACTATTCGATTTTTCAGACAATAATACATTATATAGCCAGTATATACCATCAGAAAACAAGGCTAAAACAATGTGCAATATGGGGTGGGGTTGGGTTGGGGGGGTGTGGGGGGGGGGGAGGGGTTAGCGAGGCGGGTATAGAAACTCGGGCCAATATAAAATTATTATTAGAATCTCATACACATTATTGTAACATTTGAGGCAGTGTGTGAATCTTTTCTTTTCTTTTTTGTTATCAGTCTTAATACAAAAATGCTGTCATTTTAAAGAAATGTCTGGTCTAAAGGCAACTCGTGGAGGGAGGGGATGAGAATCTAGCAATTGTTTATTGTGACCTCATTTAAGTTTTTTTTTTCTTTTTTTTGATATTTCATTTGTGTATCTGAATTTAATCTAATAAGTTGTTTTATATGTAAATGATTGGGTTCAAGTTTAAATTTTAATATCCAAATAATCCAAAACGCCGAGATATGTAAAAAAAAGAAACAATAATATCCGGGTGGTGGTGAAGGGGTGAGGGGATGGTTGGGGTGGGGGTGGGGCGGGGCGCATCATTGATATAGGTGTAGATTTGATAAAACAAAACAACATTATGTTGGAATATCGTTGAGAACCTGACCATTGCACCTACGTTCACGTACCTTCGTAAAATCTCAATTGATTCTGAACTTATCTGAAATTGACAGTGTTTGTACGAATGGTCCGTACCGAACACATGCACGTGAAAAATTTAATTAGCGATATCAAAAATTGAATTATTGATATCAATAATTGCTTTTCAATTTGTGATATCGCTAAATCATTTTTCGATATCGGTAATGGAATTTGCGATATCTCTAAAAATTGAATTAGCGACATCAAGAATTCAATTCTCGATATCGAAATATATGGTATAATTTAGCGATATCAAGAACTGAATTGCGATATAATTAGCGATATCGAAAAAAGATTTTTTTTGTTATCAGCAATTGATTTGTTGATATCTGTAATCGAATTAGCGATATATCTCTAAATAGTGATTAAATGTGAAAACGGCTTGGCATACAAAACAGACTACTTTGAAATTAATGTCAAAATTTGGGCAAGAGACTGATACTTTTCTTGGAAAATCAAAATTGTTAGGATAACCCTTATTTCCGGCAGTTTTCTCAATAATTATTTCTTTAAGATCATTTTCATGCTATATTCAGATGTGAAGATGTAGTTTCATGTAGCACAAATGACCAGGAAAATGCAAAATCCCTATAACAACTGTAGATTTTCAAAATATTAAAGGTACTCGACTTGAACTTCGACCAATACCCTTGGTCACTCAAAACTGAAGAATTTGAAAACCAATAAACATGCAGTGCTCAAAGAAAATTATTTTAAGAGACAGGCCCAGGGCTTGTTGCTTCTGAAAATGGACAGGCCTCGATTTGAAATGGACAGGCCCTGATTTGAAATGGACAGGCCCTGGTTTAAAATGGAAAGGTCCAATATTTTTTTCTTATTGGAAATGTGTCTGTATTCACTTTTATAGCACACATTAATTTTGTTACGTATGTATTAATCAAGCTCAGAACCTCCTCTGACTATATTTTTCTTTTTGCTACCACTTTATGCTCCCTGGTCAGTGGACTTATGTACCATTTCGTTTAAAATATGTTAGAATAGAATATTACATAGTAATTTATAACCAATGCAAAGGAGAGTACTAGCACTTTTGCCAAACGATAATAATCAGAGCCGACTTGGTGAAACTGGAGCTAAACTTGGAGCCAAATTTTTAATCAGGTTTTATGAGACTATCAGAGCCTCCTCTGGCTATATTTTTCTTTTTGTCACCACTTTCTCCAAGTAAAGAATTAGGAGCCTAGACTAGAATTCATTTAAAAGTAAGATTCCAGGAACTCCTTACACCTTAAATAATGAATAGAAATATACTTTATATCTGTATTTATACATATACAGTATATATATTTTTCTTTCCACCAACATGTATTTGTAAAGGACAGTTTTTTTTATTTGATTTATATGTAAAAAAAAAAAAAAAAAAAAAAAAATAAATAATAATAATATATCCGAAATTATGTACCATCCGAACTACTATGACACCGCACTTTTACGGCCCGAACATTTCACAAACATTCAATCGAAATAGCATCAATAACGATTTTTTTTCATGCATTAGTGTGTTTTTAATGACAAAAACGGTATTTCTTATCACAAAGGAAAGAAAACATAACCCTAATGGCAGAATAATGAGTTTTATGTCAACAATTGTCGACCTCAAAGTTGTGACAAACTGCCGACACGAAGCAAGGCAAAATATTCAAACTTCTTATTGTTTCAATGTGTGTATAACACATTTTAATAACTTTATTGCAAATGTTTTCACAGTTCACAATACACATGGGAGTATTTTGTCTTGAGGAACTTGAGCTTGAGATCCAGTAAAACTGATTTTTTTTTTTTTTTTTTTTTTTTTTTTTAAGACAGGCCCGACGGGCTCCTCGTCTGCAAAATGAGACAGGCCCGGAATGGATTTCGAGGAGCCCCGGGCGTCGGGCTATCCTATTTCTTGAGCACTGACATGGCATCAAAATTTAGCACTTTTCAGCATGTAATTGATTTATAGACATTTTGAATTATTACTGAGGTGCTCATTAGAAAAATAACGACCTTACAATTTCCTGGAAAACAACAACGAAAAACCCAGAGACTAAGCAAAGAGATGAGCATTCGTTGTAACATTCAATACAATATTTTACAGTAAACAGTCAAGTTCATAGGCCTACCGTGTCGTTGACTGTATGCGTTTATAGTTTGATTCGATCAATATTCAAATTCAAAAAGTCCATCTAGTATTATCAATTGTCTCCGATTGAAAAACAAAACAAACTGCAGCAGGAAATTTGTAAATGGCGAAATGTATACTAAGGGAGGTAACTACACTATTTTAACTGGTTCATAGTTATTTTTACAAAGGAAGGTAATGCGTATAAGCGTTTATTTATCCTCGCTGTATTGCACTTAGCATTTTAGCGAGCAGACCTCGGTTTTGAAGTCTCATCAGAAGGACTGGTGAGGTAAGAAATACATTTGAAATAATTCGATAATTAACCCAAATTCGGTCCTGGCTGGGATTGAACGCGCGATCCCCGGGTTACTAAGAAAAATGCTAACCATTACACCACGGCCCTACCTTTATGGAAGGTAACTACACGTTATCATTAGATAAGACTACACCAATTACCAACCAATCAGCGGGCAGTCCGCAGTCCGCTAGTCCGCGCGTGTAAGTCCGCGTTTATACCTAACCGTGAAAAAGTTCCAGAATAAATTCGGAGCTATTACACAGAATCTCTTAATTTTGATTGGTTGACAAGATAAACAAACCCAAACAATCTTGAATGAAGGTTAAATCATACATTTGTGCAATGTATTCGTAATGTGTTGCATAATAAAAAATAAGTATATTTTACATTTTCCTCATGTTTCTACATGCAAGTAGGTGGTTCAGCACCATCCGACCAAAACACAGTTTTCAAAACATACTCAATGTATGGCTTGCGTATGTGTTTTTTTTATAAAACTAAGATAGGTCTTTCAATTCAAAACTAGTAAGCAAAAATATAGCTTCTTATATTAGGGAACTCAGTACAGAGTTTAGAGCTATAATTTACCTCTAAGGAAAGTATTAAGCTGTAATGTTATTATCCCTGATACGTCGTTTTTATATTACCTGATATGTCGCATAATGTCAATGACGCAGATGAACTAAGGATCGCTAAATATTCTATTTCACAGTTAGGGAATATACTATTGCACGGTATCTTGGCATATATCCCATCAGAATGGTCAAAACGTTTTAAGCACAGGTGACTGCTTCTAGGCCAATGAAAAAATACTTATATTGTAGGATGTAGGATAATAATAATATACGGTTACAATTTTCGTTTCGTTTTCGTTATTTTTATTTTTTGCCCATGAAATACATATACGGTGACATTTTGTTCATATATAATAACAGTATAAGATACAATGCACAATACCGTTATTGTTTGGAGTAGAACAGGCTTACTCTGTTTAAATGCGGGTTTCGTCTCTGCAAGTTTCGCGTCCACCAAACGGTGATATGGAGACACTGTAATGGTTTTGTTTTAGTTTGTTTAAGGATTCATAGACTAAATAAGCATTTGTTTTATTGTTAAATAAGTAGTTAAATGTGACTTGAGTTTGTCACAGGGTGTAAATATGGGGTTGAACTAAGCGCCGAATAATTCTATTCGCCTGTCTTTAATTGTATCACATTTTACGGGTGAGCGTCACAATGTATCAGTTTTGGCGTAGTAAATAATTAGACTATGGGTGATGGTTTAGCTTTTATTCGCCATTGTGTAGGCTCGTATTAAAATCATAAGTTCTTCATAACTGTTAGCTACCCAGAATCCACTTTGAATTAAATCACACAAGTTCCATCAAATGTGCATCAAGATAACTAATAATCAACGGTTTGCAGTCATTTGGCCAATTGTTCTATCTATAATGTATACACATGAACGCGCTGATATATACATCATCTGTATTGTAATAACAAACATGCGACGCAAGTCATACATCAGCGCCAGTGGCTAACGGACATTTTTAGATAGCAACAATGTGCTTCTATCTGCCCCGTCGACTTCCGGCTAACAAAATGCCAATATTAAATCAGACATGTGAGGTTAAACCTTCACAAACGTGACGTCATTTGGATTAGTGAAATGTGTATGCTATTAAAACAAAGAGAGAAATACATCGTAATTATAACTTTTGTGACATTATATCAGCTGTGTAACAGTCGTAAATAATGTTTAACGTCACATTCAAATTACACTATGTCGTTATAAAAATAATGTAGTTTTACATTGTCCGATTCTTACGCAAACTGATATACAGTATTCGTTTTACCCAGGAATAAGGAGGTGATCTGCACCAAGCATAGCCTGAAGTGTGCAGGAAAATGCGTTAAAACCCAAACAAACAGACATTGTGCGATATTATAAACAATGCGAAAAAAACATTTAAAATTACATACATTTTATATGATGCATACATAGCAAACAGGATTGGACGGAAGCAAAATAAACGGTTCCTCTCTTGCATATTGCCATTACAGGTTGGTACGTGAATATGTCGGGGAACCAAATATCATTCTATTGTGTTGATCTGTTACAATACCGATACAAGTGAAGATATCAGTTCAATATAACTACCACTTATCAGCATGGTCCAGTTTATTTCCAATATGTGTTCATGTCCTAGATGAGATAGCTGTTGTATAGGCTATATCCCTTTAATCCCGCAAACACACTGAATAAACGTTATTCTATGCTTTGTTACAAGTTCCATGTTCTAGAATTATATATAAATCCAAAGAAAATCCCAAGTGAATAGAATTATTTTCACAGTCCAAAGAATCACAGAATGTTTTGCACTAAAACTCCAAAGACTACTCTGTTTAATAAAGGTCGAATGAAGTATATCGCATTACAATACTTTGTTTACCAAAAATCTAATGAATTATATCCCATTATAATACTCAGTTTACCGGAGATCTTATGAAGTATATCCCATTACAATACTCTGTTTACTAATTGTACCATAGCTGTAATGGTTTTCCTTTGTTCTTGCTTATGATATATTTTTCATAAACCTGAAGATCTGAACTTAAGCCGTGCTATAAATGCCGGTATATTTCAGCCGTGCTATAAATGTCAGATTCGGCAGTTATACCATGGCCTACTCCATTGTACACGCGCATAGTTGTAAGTTTACACACAACCTGTCAATCAAAATGTCAATTACCGGCAATTTCTAAGGTACAAAACATTTATAGCATACTTTTCTCGTATGCGATTTATACTGCGGCCCTCGAGAAGCAGTATAAATCGCATATACTCGAAAAAGTATGCTATAACTATTACATATAATGAAGTATATCCCATTACAATACTCTGTTTACAGGAGATCTAATGAAGTATATCCCATTACAATACTCTGTTTACTAAATATATAATGAAGTATATTCCATTACAATGCTCTGTTTACTAATTGTACCATAGCTCTAATGGTTTTCCTTTGTTCCTGCTTATGATATAATTTTCATAAACCTGAAGGCTTAAGCCTAGACCGTGCAATAACTGCCGGTATATTTCAGCCGTGCTATAACTGACAGATTTGGCAGTTATACCATGGTGTACCAAATGACCCTTTTTAAAGGGCGTTCCTTTGCGAGTTAAATAACAGGAAATAGTGAAAACAAGAGTACCAACATTGATTTTTATTAAGGATAAAATCAGCTTTTACATGAAATAATTGTTGTTTTTTAAAATCCAATTTATATGAAATGATTGCTCGTTATAAACCGATAAACCTCGTAATTCAACATGTACCAAACACAAACATGTTTTTCTTTGCAAGTAAAATCTGTTAATTGTGGAAACATACACAAAAAGAACATTATATCAAACTTCTCTGAACCAAACAGTCAGTTTCAAATGATAAATTCAAGATAATTATAGTTTATTCTTGAAAGTACACTATTTAAAGTCAAATATTTTTTAACTTTTAACACACTTTAAAACCATAAATGCAGATCAAAAGTTAAATGTACATCCTGTAAACTGAACATTTCTTGAAGTCGATGTAAAATCCTTAAGAAACGCAGGGGTATCTGGCTCTTCATTTTCCTTGGAACCGTTCTGAGATTTGGTCCCGTGTATGCTCGAAATATCATTCAATATCCCATCGCTAGCGAGCTGAACATTCTGCTGAATGCTTTTAAGATCAGCTTTTTCAAGGTTTTCAATTTTAGAAAATTTACTAACATTTTGTTCACAGTTTTCCCTTTCGGAAACACTAGTTTCACTCACTTGGTTTAAGACAGTCGATGTCCGCTTGCGTACACTGTCAGATGGCCGTTTGTATTTACGAACAGCATTAACGGATCTGTGACCGGTCCTGGACATGATTTCCTGTTCGTCAATGTTAGCGTCATACAAACTGGAAGCACATGTTCGTTTGCCGCTGTGATTGGTAAAGTTACCTTTAATATCTCCGAGTTCAGCTATCCGTTTCATGAATTTATCCAACTTGTTGACGCCGACCGGTTGATCCGAATATCTGACGGATTCTCCGTCCAGAGACCGTCGGTAGAATCGGCCTTCCTTTCCTAATGCCTGTAGATACAACTCGAAAAATGTTGCCAGGCAACGGGGTCCTGAAAGAAGAACACATCGATTTTAGTATAAACTGTAAACGGGTTGTAACTGTACGGTTACAACTACAGATCAGATGCTTCAAAAGTCCGCAATACTAGCAGTCTTGAAAATTCAGTACAAATACAGTCAAACCTGTATTAAGATATCACTAAAGGGAATAGAAAAATGGTCTCTAAACACAGGTGGTTTCTAAACACAGATGGTCTCTTAATAGTTGCATTTTAATTTAAAACAATACAATTGGGAACTGAAACGGTGTTCTCTAAAAGCAGATGGTCTCTTAATAGAAGTGGTCTCTTGATCAGGTTTGATTGTAAAAGGTAACATGCATGATGTGACTGTACACTAAACGAAACTCGTATCTTTTAAATGGAATGTACAATTGTGACGAAATATCGTTTGAAAATTCATCAATATATTTTTAACAGATTCATAAAATAAAATTGAAAAAAAGGTCAATTTGATAATCAGACCACATTCTGTCACCACTTTAAAGAACGTGTTAAAACTTTCAGGAGCAAATTATGGTGTAATTTTGTTATCTATATTCTCGCTAAATGCGTACTGTATGCATTTTGAAAGGGACACACGGCAATCTTGATTACATTTTGTTTAAAACTCGCGGCTTGAATCGAGGTTGCGGCTTTTGTGTAATAAATGTGACAGTTAAGTAAATGTGACACCAATAATAAAAGAATCGAGGTTGCGGCTTTTGTGTAATAAATGTGACAGTTAAGTAAATGTGACATTTAAGATAACTTACCGTCTTCACAATATTGTTTAATATCCTTGTTTGTAAGACCCATTTGTCCAAGTCCTCCTTTAAATGTTTTACAATTCCTGCCCACAAAACGTATGCATCTTCCATCTCTACCCACGTGAAACTGGCTACAGTCCAGGTTTTTGTGTTCGTCCCGGCCCCGTAATCCAAACAGTTTACATGAATAAAAGAATACTGTATATTGTAATGTTTGCGAGTCTTTCATACCAAACACTTCTTGTTCCCACAACTTAAAATCCATTTCAAGCAAATCTACAGCTTGCGATATTTGAATATTTTCATCACTGTCATTCAATGCTTTCAATTCCAAAAATTCAGTTTCTAAATTCGCCGCTATCTGGCTCAAAATTAAATCATCTCCGTCATCCATTTCGATTGCAGTTCAGCACAAAAATAAATTTCTGTGTAAATGTTGTTGCCAAAAACGCGCGAATCGACTACACATTACCAAATATGGAAACACGACTCCACATTACCAAATATGGAAAAAACACAGCACTCTTTGACATTGGATTTGCGCAATTATATGTAAGGGCGATTGGCTGCAACAATAAAAACATGCGTCCAGGCCCATAACGCGTGATCATGCTATTTCTTGATTGGTCGAGCCTTTTTAAACTGAAAAATGCAACGCCCTAAAGACTTCTTGCACATGCGTTGTTGGGTAAATAACTACGGTACAAAACATTTATAACACATTTTTCTCGTATATACGATTTATACTGCACTCTCGGGCCTGCGGCCCTCGAGAAGCAGTATAAATCGCATATACTCGAAAAAGTGTGCTATAAATATTACTAATACCACCGGTGTATGGATAGCAGTGTCTATGTAAGACTCACTAGCCACGACCCTTGTCAAGCTTATTCTGATATGCATTCAACCTCAGGTAACAACATGATAATCCCGCCCAGTGATATGTAAAAACTATTCAAAGTTTGCTAACCACCAGATCTTTCTTATTTGAGACAGGATAGTTCAATAAAGGGTCTTAACACTGGGCAATAACTCAGATATGCTGTAGCTCCACGCACATGCGAGAATTCGCGAGAATACAATTCTGTCCGCCATTAGAATGCGATGTTACAAAAAGTACTACGTAAATCGGATAAATTAGCAAATTTAATTATTAGTGAATATGTGAATTTGACAAAATAAAGTATTATTCTTCGTTGATTTTGTTTTAATATATTGCAGTAATATACCCAGAATCGAAGGATCAAAATGATTGATTCCGCCAATGTTTCTGTTCTGAAACACCTGCACTCGCATGAAAAATGGCGCTAGATTTGTACAGTGACCAACTTCAATCTCACACACCGACTTTATACGATGTTAAAACGTACAATATTAATGACGAACAAATGCAAATAAGGATGCAGTTTACAACTAGCATAATTTTAACGTCGAAATTGTCTCCGTTCTGACTCTTTTTTTTTAGTTGGAAGTTCCACTTATTCCACGGAGGACAACCATTTTTGCATCCGAGGGTTTCCTTCTGTCTAACCGTGAATGGTCTCGGGTCGTTTAATTTCATAATTCACATAAACACATTCTTATCAACTGTTGCTTTGACATATCTCAAGTGGCGTTTATCTACTCAGCTTCCACTTGTGGTGCCTGCGTCTTTGGTGCGTACACGCTAGCGCAACCACGCAGCAGCTGGGCCGTTGTGATGTCGCGGTCCATGTACTGTGTCCACAACTCTTGAACTCCTTGTTCGACCTTAGTGTACCGATCCTGGTGTCAACTGAGAGTAGGTTGTCGCCGACAAGCCTCGTCTGCATCTGGACGATCTCTGCCTCTTTTCGTAGAAGTGGTACTAATCGGTAGAAAGTCAATCCGGTTGGACCAGCTCTGCAATTCAGCCTAAATGCCAACCTTCTACATTATTGTGTGTTCGAACACTACAACTTAAGATGGACAAGGACGGAACATCAAACACAGCTCGATGTAGTCTGTCAGTTTCTTCAGTGGCTCTGTGTTGGCTCGTTTTTGCAGTGCTTCAAATGTTTGCCGAATGTGCTGAGCTGGTAGGAACGGTAGAACGAGTAGCTGGTGAACGAATCCATGAACACTTAATCGTTGACCGTCAATCCACAGTCAACCACGTGCCTCCACACGGTCTGTGTTAGTAAGAAATATGTAAACAATACGTAAATTGTTTCCACTGCGAAAATATACATGAATAACACGTGCGTTTATTTGTTGTGCATTATATCAAATATTATTTATACGTATATAATAACTACTACTACTAATAAATATACGGAAAAAAATCGCCAAGATGAATTTTGTAACATCTATTATTTATAAGAAATATGTAAAAAAAAAGGTAAATTGTTTCCATTGCGAAAATAACCATGTATCACACGTCACGTGCGTTTATTTGTTGTGCATTATATCAAATATTATTTCTACGTATATAATAACTACTACTACTTCATATATATGCAAAAATTAGCTAAAATGAACTTTGTAACATCTATTATTTATAGAGTGTGTTAATAAGAAATATGTAAAAAAATAAGTAAATTGATTCCATTGCGAAAATATACATGAATCACACGTGCGTTTATTAGTTGCGCATTATATCAAATATTATTTCTACGTATATATTAACTACTACTACTTCATATGTATGGAAAGATTAGCTAAAATGAACGTTGTAACATCTATTATTTACAGAGTGTGTGTTAATAAGAAATATGTAAAACAATAAGTAAACTGTTTCCATGTTGTATGCCGATCAGTTTGTTCTTTGATCTATACCAGCTTAAAGGTACCCGCTAATTCATCATAGCTACTTGCATTTCGGTTGATTGTACGTGTTACGAAAACAAGCTATAATAACATAAGTGTTGCCGGGCATACTTCTTGAATAAACACCGAATGTTTATTTTTTAATCTGCTAACTGCTTATTATAATCAATTAGTATGAAATCACCAGGGTTTCTTTAACAATCAATGATGTAACCTGTTGTACCTGCGTCCCTGTCGGAGGCCTCACTCTGGTGACGTCAGGGGATTGACCTTCGTCTAGGCAAGGGTCAGCCAATAGTCGGCCAGCAATAAGCCACGTGACTCCAATCCGGGTGAGCTCCGACGAATCAGGACAATACTCTCTCTCTTCAACCTCAACCACCGAACCAACAACACCACGTCTGATCGTCTCCGTACATCACGTCTACATTGGTTCAGAGGAGCTGGGAGCATTCTAGGTAAGTAGACCGTTACCTAGACATTATTTTGCGTTGGTCTATAGCGCGGGTATTCACTCGTACTTCATTTGGCGCTGCGAATTAGCGAAAGTCGAGGCGTTATTCAGATAAAAATTATCTGGGTCACGCGCCATTTTTAAAAAATACGCATACGTGTACATTTCATTGCAATGTCGTTCGTTCTGTAATTATTATTTCACAAGATGTTGTGGAATAATATTATTTGGGATTATTGTGGATGCAAACAACATTAATTTCCGGATAAATATTTAATGTATACGGTGTCATTGACGAATATTACTCGTCAATTATTTTGTTGTTGAAAAATCAACAACGAAATATTTCAGTCTATATTGAGATATTATTATTATTTCAATATTATTTCCATCATGTCCATGAATATATATACATGCACAACAGAGGAGTTGATGTCTTTACCACAAATAGGTAAAACAACTGCCTCAAAACTCATTGAGTTAAGAAATTCTGTCCTCGGAGGCCATCGAGGAGAATTGTCTATACATGAACTAGCCGCCATCTGGCTAACGCCTGAAGAATGGCAACAACACATAGACGATGGCCTTATGTCTATAGCCATGCCCCAAGATGTGGCACCTTTCAAGGCCACAGTTGACTCGCCAGCCGGGGGTCGAACCAGCTCACCAACAGGGAGTCCAAAGACACCTTAGATAATGTTTAGGATCGTTCCGAGAGCCTCATTTAAATACAGGAGCAATAATGCTTTCGCAGAAATCATCAGGAATATTTCCGGTATCAAATATATGATTAAATAATCTGTTAAGGTAAGGTGTAACTTGACCAATAGTGTTTTTGATCAATTCTATGCAGATACATCGGGCCCATGACTTTTTTATATGAATTAATACTAAAGACACTTGCTCGAATTTCATCGTCAGTAATTGGAACATTCAGATCACAATTTAAGTTATTTTCCATATTTTGGAGAATTTCCTCTAAACTAGTAACATCATCTTTATCTTCACTCATGTTTTGTAATAAGCCTTTAAAATGCTCATAGCATTGTAAGGGTTTTATATCATGACTCTGTGACTTAAATTGCTGTCAATGTTTAAAAGTATTCCAAAACAATTTTGGGTTTTTACCAGCCTCAACTTACTTTCTCCTGTTTTTTTTTAAGTTTCAACGTTAATTTCCTTTTACGACATGCGCCTTTAAAAGGGAGTTTTTTAGTTTTATGTTCACGAAGATCATTCATGTACAATGAAGATTTCGTCAATCTTATTGGGCAAAGATTCGATTGGTGAGAAGAGACCATGATTTGAATATACAGTTAATTTAAACCTGCACGAACAGATCACAGAATGAACCAAAATGAAAAACGGTGATTAATTTTACGCTTTTCTTTTTGAACTGAGGGTCATATTACAGACGGGTAAACAGAGGTATAACAATTTACATAATTTGCTTCACATTTTCATGGCGTCAATGTTATACATCGATACACATGCCACAGTTAATTAATGGCTATAGTTGCGATGGTTCTAGAGACTCAACTTTTAAAACTCATAACGTGTTGAGATCACAACTGTTTGAATGTAAAATACTCATTGTGGAACCCTATATACATATAGCAGATGCATACTAAATGCACGCATAATACCAGTACAAATATGCTATCACTGCACTGCACTTACTAACTGTTAGATCCTTCGCATGTTTTTTATCATTAACAACATCAACATCATGAGTTGGTCTGACTTCTTCTAACTCCCCAACCATCAACAGGCATGAACATTGTCATTTTGAAACGTTCATCATGGACAGTTGTATCTGCTTCATTACAAAACATAACTGGACCAAATCTAACATCCAGGTACAGGAGTGTATATCTTTGGTAAAGTGCCAAGAGATGATACTAAATACATAGCAGAGCCGTAGGCCATGTAGTTTCAAATAAGATGTTTTATTTCTCTGTATAACTCGATGTAAATATTACAGGACATATCAAATTTCCCATTGTCGTTGTTAAGCAACTTGAGTTTCTGCTTTCAGCAAATTTTAAATGTTATTTCTTGTTCATTGTTGTCGAAGACGCGTTTGGTTTGAAGTTTTTCAGCTTAAAAATGTGTCTTCTGTTATTTTGGTGGCAGAGATATGTTTTCTTGAAATTGCCACGAGAAATAAACCCGCGATAACACCTAACTTACACAAAGTCAATCACGCGGATGCTTGCCTCTTTTATAGGATTGATGCGATGAACACTTAAACGACAATGATACATTTGGTTTATAGAATATAATAGAATAGTTTATTCAAAGCCAATAGGCATATGCCCCTGAGGTACAGACATGACAATATAATAATGACAGACAGTGATAGTTTAAGACATAAATAAGCAATAAGACACAATTGATACACATTAAATAGCCTGGTATGCATTATCTCAATGAATACTAGTATGAAATTCTATCGTGGAGTAGAACTTGGGGCCCGACCCGATTGCATTGTACTTGTATATATATGGCAATAAAATATGTTTAAATCAAATCGTGGAGGAGATGTTAAAAAGGTAACACAATGTTTGCTAAATGCGTGCACTGAAAACATCTATAAGTAATTACAAGTCCTCGTGTTCAGTTTCAATCCAAAATGTACAGTGGTTACCCTAGCTTACGAATTGCTTAAAACACTCTGACCTTCCCGTTCAATATAAAGCAATGTACACTGCACTGAACTCATTGAAGGTATGAGCGTAATTTTTACCTGTGTCACGTATCAATAACGATACACGGTGTTTTGTGCACGAACATGTTTTCCGCAAACTAATGCTCTTAAGACATTACTTTCCGAACAGCCCTCGTATTTGCATGAAGAAATCTTATTCGCACGAAGGTCGTGCGGAAAATTTAACAAATATAATCGGCGAGTCGTGCCGATAGGTACTATAACAGTGATGTATATATGTATCACAAATAATACATTAGGTGCACATATTTGAAAGCTATCACGGTGATTTATATATGTATCATAAATAATACATTTGTTGCACATATCTGAAGTTAACAGCTAAATAATACATGATGTACCCTTCAAAACATGAGACAATAGTGAACTGGTAAACATCACAGAACTGGTAAACATCCACAGAACTGGCCAAGTGTGGTTCCCGGGGGCCCCCGTTTGGTCACGGGGCAAAGTATAGGGGCAACGCAAATCCCTTTGGAGGGGTAGGCAGAGGGGTAGAATCCCCCGAAATTCATGTTCATTTTATCATTTTTTGTTCATGTTCATTAAAGCTCTTCATCATGATCCCTGCATTGTTTCAGGTGCTATCTCGCTCGCATCAAAAGAGCGGTGGCAGAAAAACAATAACGTGGCTCCAGCGTAAATGGAGTTTCTACGATAGAATTTGCAACAACTCTGCAGTTCAGGGTGAGAAGGTTCTAGGCCCATTTTTCCATATTTTATTTCGATGTACATGGAAGATGAGCCTGGCATGTTCATGCCTGTTAGGCGCCATATAACCTTTTCATGTGTTGGTGCGCCTTAAAACCCCAATTCAATTCCACAGAACTAGGACAGTTTATACAATTTAACTAATAATAGTATATAACATTCACAATAATATATTATTAAAGTTAAACGATCATACTTATATATTCCTAAACTATTAGTATTTTGCCTAAACTACACAAAATCCAAGTCCGCGATCTATTATTTTTATGGTGAAATATTTTCAAAAAATAAAGTTCAAACTATGTACCAGATTAAAAGCTGTTCAACGTATACTGGTACCTAGCTGGTCTATCAGTCAGGTGTGTACCAAAGCTGTTCAGCGTATACTGCTACCTATCTGGTCTAGCTGTCACGTGTGTACCTATCTGGTCTATCAGTCTGGTGTGTACCAAAGCTGTTCGGCGTATACTGCTACCTATCTGGTCTAGCTGTCAAGTGTGTACCTATCTGGTATATCAGTCTGGTGTGTAGCTGTCACGTGTGTACCATCTGATCTAGCTGTCACGTGTGTACCTATCTGGTCTATCAGTCATGTGTGTACCAAAGCTGTTCAGCGTATACTGCTACCTATCTGGTCTAGCTGTCACGTGTGTACCTATCTGGTCTATCAGTCTGGTGTGTACCAAAGCTGTTCAGCGTATACTGCTACCTATCTGGTATAGCTGTCACGTGTGTACCATCTGGTCTAGCTGTCACGTGTGTACCTATCTGGTCTAGCTGTCAGTCGTGTACCTATCTGGTCTAGCTGTCAGTTGTGTACCTATCTATTCTAGCTGTCACGCGTGTACCTATCTGGTCTAGCTGTCAGGTGTGTACCTATCTGGTCTAGCTGTCAGGTGTGTACCTATCTAGTCTAGCTGTCACGTGTGTACCTATCTGGTCTAGCTGTCAGGTGTGTACCTATCTGGTCTAGCTGTCACGTGTGTACCAATCTGGTCTAGCTGTTAGGTGTGTACCTATCTGGTCTAGCTGTCAGGTGTGTACCTATCTGGTCTAGCTGTCACGTGTGTACCTATCTGGTCTAGTTGTCAGGTGTGTACCTATCTGGTCTAGCTGTCAGGTGTGTACCTATCTGGTCTAGCTGTCAGGTGTGTATTCAACCGACACATTTATAAACAGTGATAAGTACATATACGGTTAGACGGTTTGTATTTGTGTCTTTTTCAAAAAATGCATATACGGTATGACTAATTTGTTCATATATGAAATAATCTAATTAGCAACAATGCACACTTAAGTCTGGAGTTTTTTTCACGTATAGTGGAACAGGTTTACTTAATTGAAATATGACTTTCGTCTCTGCAGGCTTTGCGTCCACGTAAACAGTAATATTGACACTGTACTTATATAGGTTTTGTTTCGGCCTGATCTACCAACCACCCCGCATCTAGGAATTTCTCTCTAGTATGAATATTTATATGTCGGGTAAGATAGTATGATTGCTCAAAAAGTTCGTCACATATTGCAATACGAATCGTTTCTCCCTAGTGTGGACTAACATATGCGCGTGGAGATGTGTGTGTTGTGCGCAAACGACATCTCACATTCTGTACATTGAAATGGTTCCTCTAGTATAAATTCGCATATGATTAGTAAGATGTGACGATTGCGTATACCCTGTCTACTTTCACTTTTGAAATTTATGTCAAAAATGTCAAAAACTTGATGAGCAGCATTGTCAAATATCAATAACATGTTCAGAATACAGTTACAGCCATAAAATAACAGGAAACTTCACTAAAAAAAGATTTTAAGTAAAACAAATTGGCACTATTTTATACAGAACTCCCTACGACATCACCAGCGAACACATCCAGCTGATTTAGTGTAATATAACAGAAAAGGTCATCATCGCCATTCCTGTATTGCTTCAAGTGCTACTTGAATGGTAGCAGAAATGAATGACATTGGCTCTGGCGAGAAATGTGTTTACATCAGAATATGCGGCAACTCTGCACAAAGCTGCAGTTTGGCAGGTGTGAAGGTTTCGATGTAAATGAAGAGGGTTGTCTGGAATGTTCATTCCTTTTAGTGACGTATAACCATTTTGTGTCTGTATGTTCTAAAACCCAATGATCAACTCATTGCAGTGCAGTTAATACTATTATGTCCATTACATTGCAGCAGTTACCTCCCTTAGTTTTACACTATACGCGAACACGTTAAACAGTATAGTTACCTCCCTTAGTATACATTTCTCCATTTACAAATTGACCTTGTCGAAAGTTCTTATGTATTTAATTGATGGTACTTTTGGAGAATTTGAATTGGAATATTGATCAAACAACGCCAAGGTATGAACTTCTTATATGTTAAGATATGTTACATATATTATATGTTAGGGGACATAATACATAATTCTGTGTCGACGTGCCGTGAAACACCATTCATTCATTCATTCATTCTTAATTATAAGCGTAATAATACACTTAATGGTACTCCATTGTATATATTTTACAATATATGTTATAATGTATTAAATATTACCAACAAAAAATGCAGATGGACTGAACTAGAAGTGTTTACAACATAAGTTACTTTTCTCTCCATTCTGGCAGAAAATGTATGTGATTGTAAGTCTAAAATTGTAATAAATAAGGATTATGTCTCATTGATCAATAGAAAGATTCAAAATTGGATATCTCAAACACATCCACATATATTTTTACATGAAACCTGCAGTACCTCATCTCATTATCCTAGTTAGAAACATTAACATGATTTCAAAACTACATAATTATGAATTTATAGAGGATAAGTATACGAGTCCCTTCGGAACTTTATGGGATAAGTATATGAGTCCCTTTGAAGTCTTACGGGATAAGTATACGAGTGCCTTCGGAACCTTACAGGATAAGTATACGAGTCCCTTCGTAACCTTACGGGATAAGTATACGAGTGCCTTTGGAACCTTATATGATAAATATACGAGTCCCTTCGGAACCTTACAGGATATATGTAAGTATACGAGTCCAAAGCTCGATTGACCACAATCCAGACTGCTTCGTCAATTGACATTATAGTCAGAGTTTACTAGTTATGGAAACACCTGAAAAGGTAGTTCCGATTGAAATCTGAATTATTCCTTGCCGAAACTAATTTTAGAGTATATGTTCACGTATAAATGCTGGGTTATAGGATACTGAGATTCGTGCATATATGCTAAATTAAGTCTTCACGTGTCTGTTACCGAGATTTTATTTAGTTCGAGAAGGAAGGGTATTTTCCTCATGTTTTCAGAGCCTTGGGCATGCTGTTGTGTTATTATTGTTTCGATCAGTTAATAGTAGTTGATGTTTGTTCGCAGAACTGAAATGAACGTTGTTGAACTGCTCATCAGCATTTAGTCCCCACCGTCCGCCCCCACCCCATCCCTGCACCCCACGTCCGAGAGTGGTGGAAGGATGCATAGCAATCGTCATTTGTCCTACTCTTACTAACGAATATTGGTTCTATAACGTGCTGGGATGATGTACTCCGTTACAATGGAATGTTCGGTTTACGTTCTCATCCGGGGACGAGGTCAGTGATAAGCATGGACTGTTCGGTTACGTTCTCATCCGGGGACGAGGTCAGTGATAAGCAGAGCCCGAGAACCCACCGATGACACGTAGTGGCGCTGGTGAGACCCTGGGTCCGTATTCACACCTGCATAGTGGCGCTGGTGACACCCTGGGTCCGTATTCACACCTGCATAGTGGCGCTGGTGGCACCCTGGGTCCGTATTCACACCTGCATAGTGGCGCTGGTGACACCCTGGGTCCGTATTCACACCTGCATAGTGGCGCTGGTGACACCCTGGGTCCTTATTCACACCTACATAGTGGCGCTGGTGACACCCTGGGTCCGTATTCACACCTACATAGTGGCGCTGGTGACACCCTGGGTCCGTATTCACACCTACATAGTGGCGCTGGTGACACCCTGGGTCCGTATTCACACCTATATAGTGGCGCTGGTGACACCCTGGGTCCGTATTCACACCTGCATAGTGGCGCTGGTGACACCCTGGGTCCGTATTCATCAAGTTTCTTAGAAATATCTTAAGTCAGCTTTTATCATTTTCTAATATCTTCAACTTAAGCTACTTGAATACGGGCCCTGCGGCGGCACGTTCACTGTGCTATCCACAGGACAACGCCAGCGATCTCATAAAATAGGGGTGCTATATTGTTAACAAAACTCAGTCACTTATTACTTTTAGTTGTTGACTCACATTATTAGACCGATTTGCATACACAGTTAAGTCGTTTGTTGTGTCCTACTAAATGCATTTGATGTTGGGAACTAGTCACGCGCATGCAGCTGCTAAAACAAATAAATGGAATGTAACTTGTTTTCTCTTCTTTTAGGTGGTTATAATACAGAAAATAAATACTAACTGTTTGCCATAGAAGAAAAGCTTTATTGATTCGAGACGCCTTCAATGAGGATGTATACATGCATTTTAAAGTACGGACGGTTACACTGCCATACTTCGTAGTGCTTTGAATCTTAGGTCAACACCAGGTGCATACTATATGCTTTTATGTGTGGGAATTCAAATTACATTAACGACAGCGACACAAACATGGACTCTGTTGTGTCACATCTGTATACGGCTATCAATACAGGTACAGAATAATACGTGAACATAAATGGACAAAATCAGTGTTATACTTGTACGTAGTTGCCTTTTGCAGAAAAGCATCAAGTCGTCTGTACGCTCATAATATGAGACGTCATTAATAAATCGGACCTCAGAAAATGTAATGGTGTTTTACGCCATTTTCAGCACATATTGGACATATGATGGTAAATATTTTCTCGGTGGACACAGACAGTATGACAATCCTACTCAGAGTACTGTTGACAATACACATTGTGATGCCGTTTGTTTAAGAAAATACTTACGACGTCATCAAAACTATACACACTGGCGAGAAGCATTTCAATTGCTAATAGAGCAACATGTCATACCAGAAACCATTTACGTGCACAGAACGAGGAACTCTCAAAAGACACATGCTAATACGCATTGGCGAGAAGCCATACACATGTACAGAATGTGAAAAATCATTCATATACAAAGTAAGTTTAAATAATCACATGCTAAAACACACTCTTGGGAAGCCGTATACATGTGCAGAATGTGATAAATCATTTACACGACGGGGACATCTCAACAGACACATGATGATACACACTGGCGAGAAGCCGTATGCCTGTACAGAATGTGATAAATCATTTACACGACAGGGACATCTCAAAAGACACATGATGATACACACTGGCGTGAAGCCTTATGCCTGTACAATATGTAAAAAAACATTAACACACAAAGAAAGTTTCAATAATCACATATTAAAACACACCGGACAGAAGCCATATAAATGTACAGTATGTGAAATGTCTTTCACTAACCGAGGAATACTCAATAATCACATGTTAAAACACACTGGTGAACGGTCGTTTACGTGTACAGTGTGTGACAAGTCATTCGTATATAAACAGCATCTCAATAATCACATGTTAATACACACTGGCGAGAAGCCGTATACATGTACAGAATGTTATAAATCATTCACACAACTAGGAAGTCTAAAAAGGCATATGCTAATACACACAGGAGAGAAACCATTTACATGTAACGTATGTAACAAGCAATTCAGACATCAACCTAGTGCCAATAATCATATGTTAAAACACATGAGAGAAGACGTATACATGTTCAGTATGTGACTAATCATTCACACACAAAGAGGAACTCTCATTAATTACATGTCAAAACTCACAGATGGGAAGTTGTTTACATGTGCAAAATGTGACAAGTCATTTCCTTAACGAAGGTCTGTCAATAATCACATGTTAAAACTCACAGGCGAGAAGTTGTTTACTTGTACACAATGTGACACATCACTCCCTTAACGAGGGACTCGCAATAATCACATGTTAAAACTCACAGGCGAGAAGTTGTTTACTTGTACAACATGTGACATATCACTCCCTTAACGAGGGACCCGCAATAATCACATGTTAAAACTCACAGGCGAGAAGTTGTTTACTTGTACAAAATGTGACAAATCACTCCCTTAACGAGGCACTCTCAATACTCACATGTTAAAACTCACAGGCGAGAAGTTGTTTACTTGTACAACATGTGACATATCACTCCCTTAACGAGGGACCCGCAATAATCACATGTTAAAACTCACAGGCGAGAAGTTGTTTACTTGTACAAAATGTGACAAATCACTCCCTTAACGAGGGACTCTCAATAATCACATGTTAAAACTCACAGGCGAGAAGTTGTTTACTTGTACAAAATGTGACAAGTCATTCCCTTAATGAGGGACTCGCAATAATCACATGTTAAAACTCACAGGCGAGAAGTTGTTTACTTGTACAAAATGTGACAAATCACTCCCTTAACGAGGGACTCTCAATAATCAAATGTTAAAACTCACAGGCGAGAAGTTGTTTACTTGTACAAAATGTGACAAATCACTCCTGAGGAATAACCACAATATGTGTGAGAAGTCGGATATTTGTACAGAATGTAGCAAGTCTTCAACACATCGAGGAACTCTAAATAAAACGCATGTTAATACATACTGGCAAGAAGTCATTTACATGTACATAATGTGTAATTTCTGTTATTTACACACCGAGGAACGTTCAATAGCTACATGTTAATACAAACGGATAAAAAGCGGTTTGCGTGCTCATTATTTCAAGACATACTCGCATAGAAGAAAATTGACACATGTTGATACAAACGAGAGAGAAGCCGTTTACGTGAACATTTTGTTACCAGTCATTCACACAGGAAAGGAATCTAAAAGTTCATGATTTACATACTGGAGATAACATATATAATGTATCTGTCGTGTCTGTAATACAATATATTTTATACTGTTAAATGGTGATACATACTGGTGAAATGCTGTACCTACTGATGAAAAGTTGCTATATTGTGGTAAATACTGGTGAAATGCTGTTTTATGGTGGTACATTCTGGTGAAAGGCTGTTATATGGTGGTACATAATGGTGAAATGCTGTAATATGGTTGTACATTTTGGTAAAAGGTTGTTATATGGTGGTACATAATGGTGAAAGGCTGTAATATGGTTGTACATACTGGTGAAAGGCTGTTATATGGTGGTACATAATGGTGCAAGGTTGTTAAATGGTGGCACTTACTGGTCAAAGGCTGTAATATGGTTGTACATACTCGTGAAAGGCTGTTATATGGTGGTACATAATGGTGAAAGGCTGTTAAATGGTGGCACATACTGGTGAAAGGCTGTACTATGGTTGTACATACTCGTGAAAGGCTGTTATATGGTGGTACATAATGGTGAAAGGCTGTTAAATGGTGGCACATACTGGTGAAAGGCTGTAATACGGTGGTACATAATGGTGCAAGGCTGTTAAATGGTGGCACATACTGGTGAAAGGCTGTAATATGGTGGTACATAATGGTGAAAGGCTGTTAAATGGTGGCACTTACTGGTGAAAGGCTGTAATATGGTTGTACACACTGGTGAAAGGCTGTTATATGGTGGTATATACTGGTGAAAGGCTGTTAAATGATGGCACATACTGGTGACTGCGAGTGAGAAGATGAACCCTGTAAGACATGTTATATATTGGGGACCAAAACATGTAGCTATATAAAACTGCGAGTGAAATGTCGAACCATATGTCGTCCCATCAACGCAATAACTCCGTAAGTGCACTTTGGTAAATTGTTCAGGAGAGACAAAAAACTGTTTTTTCCATAACAATGGTACGTATAAAGACACTGCCTTAGATTTAAGTGTAATATACCTTTACTTCGGTCACTTTTTTATGATATTTAAATTAAAACTATTTTTAAATGAGTTAATGATAATAATTAAATCATAGTGACTTTGTGCGCTGAAAAGTTCAACGCAACAACTCCGTAAGTGCACTTACGAAGTCAACGCAACAACTGCACTTTGCTAAGTTTAATAGTCTTAAATGCTGTTTGTCAATAATTGTGCTGGTTATTATTATTAATACCTAACTTGCATTTGTAGTTGCTTATGATTTAAGTCTATATAGCTTAACATATAAATAGTTGAGCCATTTGAGAAACGCGTTGCAAAAAAAAGAAAACTCTATTACCCGTTTTCCCTTTACACAGTAATTCCAAAGCTTCCCTTCAAACAACTTACTATTACAAGACTAATACATCACTGATTGAAAACTGCGACGTTCCTGCACTGACACAGTCATTGTCAATACACAAATATGATGCCCAAAATGTTCGAAGTCTATTGTTCAACTAAAGCTAAGCATGAAAGTTATCGCCTGTCTTACACGTTTTCATGTTTGTTTCCCACCACTTTAGAGTAGATCATTGCGCTAACAAGTGCCCCGACTGCGAGTGTGTTTTTTTTGTGCGATGTTTACGGAAAAAGTTCCACGGAAGTTATTTTCCGGATATAATCGTCTTTTCTTACGAAATATTTGTTATTAATTAATTTAGATAGTTATAATTAATTACTAGCTATGTATATAAACATTGTAATGGTTAATATAGTAACTTGTGCATTATGTCGGTATAATTTGACGATTATAACATATATTAACACACGACGAACCTAAACAACATAATTGTTGTTTTAGCGTATATTTGTTTATAAAATAAACCTTGGATATGTTGCAAGTGTTGCAAAAATGACTATATAATTGTCGTAGAATAATCATATTTATTTTTTTTGTTATGAAACAAATCCCAAAGGTAACTTTATTGAATCATTCTTTCATGCAGTTTAACGTTTTATTTGCATGTCACATTAGATAGCAAATGCCTTCAGGTTCATTTTGTCATTTGTGTCACGTTCATCATCATCTCTATAATGTTTCAGGTACTATTTGAGTTGCAATCTTATTAAAATCAGACAAATTATCACGCTACGATACTCAACACAACTAAGGATCTGACAACACTGCATTGGATGGCACGTCAGATTGACCTTACGATTAGCCAATCAGACGTCAGACTACATAATCGAATCAACCGATCGGTATGTACCGCTTCACTGCGCATGTCGTGCTTCAGTCAAACTCTGTGGAGTAGTCTTGGTATTAAAAGAGACAATGTCCGTAACTTATAAAACACAAAATAATTGCGTTGACAAACATAACACACCAACCATTATTGAATATTTACTGGGAAAAAAACACAAGATTGTCTTTTACGTGTTTATATTTTAAAAGAAGAACACGTAAGTTAACTCATTAAGGCTATTCCTTGCATTTTTTCTAGAATTTGGTAAACAAATATGAACTGCCTTTTCTAACTATAGTTCACTTCAAAAATAATAGGTCGCGGACTTGTTTTTTGAGATATCTTAAGGTAAGTAGATGACTTATGTTCCGTTTTGGAAAATCGCTTATAATGTCAGTACAGACTAGTTAATGCCAAAAAGAGCAAGACATTTAATCGCAAAATAATAATAATTTTTTTTTACATTAATTAAGCTTAATATGCCGGATCCTAGTTCATGTATATATGACGAAAATGCATATTGGAATGTATTTTATTTTTATTGCTTCGGAAAAAGAAAATCAGATTTCTTGAGGAAAAGGATAATTTCAGGGAAAAAACTATTTCTTACAAATAGATTGTTTTCCGAAACTTCTGCATTGTTACCAAATATCGCATACTTTAAAAACACATATACACAACAACAAAAAAATATGTCGTGGTATCATGTCAATATCTGACGATAACGGATATTGTTTTTTCAAAACATCTTAACACAAGAGTAGCCTAAATAACATAATTATTGGTTCAGCATATATTTGTTAATACTATGATTGAACACATGCCGTTCATTGTGTTTTGCCAGCGTTATAAAAGGACTTTATATGCGTCGTAGAAATGGGTGATATTTCAATTTATTGTAATGAAACAAATTCGACCAATGGACAGTCTAATATTCGTTCTAGCAGTTTAAACGTTTTATTTACATATGTACGCATAAATGGAAATGTCACGTTATATTGCAAATACATTCATGTTCATTTTGTCATTTGTGTCTTGTTCATTGAAGGTCTTCATCATCATCCCCGTATTGTTTCAAATGCTACTTGAGTGGTAGCAGAAAACAATGGCATTGGCTACAGCGAAGAATGAAATGTTAACAATAGAATTTGCAGCAACTTTGCAATGTTGCTGGTGAAAAAGGTTCTAGGCCCATTCTGCATATGTATACCTCGATTTAAATGGAGAGGGTGGCCTTGAACGTTCATTCCTGTTGGTGCCATATAACGTTGATGTGTCGTGCACTGTTAAACCCAATTCAACAACATTACTCATTGAAATGCAGCTAGTACTATTATATTATGTTCATAATATAAATTAACATGTTAGTGCAGTTACCTCCCTTAGTAATTATATCTTTGTTAACTAGTTAATTTAGTGTAGTTACCTCCCTTAGTATACATTTCGCCATTTAGAAATTGACCTTGTCAATTTTTCGGTTAGTTCTATGTTCTTCAGTGAATCAGATTGATGGAACTTTTGGAGAATTTGAATCGTATCAAACTATAAACGCTTACAATTAACGACAAGGAATGGACTTTTTATATTGTTTACTTTAATATTGTCGATTTTTATATTACATATTGCTGTAATAAATTGGCTCCTATGCAGTTTTTAGCTCGACTGATCAGAGATTAGCAGAGCTTATGCCGTGGTGCGGCGTCCGTCGTCCGTCTGTCCGTAAACTTTTATTTGTAGCGACTATTCCTCTGAAACTACTGGATGGATATTCATGAAACTTTACAGAAATGTTGCCCATAAAGTCTAGTTAATCTTGCAAAAAATCATGTTGATGTGAAATCAAAGATGGCCGCCAAAGCTAAAAATAGAGTTTTAAAATACAAGTTTGTAGCGAATACTTCTTGAAAACTATAAGTGATATTGATATGGGACTTTTTCTAAAATGATCAGCATGACATGATGTTGATCCTTGTCGAAAATTATTTTGATTCGACGTTAAACATGGCTGCCAGTGGCCATCTTTGGTTACATAGAGTTATATAGTAAAATCTTGTAGCGACTACTCCTCTGAAACTACTTGACGGATGTTCATGAAACTTCACAGGAATATTGCTCTTGATCAGTCAAAGCTCTAAACTTGAACAGTTACGTTTTTCATAACCTGTGACTTATTAAAAAAACAACTAAAACTGGGATAGTAACCAGAAGTAGTTACTACCACAAAATCATTCAAGTTTAGATGCATTCTATCTTCTGTACAGGAATTTTCCCTATAGATATATAATTTTTTCCCGCTAGGGTGATTATTCAACTTTACAACCATGCAATAAAATTCTATGAGCATCGATGAAAATCCAATGCGCAAAGCCTCTCAAGTTACCTACTGTTATGCAATAAAATTCATTAAAAATCATTTTGTAGGCACCAATATGATAATTAGTGAACAACAGCTAA
Organism: Cyrtodaria siliqua; assembly: GCA_037043455.1. NCBI lineage: Eukaryota > Metazoa > Mollusca > Bivalvia > Adapedonta > Hiatellidae > Cyrtodaria > Cyrtodaria siliqua. The sequence goes on along the minus strand of JAWPHD010000162.1, from coordinate 200,688 downwards.
TTGGATCTTTATCCTTAATAATAAGTATTCAGACATAAATAAACACTGCACATTTGGCAGCTATTTCGATTTATGTATTTATCCTTAATAATAAGTATTCAGACATAAATAAACACTGCACATTTGGCAGCTATTTCGATTTATTAGCAAATGATCTTGGTAACTGATTTAGATTACAAATGGTTATTAGGGAAAAGTATCTGCTACTCTAAACCAAAGGGAGATAATAATTTGGCATTGTAGTAACTTCCAGCAGTTATAAAACTTGTAACTGTTTAAGGTTAGAGCTCTGACTGTTGATGTCTAGTTGATCCTAGAAAAAATGCAGGTCGGCCGTAAATTCAAGATGGCCACCACAGCTAAAAATAGATTTAAAATAAATAAGTTTGTAGCGACTATTTCTTGAAAACTATAAGAGATATTGATATGGGACTTTTTCTAAAATGATCAGTATGACATGATGTTGGTCCTTGTCGAAAATCGTTTTGATTCGACGTTAAACATGGCTGCCAGCGGCCATCTTTGTTTACATAGAGTTATATAATGAAAACTTGTAGCGACTACTCCTCTGAAACTACTTGATGGATTTTCATGAAATTTCACAGGAATGTTGCTCTTGATGTCTAATTGATCCTAGCAAAATTTCAGGTCGGCCGGAAATTCAAGATGGCCGCCACGGCTAAAAACAGATTTTTAAAAAATAAGTTTGTAGCGACTACTTCTTGAAAACTATAAGAGATATTGATATGGGACTTTTTCTAAAATGATCAGCATGACATGATGGTTATCCGAGTCGAACATTATTTTGATTCGACGTTAAACAAGGCTGCCAGTGGCCATCTTTGTTTACATAGAGTTATATTATGAAAACTTGTAGCGACTAATTCTCTGAAACTACTTTACGTATTTTCATGAAACTTCACAGGAATGTTGCTCTTGGTGTCTGATTGATCCTAGCAAAATTTCAGGTCGGCCGGAAATTTATGATGGCCGCCACGGCTAAAAATAGATTTTCAAAAAACAAGTCTGTAGCGACTACTTCCTGAAATCAAAATCAATCAGTAGAGCTTCAAGGTCATTGACCTCTTGTTTTTATTATTCTGACGTTCTAGGTCTAATTACACTAAATCAACAGTGTGTGCTCGCCTGGTGCAGTCGAAAGTAGTTCTGTATTAATGAGTGCTAATCTTTTTTTCTTTAAAAACTTTTTTTAGTGCAGTTTCCTGTTATTTTTTGGCTTTAACTGTATTCTGGACATGTTGTTGATATTTGAAAATGCAGCTCATCATGTTTTTGTCAGTTTTTGATATAGATTTGAGAAGTGAAAGTAGACAGGGTATGAAATTGCAAGGGGTAAAAATAGTGTTGACCTTTGACCCGGTGTTAGTATACAACTGAAGAAATATTTCTTAGAAGGTATTAAACTCCCTATTTCCTTGTTGATGTTTAATCGCAGACATGTTTATTTTCACGATAAAGTAAATTTCCAAGAATTCTAACGAGGTTTGAGTTTTTAACAGGTTGTCAACATTCTAACTTTACTATGGGAGGGTAATGGAGACTCATTTACACTATTATAACCTCTATGTAACTGCATATACGCATAATTTCCTTTGCACAAAACCCGACTGGAAAAACCGCTCCAACACCCATGTGACTTTCGAATGATATTGAGCAGCTTATCAGACTCTTGACGGTAATCTTACAAAATAATAAGTTATTTATCACTTACTTTCGGTTTCACTCTTTTCCGAAGCATATTTAACATAATATATAGGTTTTTCGAAGATCGCTATACATGTGTATTGACAATACATTGACAAGTGCGCGTCTCTCCCAACCGTTGCATGCGCATGCGCATCAGTACACAAACGTTGGATATTTTCCACTATGGACAACGTGTCACGAAACTACGTTGTATTTAATGTACCTAGTATAAAGTTTTCAAGTCTTAGGTTAACAAAAGGTAATGGGCGAAGGGTGCAGGTATATTTATTATATATTATCCCTTCAGACATTCTCCTAAAAGAAAAGAAAAACAATGTCGCTTGTTTTATAGCCCGATCTGGGGGGAAAAACACCTAACCATGTCCATATGACCTAACTTAAGCTTGTTTATTTTGTTTTGTTATCTTCATTTCATTTCGTGTGTAGGCGGTGGGGTTAGTTTACGGATGGATTCAGGGAGCGACCAACTAAAAAATCTGTAAAATATGGAAATTTATGTTAAAAAAAAGGAATTATTCTAAATTATTTTGTAAAATTTGCGCCCCCACCCTCCCCACCAAAAGGGCAAGCGGATGGGATTTGTTTTTTAATGGAAAAAAAATAGTTGTATGTTTGGTGGAGCTTTTAAGCTTTTTTACCGAACTTTGTCCCACCTATGACGGGGAGATTAAATGGGTCACCTTAAGGTGGCTGAAAAAAACACTGAATTATTTTATAAAAGTTGCGCAACCCACCCGCTCCACCAACAGGGCGAGCGGACGGGACATTGTGCTTTATTAAAATAAATCGTGTGTTTGGTGGAGGTGAACATGGTAATTTTGTTTACGAAAAAAATAACTGTATTCAAATGAAAGAAAAAAACAAGCTATAAACACATATTGTTTTATTCAATACCTAATCTGCTTTTAACAATCCATCATATTCTAGTTTGCAACACTATATAATCAGTTTCATTAACATCCACCTAAAGTCACTGTCTTTTCATTCTAACTTATCAAAAAGACACTTAAACACACAACATATTTAATCAACCATTACATATTAATGAATCTGTCAACTGCAGCCATTTTCCCTTTACACTCATACAACGAAAAACAGTTTGCACAGCACATACATTTGGAACATTCGCATATGTCACATGTTTTGTTCTCACATGCTGACGATACTGGCAGTTTGTCTCTCGTCATTGAAGCTGTTAGAAGGTTTTCCAGGATCACTCGCCAGTAACAGGACTTACTGTTCACTACTTCCTTCATTACTTCATTCGTGACGGAATTCATCAGTGAACGCCCAAACGCTAGCATCACCCCTAATGCCAATCTGCCGTCTCTACCACTCCGCCCAACTTCCTGCCAGTAGGACAGTACACGTTTTGCGGAACCCCAATAATGGATAATGATCTCAACATCTGGAATTTCAATCCCCATGCCAAACCCAACGGTACAGACGAGCACACTGATGTTGCTGTTGACCTTAGTGAAATCTGCCATGATCCAATCTTTAGTCTCCTGATCTGTAGATGCATGGAACATCTCAATCTTTCGTTTTCTAGCCTTTTTTTTCTTGGTCGAAGTAAACGTTTTCTCCCATTCCCATTACCAGCCATGACCAAATGTTGTACGTAGCATCATATGACCTACACTTCTCAAAACTGCTAACTACACCGCTCACGTTTTATACACTTTTCAAAACAGCCAACTACACCGATTTAAAATATGAATAATTTTGTTAATATCATTATTTCATAGTTGTTTGTAATTAAATAAACAAATAACACAAATCTGCACTATATGACACAAATTTTTATTTTATTGAAAAACATTCAACCCATCGATATATATAACCCAAAACGTGAGCGGTGTAGTTAGCAGTTTTGAGAAGTGTATACGAGGAAAAAAGAATATACAAGAAATAAAAATTGACAAAAAAGGGGGAATCGGAAAAGTGTATAGGTATGATTTTTAGCTCGACTATTCGAAGAATAAGAGAGCTTATGTAATCACCCCGGGGTCGGCGTCGGCGTTGGCGTCGGCGTCGGCGTCCCACATCAAGGTTTGCGTGTAAGCTGTGTTTACAAGTCTATATCTCTTACATTTCTTATCCTACCACAACCAAATTTGTTCATGGGCTTCCTTGTAGCATTATCTTAAGGGCTGCATAAGCAATTTTGGTTCCTGTAACCCATGGGCTCCCATGGAACCCAAGTTATGATAGCCCATAAAATGTGCCCCATTTCACATCAAATTTTGCGTGTAAGCTGTGTTTACAAGTCTATATCTCTTACAATTCTTACCCTAGCAGAACCAAATTTGGCCATTAGCTTCCTTATAGCATTATCTAAGGGCTGCTTAAGTAATTTAGGTTTCTGTAACCCCTGGGCTCCCATGGAACCCAAATTCTGATAGCCCTTAAAATATGTCTGTTTCACATCAAATTTTGCGTGTAAGCTGTGTTTACAGGTCTATATCTCTTACATTTTTTGTCCTAGCTGAACTAAATTTTGGAATTGGTTTCCTTATAGTATGTTGTAAAGGGTTGGATAAGTAATTTTGTCTTCTGCAAATTCTGGGCTCCTATGGAACCCAAATTGTGATGGCCCATAAAATGGGCAATAAAGGCAGATCTAGGTTTGCATGTAAGCATATATATCTCTATAATTTTGGTTTGGGATTTGTTATAGCATTATGCATCTTATTACTTCACCCATATTTGGGCATGGGCTCCCTCCTCTCCCCCCCCCTCCCCCCACTCTCTACCCCCGCCCCCACTCCCCTCCACACTTTTTTTATTTTTATTTAGTTTTTTTACATATTTCTGTGTTGTTTTAGTCAATTCTTACACATATATGTTGCAACCCTCCCCGCCCCCATGCCCCTCACCCAATCACCCCCACCCCTCACCCCGCCCCAGACTTGAATTTTTTTTTTTTTTTTTTACATATTTCTGTGTTGCTTATGTCAATTCTTACACATGTATGTTGCAACCCTCCCCGCCCCCACCGCCTCTCACCCCATCCCCCCCACCCCGATCCCCCCCCCACCCCGCCCCAGACTTGAAACTTTTTTTTTTTTTTTTTTTTACATATTTCTGTGTTGCTTTTGTCAATTCTTACACATGTATGTTGCAACCCCCAACCCCTCTGCCTATCACCCCACCCACCACGCCCCTCACTTGAATTATTTTTTTTAATTTTTTTTAAAATATTTCTGTGTTGTTTTAGTCAATTCTTACACATATGTTGCAACCCTCCCTGCCCACCCCCACCCCCCCTCAACCCGCCTCTCACCCCCGCCCCAACCCCACCCCAGACTTGATTTTTTTTTTTTACATATTTCTTTGTTGTTGTAGTCAATTCTTACACACATATGTTGCCCCCAAACGCACTCCCGCCTCTCACCCCATCACCCCCACCCCGCCCCAGACTTGAAACTTTTCTTTTTTTTTTTACATATTTCTTTGTTGTTTTAGTCAATTTTTACACATATATGTTGCCCCATCCACCCCCCTCCCCCACAATCCACTCCTGCCCCTCACCTCACCCCCGCTCCACACACCCCCACCCCACCCCAACCCACCCCCACTTGAAACTATTATATTTTTTTTTACATATTTCTGTGTTGCGTTTTTCAATTCTTACACATATATGTTGCAACCCCCACCCCCCCCCCACCCCCACACACACCACCCCTCTCACCCCATCCCGCCCCACACTTGGATTTTTTTTTTTTTTTACATATTTCTTTATTGTTTTAGTCAATTCTTACACATATATGTTGCCCCCTCCCCCCGCCCCCACTTCAATTTTTTTTTTTTTTTTACATATTTCTGTGTTGCTTTTGTCAATTCTTACACATATATGTTGCCCCCTCACCGCCCAAACCTCCCCCCCCCCCCCCACCACACTAGATTTTTTTTTTTTTACATATTTCTTTGTTGTTTTAGTCAATTCTTACACACATATGTTGCCCCCAAACGCACTCCCGCCTCCTTTTCTCTTTTTTTTTTACATATTTCTTTGTTGTTTTAGTCAATTTTTACACATATATGTTGCCCCATCCACCCCCCTCCCCCACAATCCATTCCTGCCTCTCACCTCACCCCCGCTCCACACACCCCCACCCCCACCCCACCCCAACCCACCCCCACTTGTATCTATTATATTTTTTTTTACATATTTCTGTGTTGCGTTTTTCAATTCTTACACATATATGTTGCAACCCCCTCCCCCCACACCACCCCTCTCACCCCATCACCCCCCCCCCACCCCGCCCCACACTTGGATTTTTTATTTTTTTTACATATTTCTTTGTTGTTTTAGTCAATTCTTACACACATATGTTGCCCCCTTCCCCCTTCCCCACTTCAAACTTTTTTTTTTTTTTTTACATATTTCTGTGTTGCTTTTGTCAATTCTTACACATATATGCTGCCCCCTCACCGCCCAAACCTCCCCCCCACCACACTAGATATTTTTTTTTTTTTACATATTTCTTTGTTGTTTTAGTCAATTCTTACACATATATGTTGCAACCTCCCCCCCCGCCCCCAACTCACTCCCGCCTCTCCCCCCCACCACCACCACCGCTCCCCCCACCCGACCTGCACTTGAAACTATATAAAAAAAAATAAAATATTTCTGTGTTGCTTTTGTCAATTCTTACACATATCATCTTCATATTTTTGTGTTGTTTTGGTGATTTATTACATAGCTTCTTACACATAAATGTTGCCCTCACCACCCCCACTCCCCCCACCATCCACCCCCGCCTCTCTCCCAGCCCCACCCCGTCCCCCACCTAAAACTCGAATTTTTTTTTTTTTTTTTTAACATATTTCTGTGTAGTTTTGGTCAATTCTTACACATAGTTATGTTGTGCTCCCAACCCCACCCCACATTGTTGTAGCCTTTTTTCTGATGGTATATACTAGCTATAAGTTTATTATTCTCCGAAAAATCGAATAGTCGAGCTGCGCTGTTCTCCGACAGCTCTTGTATTTAATAACAATTAGAGAACGTACTGCGTTAAGTTGCAGGGTTCTGGAAATATTTTGAAAATCCACTTGCCCAGGGCAAGTGGATTTTCAAAAGTCACTTGCCCTGCCCATAATGTCACTTGCCCCACATTTAAGAACACTTAATTGCCCCAAAAATTGGCGGTGTACCATTATTCGTGTTAAACGGGACGGACCGCCGCATAATTTGGACCATTATACTTAGAAAAGGAAGGAAGAGTGTGTTTTATGAATAAGTTAATACATTGTATTTATTCATATAAAAAAATCAAATGGTTGCATTTTCTTCTTTTGTGTCTATTACATCTTTGTGTTACTTAAATCATAAAATGATCAGACAGTATACAAACTCATTTTATTCCGCCCTCCCACCCCACCCGAATCCCCACACACATACCCCCCCCCCCCCCCCCCCCCCCCCCCCATCATTTTTATGACCATCCAAAAAAAAAGATTGGCAGCTAATGTATGGAACTTTTAATGTCACAGTGTGTACAATTAACCAAAAAGCTATTGTATTCATTTAAATGTGCGACAAGCAAAGAAGCAAGACAAAAACGTTATTAAAAATATTCACTTGGTCCCCAATTTCTGCAAACATGGTAACGTTCCTACGACTTTGTATTTTAACTAAAGGGAATTAGATGAAAGCAAGAGGCGTGAATAGAGGTTCCCTTATTAGGGTTCCCTAGGAATTGTTTAAGAAGTAGTAGCAGTAACCTTATTTATCAAAAGCGAAAGTTCAGAACTTGATAAAAAGGTTCCGTGATTTTTCTGAAATCGCGAAAACCCATGACATGCGCATATCGCTAAGTTATGCAACTTATTTGTGTAGTATGCACATCCATATACGTTTAATTACAGACTATATCAATGAAATACACCAAATACCTCATAAAAGCGCATTGATAAACGAGTGCTTCGAGTAAAAGAAATATATTTTCGTTATGAAAAAATCTTCGGCAAAATTATCTAAACAAAAATTATTTTGACACATTAAATTTGCAAATTAAGAAAGACTTTTCTGATTTGATTGGTGGAAGGTCCAGATTATTTGGAAACGATTTCTGAAAGTAGCTATGTTTATGGTTGGACGGTCACTGACATAATTGCCGCGATTTCATTGGCCAATGGACACACGTCTGACGGTCGTGTCAGGATAAGTTGTTTTCAAACGGTGAAATACAGCTTCGAAACTCCAAGTAAAAAATCGAAACAGTCGAGAAGTACTGAGTCGTTACATTCTCCGAGGATTGGACATTCTCCGAGGGTTGGACATTCTCCGAGGGTTGCCACACAAAAGAAGGTATTTCTATATGTTGTGCTATTTGTTTATAAGTGACAGCATTGTTTGCAGACGAAAACACTTCTTATAACCTGTAATGTAAGACAAGCGTTCGTCATAGTACATTATGATTCCAGTCATATTATAATCAATATAAAGTCTGGGGAGCGTTAATTATACAAATGTGACCAGCACTATATGCTATTTGAATTATTGATTAAATTAGTATGATAAAATATGTGTTAGACAATGTAATGCTCTCGTTATAACTGACACGTTCATAATACAGACCAATTCGACCCCATACATACTATTAACAGCTGGAACAAAATGCGGTGTCGCCCTTCGTTAAATTCGTGTAAAAATAATAAAAAATCAAATATGAAATAATTAGTGCAAAAAAAAAAAAAATATGACTTTTTTATTTAAAACAATACATATTAGCCTAACGGCAGTACCAGTCAGCATTACTTGATTTTGCAGTACCAGTCAACATTACTTGATTTTTCGGATCCGCCACTGTTAATCAGCTAAAAGAGGCGATTTGGAAAAGTGATTATACAGAAAACAAACCACAATGTGTTTCAGTTTCATGAAATATGCATAAAAAGTACACTTTAATTTTTAAAAAAATGGAACCTACATCCCGTCCAGTTATGCACATTATACAAATGAAAAGACACGCACACACACGCACACGCACGCGCAAGCGCAAGCGCACACGCACGCACATTATTAATAATGATTATATTCCACCTATATAACATATTTAAACGTGTGGTGGAATAATGAATAAAATAAATGAAATAATAAATAAATCAATTAAATCAATTAAATAAATAAAACAAAGAAAATAAATAAAATAGAATAAATAAAATAAAATAAAATAAATGAAATAAATAAAATGAATAAAATAAATAAATTCAATCAATTCAATAAATTCAATTAAATAATTGAATAAATAAACTCAATAAACTAAATAAATAAATAAATTAAATAATAAATAAACTCAATAAACTAAATAAATTAAATAAATTACATCAGTAAAACAAATAAAATAATAAATAAATAAATTAAATCAATTAAATAAATAAAACGAATAAAATAAATAAAATAGAATAAATAAAATAAAATAAAATAAATTAAATGAAATAATAAATAAATAAATTAAATCAATTAAATAAATAAAACGAATAAAATAAATAAAATAGAATAAATAAAATAAAATAAAATAAAATAAATTAAATGAAATTATAAATAAATAAATTAAATCAATTAAATAAATAAAACAAATGAAATAAATAAATAAATAAAGGTAAAAATACTGTACACACTAACATAGTGATCGAATATAAAATTAGCTCAGTATCTACTTTTATATATCTATTTCCTTTAATATCGAACTGTATAATTGTGGATATTGCACTCATCTTCCTTTTTATGTAAAAAGGGACATAAAAAGGACAGAGATTCACATGCACGTGTTTTGGGATGAAAAAAAAATTGAAATAAAAGTTCCTGATTTCGGAATCAATCCAGATGTTGCGAAGGTGTATGAACGTAGGTAATCAGATGAAATGTCAGATTATTAACGATGTCGCAACATACAAAGTGAACTAAGTAATGCCTATTAACAGTGTTAACATTGATAACAGACAAAAGGAAAAGCCAAAGGTTTTATGGTTTTATTTTTCCCTTTTTTATACTTTATTGTATAGGAAACAACAATTCTAATACACCCAGACCTACGTTAGTTTGTAATTATCTCCAATAAGTATATACGCATGACCTGGGAAAGATTGGTTGACGTAGTACAATGATGCATTAGATAGAATTTCTAAGAACACGCTAAGATTTGTTAAGTACGTTAGTACTTTGAATTATTGCAGCTTTCAATTTTCCTAATTCTAAAATATGCCAACTAAAATAATTTCGGCATCATATTTTACTAGCACCACAAGCATCACCACAAATGCTTTTGCAAAAGACGTTTTTGAAATATTTAATGTTAACGCTAGTGATGTACCGATTAATCGATTGTTTTAAACCCATCATCGGTTTGTTAGGCATCCGATTATGATAATCGATTATGAAAGCCTATAATCGATCATCGGTTAAATGTAAACGTGCACTTTAATTAACATTCAAAATAGAAATAAACATAATTATCCAGGAGACAACTCTTGTAAAAATGAGCATGATACACAAATAAACACATTTGTATCAGTAAGAATAAAATACAGACTTTCATGGCATCAAAACTCAGATTAACATACACATGCTATACTTCGTATACGGGTAAGTATTATCGAGGTAATTAAAAAAGATCCATATTTCATTTCATGAAAAAATGTATTTAAAGCATAATTCTGCATCTTGATCGCGGGAAGTATGTAACTAGAAGATTTAGATAATCTAGAAGATAAGCACACATATAAAATGTATGCATGCTAAACTGTTCATGACTCAAACCCGTGGTCCAAAGCACAAACTTATAATGTGACATAATAGATAGAACTTCATGTAACTTCAAACAAAGTATCCATCGGTTCCATCGATGTGCTTGTTACACGCAGACGATATTAATTATGGCATACTCGTTAAACTGAACTATTATATAATATCAATTTGAGTATGCATATTATTTTGTTTCAGAAACCGCATTACGACAACAAAACGATAGACAAAGTCGGCTTTCAATAAACATGGATACAGGACAGTCGACGTTCCAGTGCACGATCTGCAGCAAAGGATTTACCAAGTCAGGCAATCTTAACAGTCATATACGCATACAAACAGGTGAGAAACCATACAAGTGTAGCGTGTGCAGTAAAGGATTTACCGAGTCAGGCAGTCTTAACAGTCATATACGCATACATACAGGTGAGAAACCATACAAGTGTAGCGTGTGCAGTGAAGGATTTACCCAGTCAGGCAATCTTAACAGGCATATGCGCATACATACAGGTGATAAACCATACAAGTGTAGCGTGTGCAGCAAAGGATTTACCCAGTCAGGCAGTCTTAACAGTCACATGCTTATACATACAGGTGAAAAAACTTATAAGTGTAGCGTGTGCAGTAAACTATTCACCCAGTCAGGCGATCTTAACAGTCATATGCACATACATACAGGTGAGAAACCGTATAACTGTAGCGTGTGCAGTAAAGGATTTACCGTGTCAGGCGATCTTAACAGGCATATGCGCATACATACAGGTGATAAACTATACAAGTGTAGCGTGTGCAGTAAAGGATTTACCCACTCAAGCAATCTTAACAGTCATATGCTTATACATACAGGTGAAAAACCGTATAACTGTAGCGTGTGCAGTAAAGGATTTACCGTGTCAGGCGATCTTAACAGGCATATGCGCATACATACAGGTGATAAACCATACAAGTGTAGCGTGTGCAGTAAAGGATTTACCCAATCAAGCAATCTTAACAGTCATATGCTTATACATACAGGTGAAAAACCGTATAACTGTAGCTTGTGCAGTAAAGGATTTACCATGTCAGGTAGTCTTAGCAGTCATATGCGCATACATACAGGTGAGAAACCATATAAGTGTAGTGTGTGCAGTAAAGGATTCACCCAGTCAGGCAGTCTTGACAGTCACATGCTTATACATACGGGTGAGAAACCATATAAGTGTAGTGTGTGCAGTAAAGGATATACCATGTCTGGCCATCGTAACATTCATATGCGCATACATACAGGTGAGACACCATATAAGTGCGGCTTATGCAGTAAAGGATTTACCAGGTCAGATAAGCTTAAAAGTCATCTGCGCGTACATACTGGCGAGACACCATATAAGTAGCGTGTGCAGTAAACGATTTAACATGTCTAGCAAGCTTTACAAACACATGCGTATGCATACATACGTTACACCAGATACTTGAAGCGAGCGCATTGCAGAATTTAGTCAGAATTTAGTCATTCGCGGCATCTTTAAAGGTGAAATATGGCGTGTCTTTTGAGTATATATTCGGAAATATATATATATAATATACAATCTGTTCAAATCTTACACTTATTGGTTGTCCCGTTTTCTCACAGTAGACAATTTTATCTCATAGCGCACACGCTTCGAGTTTCACCCTGGTAAGTGTCACGTGATCCTGTGACGTCATTGGTACCAAACGATTAGCCGTGTCGCATTGAGTTGTATAGTATTGTCTATGCAGGATTACATTTTATGGTACTTGTTAAAAATGCCGTATGCTGTTGCTGGGTGAAAACGTTTGCATAAAGAAGGACAAGATAATAACCTAAGTTTCTTTCGTTTCCCTAATCGAGATAATGATATATTAAGATCTGAAGTGTGGTTAGACCGTTACCGAAGAAAATCGCCCCACTCGTCGAGAAAGTCGGAACCAACGAAAGACGCGCGAGTTTGTAGCAAACATTTTGAGTTGACTTCGTGGGAAGTCCATCCTTTGGTTTCATTATCTTTGAATTTGGAGAACAAAAGGCCATGCATATTAAAATCAACAGCGGTACCAACGATATTTGACTATAAAAATGAGAAGTGCATTACCCCGCCGTCTCCAAGCAAGTTGTATTCGCCTATTCGACCGGCGTTGAGGAGGAAATTCATACATGAAGTAAGATTGAAATTTATGTTCAATTATCTTAGCACCTCATCGGGTATACGTATGATAATTTGAATAAAGGTGTATAGTCTTCGATCTTTATATACACCGTGAATGTTTAGCTGTTGAATTCGAAGCATTCGTCTTTACGCGAATCAATGAAGAGTTGACGGCGCTAATAATATGTAGCCGTCATTTTTTTAAAATATTGCTAAGAACGTTCAGCATATAAATTTAAATGAATCCGGTGAAATAAACACTGTGTCTTTGTTCCCAAATTTTAATTTTAATAATTTTAAATTATAAACCCCTTCTGCCACAGTGTTATAAATATATATTATCAACATATATATGTCTATGGATTTGAAAAAAAAAATGTTTGATGGATATCTATTACAAGGCAGAAAATTAATAATATTACTAGCTTTTATATTAATTCAGTAATGTTTTATGGCAAAACAACAACAATAACTCCTCTTAGCTCGTGCAATAAGTAAAACAAGTATAATAGAATAATATACTATATATTATGGTAGTTGCATATGTTTGGTCTGTTTTCGATCTGTATATCAGGAGTTAGTATACATGAGTAAGTATACTTACTAACTGTCTATAACATTTGGCTATATTATTTAAATCATAGTATGTTTCTGTCTTTGTGCGCGACAATATGTCAATTGTGATATATCCGTCTTGTGCAATACGCGTCTGCCCTCGGCGGTATTACACCGCTCAAGTAATTGCAATAAACAGGAAATATATCATAAAACTAGGTTTCCCTAAATGGTGCGTGCTTTTGTGATATACCGACGTATGTACCCTAATTAGGCTGTACTTCAATAGTGCACCGCAGTATTTGATTAGTCTGTATTGATATTTGGGGGCAGTGGAAACTGGAGCTAAAGCGTGTCATATTACAAACACCGCTCCTAGAGTGTTTGGTGTTAACGGCGACTTATGGCAAATATATAATACTATAGAAATTATATGCTGTTTCATTTATTATTGTTTTCATTAATTTTTTATCAATTATGGATAATATCTAATAAATATATTTGTTCCATGTCTACTTATCGGCAAAAAAAATCTGACGCTCGTATTTAGACCAGGTCCATTCATTCGGAATATACTACATTTCGCGGTTATTGTGTATGTACCAAGATATTGCAGTGTTGCGGGAAACTTACTGTCAGATTTCGATGAAAACAATGTTTACGTTGTTTTTTGTTTGTTGTTGCTGTCAGTGTATAAAGACACTATTTTGTTAGATTAGTGAATAGTGTAATGAACCGCTGAACGTAACGAATGACATGACACGATAGTCTTTACAAGCTCTCCATTTGCACCGCGTTCGACTTCATCATCAGTTGATGAATCCGATGTATTTTCGTCCTCAGACACGTATTCTGGCTCAAAATCGTAAGGTTGCACATTGTGTAACCGTCTTATCACGGGCATTTCCTCTGACTCGGTATCATGATCGCTTAATTCCCATATTTTCACACAAGGTATACTGTTTTGCGTTCAGTCCCAATGTAAACAAAAAATAGTTTGTTCCCAATGACGTCACTTCCGGTAATTCGCGCAAGAGTTTTTCCCCTTAGATTTTTTTCGATATTTTAGCAATGCCTGTTCGCCTGTTCGATTTTTATCTTTAAAAACATATTTTTACTGAACATACATCAATGGCATAGTAATAATCGTATTTATAATGATATTTAATACTTAAAAACATATCAAAAGCGGATTTGTTGATTTAGGACCAATTTCTGCTTTAAAGACGTGTGCATCCGTGCATCTGAACAACCAGTTAGGTCAAGTCTATCATATGGACCATATGGACAGCCATGACGTATATAAGTACTATACATATTTTAAAGACATGTGTGTATGGCAAAATATTTAACATACCGATCAAATATCCGTGAAGACTAATGAAGGAGAGGTAACATGTAAGAATAGTCTGTGGATCAAAGTATTTGTCCAGTTAACTGATTTCATATACTCGCAATATTCTATGGGATGAAGTCACCTTCACAACAACATATATAACTCCCGTCGAGTAGACGTACAATGTCCACTGTTCATACACACATGACAAACTATTTGATTGAACTGTCATCCCGATACATGTAACATACCCTGTGTGGGAACCAGCCATACTATTTTTATATACAACCCGATATAAATGATAGTATAGTCACTTGTTGGACTAGGTTGGTACGTGTGATGTCGGAAACTGTAATATACTCAAAGTGAAATCCCGGCTGGTTCAGAAACTCCAATTCTGATGACTGATATACACAGTGTTGGAAACATACTATGTTTTTAGTTTAAATCCGGATTTATATATCATACTTGAAAAGGATCAACACTGATGTGGCAGTTTATATGCCGATAATTTAAAAGGTAACATGCTTGACGTATGTTGTGCAGCCAGTCTCTTGAGCTTCCATCAGGAATGAATGACACGTACTCGGTGTGGAATACCTGTTGATTATTCAGGATGTTATGCAGCCAGTCTCTTGACCTTCCATCTGGAATGAATGACACGTTCTCAGTCTCTTGAGCTTCCATCAGGAATGAATGACACGTACTCGGTGTGGAATACCTGTTTGATTATTCAGTATGTTATCCAGCCAGTCTCTTGACCTTCCATCTGGAATGAATGACGCGTACTCGGTGTTGAATACCTGTTTGATTATTCAGTATGTTATGCAGACAGTCTCGTGACCGTCCATCTGTAATGAATGACACATTCTCAGTGTGGAATACCTGTTTGATTATTCAGTATGTTATGCAGCCAGTCTTATGACCGTCCATCTGGAATGAATGACGCGTACTCGGTCTGGAATTCCTGTTTGATTATTCAGTATGTTATGTATGGTAATGCAAGCTAACAAGTGACGAAACACAGATATACAACAGTATTTAATATTAATAATATTGTAAATAATTTCATATTCCAAACGAGTGTTAGTTTTATTACTTCTTTAGACCCATTTATCGAATAACTTGCGACGTCGGAGTGTTATACATATTCATGCCTGTAAAATTCCACTCGTCCGCTTGTCATGACGAGTGACTTGTCAGGCCGGGCGAGTGGATATTTCCTTCTGGTCGTCATTAGGGACGAGTGACTTTTGACATTAGTAACAAAATAAATCAAGTCTTTATTGTTTTCTTTTATCTGGCGAAGAAATTCAACTAAACGTTTGCTTAAACTAAATAAATAGCCGATAAATTACACTCAAATACACAGGAAGTAAACATGAAATTATTGATTACCCATGGTTACTTTGGTGATAGGGTATAAAGCCGAAATATCCGAAGTTCGTAGACTTTGTCGTGATCGAATTATCCAATACAAAACTAGTAGTTTTTATCAATAAAACACTGTAACCCGACCATTATACTTGATACGACGACATTTTCCCGTAAAAATGTCGAAGAAAATAGACATGTCTATAGAATGTTTTTGGAGTAGAGTTGGTGGAGATGACGACAACTAACAAATAGAGAAAGTGAATAGACAATTGCATAAATTAAAACTGCAATAAAAGCAGCATGATAGTACCAATGCTAGCGTGTTTTGCAAGAGAAAATACTTTAGGATACACAATTGTATTATCACAGTGACTTACATAAACAGTTGCTTTTGAAATGTTAAAATGATGTCATCTTTATGTAAGTGCCTTTCATAATTATTAAGTGGTCAAGCTAGTCATACCTTCAATGGGATCTAGTCATTTATTTGATACTTTGATGATGTTACATGTAGTTTGTTTATCTAAATAAAGTGTTCTTGATTGACAATGATTTACCTTGTCTAGCACTAGCGGTAAGCAAAATTATGAAGACGATTCCTGTTCAAAATTAAGGACGAGTACAAAGTGGATAAGGGCAAGTGTTTTTTTTTCACTAGGCCTGCAGGACTAGTTGTCTTTGTAAATATTTCACAGGCCTGATATTTATGCAAATGAATTTCGATCTTTTCCGTTTAGCACGGTGTGGGCCAGAATTGCCTCGTCGATTTCCGTAACCGTCACAAATACCAAATTACGACAATCGACGCGGTAGTTCCGTTGTACGGTGCCTTACAGAGGCGACAGGGTCAGCATATGACGTCATCAACGTCATCATACAAACATACAACGTTATCATACGACAATTGTATATAGGCAACTACAAAACAAAATGCTCCTTGAGGCGTTGTTTAGAGTTCATTTATACTGTAAAGTGTTATGAATGTGTTTCCAGCTCATGTTTTCTGTATTTTTCTTCCGATTTTAGGTACTTCTTAATAATTATTTGTTTGTACTTTTGAATTGGTGTTTTGTAATAAATTGTTTGTATTTTGTATACGCCCGTTTAAAAAACGGGACGTATTATGGTATGGGATTGTATTGAAATATGCATTCCACACAATAAATTCAAAACCGAAACACCTACTCATAAAACTGCATAGGTACATTTCCTTAGTTGAAAGGAGGTACCCTATTGTTTTTGGGGCCAGTAGGTCAAATGTCAAGGTCACAGAGACCTTATATGGAATCATGCATTCCGCACAACAAATTCAAAATCCTAACACCTGCCCTCATAAAACTTCATAGGTACATTGCCTTATGTGAAAGAAGGAACCCTATAATTTTTTGGGGCCAGTAGGTCAATGGTCAAGGTCACCATGACCTTATATGGAAATAGCATTCCATCTGATAACTTCGAAACCGTAAAACCAACACTTATGAAACTTCATAGGTGCATTGCCTTTTGTGAGAGGAGGAACTCTATTGATTATGGTTCAGTGGTACAAAAGTCAAGGTGACCATGACCTTATATGGAAATAGGCATTCTTCGCGATAACTTCGAAACTATAATACCCACACTGAAGAATTTGATTGGGTTTATTGACTTTAGCAGAAATCCTATTGATTTTGGGTCATTTGGTCAAATGTCAAAGTCACCGTGACATTTTAACGTCTCACTAGTGATTAATCAACACTATATAATATATGTAGAAACGGTCACTTGTGGACCACTGCAAACATACTATAAAATGTCCATTGGTCTTTAAATCTCCCGTCAATCTGGAAACCTTCCTCTGAAGCTCAGAATATCCACAAAAAATCAAAAGTTGACCAGATTAATTTTTTTTAAATTCCAGTCTTTTTCAGCACCCCTCAAAACTAGCTCCATTTCACTGATAATTCAACTGTATTCCTACCAATTTTCAAATTATCATATCTTCCTCGAAAACCACCCAGTGGCATCCAAACTTGGCAGAAGTCATGAACATGTTCCAATCTTGTCACCTGAAGGCAGAAATAAGAGAATGATTGCACATTTCCAAGTTGAGAGCAAACCGATTAACACAGCCCTAGCTTTTTACGGTGTATGAATCTTCCTACCGTCATGGCCAAGGGAGGTATTTCTGTAGTGAGACCTATATGGAAATAGGCATTTTGTGGGATAATTTCAAAACCATAACACCTACACTCACGACACTTCATGAGTACATTGCCCTTGGTAAGAGAAAATATTGTATTTCATTGGAGTTAGCAGGTCTATGGTCATGGTGGCTATGACCTTATGTTGTAATCTGCATTCTGTGGATAACATCAAAACCATAACACTCACACTTCGTATGTGTATTGACATTGGCAAGAGAAAGACCTTGTAATGTCTTTGGGGTCAGTAGGCCAAATATCACGGACATCATGACCTTTTATGACCTTATATGGAAATATACATTCTCCAAATAGCTGTGCAACCACAACCCTTGCACTCCTGAAACTTCATAGATGCTTTGCGTTTAGTCAGAGGGGAAATCCGTTTGCTTTTGGGGTCACTAGGTCAAAAATCAAGGTCACCAGTTCATATTCAAAGTGATAACTCCAGGACTATAATACCCACACTAATTTAACTTTGTAGATACATTGCCCTTGGTGAGAGGAGGGACCCTATCACTTTTAGGCTTAGTTGGTTAAAGGTAAAGGTCACACATGTCTTCATATGGACATACACATTGCAAATGACAATCCCGGAAATATGCTACCCACACTTATTAAACTTCATAGGTGCATTGTCCTTGGTCAGAGGAGGAGGCCTATTACTTTTGGGTTCAGTAGGTCGTCAAGGTCACATTGAACTGACAATGACTGAATCCTCTCTGAAACTTGTAACTATTAGATCTACAACTATTGAAGAAATAGGACCCAAGTTAAAACAACAACCTCTATTAAGTTATAGCTTAGTAGGTCAGATGTCAAAGTCACTTTGACCTGATCATTACAAATTCCTTCCCAGCTGTTATTCACGAATATTTGATCTACAAACTTTATACAAATAGTGCTCTTGGTTAAACAACATCCTCTATCAGAATTTTTTGTTAAAAGGTCAACGGTAAGGGTTACAATGACCTATCGCCTAGGAAGTGCTTTTAGCATAAAAACTTTAGAAAGCAGGCGTATAATGCCCTGTTAGGTGGCGCTCTTGTTAATTGTTGTTCTGTAATAAATTGTTGGCAATTTCGTTTTTATGTAACTACATGCAACTCCACTTCCCAGAAAATATAAAGGATTCAATCTTTATACACGCTTACATCTCCATGACAGCAGTATATTCCTACCAAAGGTAGGTCACTGAATGGCCTTGACCTACTTCTCGTACTTCGTTAATTACATTCATGTGTTACATACAAGTTTCTGATTAATGTTTCGGACACATAAAAACCATACAGATATAGAACTTCACACATCTCGCCGATAGCAGCGTGTCCTACCAGCAGTAGTACAACGTGAATAACCTGACATGTTTTTTTGTTTTGGTTAAGCTCGCCACTTCTCTACCAGTTCAATGTTCCAATAATAGGATAGCCCGACACCCGGGGCTAGTCCAGTCTGGATCCGGGCTAGTCTCTCTTTCATAAATGGTTGTCCGTCGTGGGGCTAGTCTAAACAAATCTCGGGACAATCAAACTTATAAAAGTAAAATTCAACAATGTATTTTATATACTTTTGAATATAGTATAACACATTAGGAATACACAATGATGTATGTTGGTCGATTGTGTTTACATGTACGACTGTATACACCGTGCATGGTCTGTAGATATTTAACTGTTCAATTTGTTGTATCATGTGTAAAGTAGTATACTTTGTTCTCAATAACCATCGAATAATATACTTTTGTCACCGTGATTATCTGAAACCGTACCAGTATGCTCCGTTTAAGTCGGATCTAGGGGGCGTTTAGGGGTGTTGCTTCATGCATTACCTCTCATGAACAGACTCAATTGCGGCTTTTGCAATTGTTGACTTTATTTTAGTTTTGGATTATTATATGTCCATATATCATATAACTTACGGTGTGGACGTGTAATAAAGCCATGACAAGAATATCGTATGCAAATTAAGATCGACAACATCACTCGGTTGGGAAACATTTCGGTACGCAATCGGGATTGATGAATCGATTTACGCAACTGTTGAAAATACCGGATAACGAAATCGGCGAGGTTGTTCCGTTGTCGCACGGAGAATACCGAAGCACCGTACGGCCCTTATCATACGTAAGGTACAAAGTCATATATAATGAGTTATGAACGTGTATCAGTGTATGATCAAATACTCGGTAATAACTATATGTTATTAATCAATGAAACAAATGCAGCAAAAGTTACCACGATTATATCAGTATATTACCTGTAACTGTAATGCCAAACACACGTCGTATAAATCATTTCACTTCCAGTATGTATACGCATGTGTAGCGTGAGATGTGATGATTGCGTAAACCCGTTATCACATATTACCTGATAGTTGAAAAATTCCTTCAGGTATTGCGTTGTAAACATTCTCCTAGAGTTGATGATTGCGTAAACCCGTCATCACATACTTGACATTTGAACAATTTCTCTCGGGTATTCCGTTGTAAAACCTCAGAAAGTGTCGATTTTTACGGATTTATACAGTACTCCTTCTACCTCGGAAGCATGGGGCCGTCTGCCTCTACAACAACAACCCCCCCCCCCCACCCCCACCCCCCTCGTGTCATATATGACCTTAAACATTAGGAACCTCAACGGAGTTTGAACTTGGAACGCCTACGATTACATGCGAAGCGGACTCTCTACCGATATAAAAGCTAGCTATGAGCCTGCGGCGAGACAGTAGTAACGCGCTTACAAACCTACTTATTTAGCTTTACTTCAGTTTATATTGTACTTCGTATACGCGCATGTCCATCCATACGCTACACATTACAATGCGGGTTATTTTACACACCACGTTGGTAACTGACTCATAGTTTGAGTATAGCTATCTTCACGTACATTATTCGGGACGTGTGTGGTATATCTTTCTACCGATATTATAAACAGTCTGGTCTGTTATGAATCATTATACTAATGCTACAGAGTGTCCTCCTTCAAATGTATACCAACCTTCCTACAGCCAGAGATATACATTAATGTATACCAACCTTACTACAGCCGGAGATATACATTAATGTATGCCAACCTCCCTACAGCCAGAGATATACATTAATGTATACCAACCTTCCTACAGCCAGAGATATACATTAATGTATACCAACATTCCTACAGCCAGAGATATACATTAATGTATACCAACCTTCCTACAGCCAGAGATATACATTAATGTATACCAACCTTCCTACAGCCAGAGATATAAATTTATGTATACCAACCTTTCTACAGCCAGAGATATACATTAATGTATACCAACCTTCCTACAGCCAGAGATATACATTCATGTATACCAACCTTCCTACAGCCAGAGATATACATTAATGTATACCAACCTTCCTACAGCCAGAGATATACATTAATGTATACCAATCTGCATACAGCCAGAGATTGTACATTAATGTATACCAGCCTTCCTACAGCCAGAGATGTACATTAATGTATACCAGCCTTCCTACAGCAAGAGATACACATTAATATATCAATCTTCCTACAGCCAAAGATGCACATTAATGTCCAACCTTCCTACAGCCAGAGATATACATTAATGTGTACCAACCTTCCTACAGCCAGCGATATACATTAATGTATACCAACCTTCCTACAGCCAGAAATATACATTAATGTGTACCAACCTTCCTACAGCCAGAGATATACATTTATGTATACCAACCTTCCTACACCCAGATATACATTAATGTATACCAACCTTTCTACAGCCAGTGATATACATTATTGTATACCAACCTTCATACAGCCAGAGATATACATTTATGTATACCAACCTTCCTACAGCCAGAGATATACTTTAATGTACTTTCAACTAAATAACTAAGCTTAATATATAGAGCGGAATACGTGCTTCTATATATAGTAACAGTACTTTGGGATTTTAATCCCCTGGACATGAACGCAATTCCAACCTTTCAGAATCCGAGAGGAATGTAATGGTAAGGTTTCTATACGCTCTACCAAACTAAGGTAAATAAGTGAAAACTAGTTATCTATGTATAGGAACCTTGCTTGACACAGTGGTATGAAATCCAATCCCAACCTGTTGTCATTCAATTAGTTTACAAGGTTTCTTCACTGACCGATATAACTTCATAACATAAAACATGGGGAAGGGTGGGAGTGGTGGCTTGTGGTTAGAGGAATTATAGTCAGTCACACAATGCCTGATATTCAAACTTGTCTGAGCTTTTATTGGTACAATATTAGTTACAATAGTATTTTACATGATACATATGTTTATTAGTTTATACATTATACATATGTTTATTAGTTTATACATTATACATATGTTTATTAATTTATACATTATTCATTTTTTGTTGGACCTCATTTTTAACAGAACGCATTCTTCACACATTACATTTATAGGATGTATAGAAACACATGTGTGAAAAACACGGTCGCATTCTTCAGATTTTCCAAATGTCACAAATGCGTTCGGGCCTTTTGGCGATTTTTAACAGAAATGAATATTTGACAATTATGTTAAGAAAGTTTTAGACCGTTGGTTTGTAATCACTTTCCCATCACAACATGAGTGAGTCCCGCTGTGGTCAAAACTTTTCTCGTATGGAAACTGTCTGTGTTTACTACCTTGGTCTAAATGCCCGATATACTGCTTCATTGCGCATGTACCGTTGCACTAAAAAGGTCAAGGCCATTTTGATATTTAAGAAAAGACAACTCTGCAAAGGAAGTTGGAAACCGCAGACGCATATGCTCATGCAAACTTCTTTGATACACCGACAACGGGTGATGAAAAGAGGTGCCGAATATCGGACGGAGATATGATCGAACCCACGACCTCCGGATTCACAATCATCGCGCTACCGACTGCGCTACCGGGCCCAACAACATATTCCTAAAGGTAATAGATGTCACGAAAATAGTGGTTAGGGTTTTAATGCAATATTAGCGGAACTATTCAAGTTTGGCCTTAACTTATAAAATGTATCTTGAGTTAAACTAATAATTCACCATTAAACGAAACGATGTGTTCGTACACCATCCAGGTCAGGGTCATACTCTTATGTTGAACATTGAAACTTACTTGCAAATCCAGAGGTCTAAGGTTAGATTTGCACCTTATCCCGGTCATCGCCACCGTATTTTTTCTATATCATTCTTTTCCGACCGCTTTTTCAAGTAGGACATTTAGAAAGCAGTCAGTAAGTCAGATTGACAGAGGAACATAACTTCACGAAAATAGCTATTAATTGGATAGCATATACAAATGTAAAAGTTTCACGATTTGAAGCCATGTGGAGTCGATATATAAACACTGGTAAATGGGCCTATAGACACAGACTTATTTGATGGAATACTCCAAAATGCAGGGACACCACAACAATCGATAGAGTAAAACACTATTGTCTACTTCTCAACCTTTTTCTTTAAAAAGTTTTCCCTTATTATGGTAAGTTCTAGAAAATGTTTTTTATTAAATTGTATTCCAAAGAAAATAGTAATCCATACATATTCTTACAGTTAATACAACCTTATCATAGACATACTAAATGCCTACAATACCCTAGAAAAATCCTATGTGCATATATGCGTAAATAATATTAGGTATATCTGACTGACCCCACATTTTGTAGGGGTCAGTAACAAACCCAATAACTGATTTTTTTCATCGAGCACCTTTTTTAAGGCAAAAAACGATATTATACCCAATTTAACGGAGCACCAACGTCATTGAGACGTTCGCGCAATGTGACGTCACGACGTTTAGGCCTTAAGCCAGGACCAAATTTTTCGATATTGCTACCAGCTCAGGTGGCAAATTCTACCATTATTTCTTAGAAAGAGCAATGTCTGTAGATGCCATTTGTCCATGATAGCAGACTGGAACAGGTAGCTTATACTATATAAATTCGAACAATAATAGGTGTATCATTGTAGCCATAGCATCAAATTTTGAATGTTCTTTTTTTAACATTTATAATTTTTGATAATTGTTAATATTCTTTTGAAATATGCAATTAAGTTTATAATTCATATTAGTTTAATACCGAATGGATAAGCTTTGTTTCAGCATTGCATTCTTCTTAAAATCATAGTGATTTTAAGAAGAATTTGCTTAAAGTTTCAAAGACAAACATATTGACACAATTTTTATTCATTAAGATTAATAAATATTTTTTTTACATTATATGTATAAAATTGAAAGAATCAGTAATTCACAACTTTTCTACGATGATTTAATTATTATATTATGAATTAGGGATTGTTTTGATAGATCGTTAATGAATGTATGTACTATGCAACGTTCATGCCTTTGTTTGCATATATAAGTTCAGAAAGCCTAAACAGAGGATACACGCATAGAACCGGAAGTGTTTGTCTTCCTCAAAAAAATTGAAACATCACTATTATTTTAATTTTCTGATAAATTCGTTTTGCACATCATCCAAAGTCCAAAGTCACTTTTTGTAAGTCCAATGTTAGATGTATGCATTATTCAATACGTATTATGATTAAGACATGCTGAATTTGTATTACACATATAATACGACGCAATAGTTAATACATGCAAACACAAAATCCAATTAGATTTCAATTTCAACGCTTTTTAATTGCAATTTATGTCTATTTTAACGATGTTTAACAGAGTTTGAATTACCCCACCCACACAAAACACAATAAAGAAGTATGCATGTGCAATTGAAAACTATTATATGCATTTGAAGAAGAAGGGTAATACATAGACTACTGTACTAACTACTAACCATGGAAAATCCACCTGAGGACCCGGTCACACTGTGTTTTAACTTTCTCTGGAATAACCACCCAGACAAAATAAAGAGATATGTTTAACTCAACATTATGATAATGGTGGACTTAGAATGATTAATATTAAACAGTTCATATATTCTCTGAAAGTAATGTGAATTAGAAGACTTTTGATTGGGAAAAAAAAAGTATGATAATCCATAAACATATTTACCCATTCACCACCAATATGGTATTTTTCGGTAATGATTATGTAAAGAAAAACTTGCAAGAAATAGGCATTCCTTTCTGGAAGGATGTTTACACAAGTCTTAACATCTTACATGATGTTAAAAAATCATTGTCTTGGAAAGATTTTTAACACAACCGTTATGGCACAATAGTAACATTAAGATCGGAAGATCATGTGCTTTTTATAAACAAGAGGTCATTGACCTTCAAGTTGAAGTTCTACTGACATGTTTTGATAGCTAGAACAGCATTCCTGTGAGGTTTCATGAAAAACTGTCAAGTAGTTTCACAGGAGTAGTCGCTACACGTTTTTACTATATAACTCTTTGTAAACAAAGATGACCACTGGCAGCCATGTTTAATGACGAATCAAAATAATGTTCAACAAGAACCAGCATCATGTAATGCTGATCATTTTAGAAAAAGTCCCATACCAATATGACGTATATTTTTCAAAAAGTAGCTGCTACAAATTTGTATATTAAAAATCTATTTTTAGCCATGACGGCCATCTCGAATTTTCGTACGACCTGCAATTTTGCTACAATCAACTAGACATCAAGAGCAAACTTCCTTTCAAGTTTCATGAAAATCCGTCAAGTAATTTCAGAGGAGTAGTGGCCACACGTTTTTCCTATATAACTATGTAAACAGTATCACAGTTTTTGAGAAGTAGTCGCCACACAATCGCATTTATAATATATATTTTTAGCTATGGCGGCCATCTTGAATTTCCGGCCGACCTGAATTCTTGCAAGGATTAACTAGACATCAAAATCGCATTGCACTGGAATGTGTTCTCTCTGTGCATATATAGCTTACACCTGGGGTTATTTAAGGTTTGTAGTTTGATATATACATGCACATATAGGTAGGTAAGGAAACATACATAAACCTCCAGTTAAAGGTCAATATTCTGTGACAAACCTTAACTAAGAATATAACGTCCAACGGGACGTGGTCGTCTTTATACATGTACGTCTTTATACATGATGACAATTCTATGACGTTTTACATTTAAATAAAATTCCATTAAACATAAAACAAAAATTCCAATAAAATTACTGTTCATATATATATATCTTTTATTCGAATACACACCTGACAGCTAGGCCATATAGGAAACAGTAAAAGCCGAACAACTTTAAATTTGGTACGTAGTTTGAACTTCATTTTCCAAACATAATTCACCTTAAACAATAATATGT
Organism: Cyrtodaria siliqua; assembly: GCA_037043455.1. Lineage (NCBI taxonomy): Eukaryota > Metazoa > Mollusca > Bivalvia > Adapedonta > Hiatellidae > Cyrtodaria > Cyrtodaria siliqua. Next base: position 174,383 of record JAWPHD010000162.1, on the reverse strand, counting down.
CGATGACATGTTTTTGAGATATCTGATGGCAAGTATATTAGTTATTCGATAAAATATTGGAATACATATTATTAAGTGTACTGCCTTATATAGCCCAAGGAGAAAAAGTAAGAATTTATTGGTAAAAGGAGACATTTGGGGAAAAAAAAGAAAAGTATTTCCTTCGAATACATGTTTTTTTTCCCAAAACTTCTGTTTCGTTAGCAAATATCTTATACTTCAAGATAATGAAACACACTTTGTCTTTAACTGTAAACATCTGCACACCAAATAGTTTGAATTTATTTTTGTGCAACACACCCATTTGTATTTAAATGAATTCTACGAAATTATGTGTAAATAGTATGCAATCATCAAGTAACTCAAGTTAGTAATATGTTATGTTTTTGGGTTAATTCTTACGATTTAGTCGGGCAGTACTGTACGAAAGCTATCGCAGCTAAACACAGTCAATAGTGTCATTGTCTTTTACAATTAATAAAATATACTTAAATGGTAGCTGAAAAGAATGATATTGGCTCCAGCGAAAAATAATGTGTTAACAACAGAATATGCACAAAGCTGCACCTTTGCAGGTGAGAAGGTTCTAGGTCCATTCCGCATAGTTTCATCTCGATGTTAATGAAGGGGGTGTCCTGGAATGTACACACCTGTTGGTGACATATAACCTTATTGTTTCGGTTTGCCGTAAAACCTAATTCAACTCAAGTCGTTACAGTGCAGTTAATACTATTATTTTATGGTCATAATATATATAAACGCATCGGTGCAGTTACCTCCCTTAGTTATACATATACGTGAACACGTTAACTAGTGTAATTACCTCCAGTAGTTATACATAACGTGAACGGTGTCAGACCGATGAAAGTCAGCCCAGTGAACGCAATGCAAAAGGCTATTTTATGGTGATAATTTATAAACGCGTCAGTGCAGTTATACATTATACGTGAACACCTTAAATAGTGTAGTTAACTCCCTTAGTATACATTTCTCCATTTACAAATTGATATTGTCGATATATACGTGGAACTGCTTCTGTTTGTTATATATTCTTCAACAAGAGATAACTGATGGTAGTTTTAGAGAATTTGAATTGGAATACTGATCGTATCAAACAATATACGCATATATTCAACGCCAAGGTATGAACTTCTTATTTAGGTCTCATTAACTATAAGTGTAATAATAGTTCATTGACATTGTATATATTGTACAATATGCGTACATGGACTGAACTACAAGTTGTTACAACATAAGTTACAGTTCTCTCCATTTTGGCAGAACATGTATGTGATTGTCATTAATAATAGAGTTAAATACGAATTGTTTAATTCTTAGTCTTTATTCAAGATCAATATCCATATTTGTCTACACTTGTATACAGGCTCCTGATCTCCGGAATTATGTCCTCAATTATTGTTTAATGGTGATGATCTTGCAATGGGGCCTGTTAAAAATTAGGCAAATATGTGGCAAAAATGTGGCAAAAATGTGACATTGGAGGTCAAAATTAAACATAACTTAACTTTCAACATTTACTTTCCATCACAAACTTAGCGGGACATATTCTAGTTTACACAAATACTAAGGTGTTTCACGTTAACACAGTTTTTTGAAATTAACATTTTTATGGGAAGTAAAAACACTGTTTTTTCACATCTTCTAGCATTATCAGAAAGAAATAGAGCCATATTTTTTCATTCTCATGTGATAGGCCGGGATACATTGACTTAAAATGTTATTTATAGTATGCCAAAACAATTGGCTTTATGTTTTTTTCTGATTTTCCTCATTGTTTTCTTTGTTAAGTATTATTTGATAACGTTTGGATTTCCAATTTAATACATCTCGATAAATGATATAAGTTTTTCATTACAAGTATTAAATTATACAGCATTGCAAGTAAACATTTGAGATTGATCGAATAACTCTTTTTGATGTACTAATCAATACAAAAAGCATATCCGTAGTTTAAACATTTGTTACACTCCTGATATTAGATTATTGTAATGGAAGAAAGAACAGTATTGACCAGTTAAAGCATAAAATTGATTTAGAAATAGATTTAAATATGTATACAGTCTATTAAGATTGAATATGAAGATATACTAAATGGAGATATTGGTATTAAAGATCATCATGTGGCGAAAAAAATAACAAACTTGGAAAAGAGTTACTTGAATTTTATAAAACCTATTGTTTGTATAGTGTAAACGGACGGTTTGTTAAAGACAGAGGGATTGGAGAGTATACGTATTCAAGTCAAACGGGTTACATTAGTGTTCTAGATGACTACCTTATTTCCAAAAGGCATATTGATTGTATCTAGTTGAAATTAAAGTGGACGCAAGATCAGAGTAAACATCTTTGAGTAATATTGTCCTTACGCGTAAGTGCTTCATTACCCACGCATGTTGGTAATGAACAGGTCACTGGGCAGTGTCTTTTTTACTTTTGGGGGAAGGAGGCCGGGGCCCTTTAGAGCGGGGAAAATTAGACGTGAATTGGAAAAAGGGGGAATTTTGACAATGTTAAAATAAAGAAGAAAGGTAGTAGGTTTTATATGTATTAAGTCTCAATCTTTCATTTAATATTAAATTCACATCAAGAACATGCATGTTTGATGGACATATAATGGATGGTCAACTAAGAAACAAAATAAAAAATTGTGAGAGGATTTTTTCTCACAAAAGGGGAACAATATACTTTTTGAGGAGGGGAAAGTTCGGCCCCAAATTACTCTTAAAAAGTCACTGGTGGGGGTGATAACCACTACACTACCGATATGTGTCGATACTTTGTAAGATTGCTAACACTAAGTAGGCATTACTCAACAAAATGAAGTTGTCTTGCGAATGAATCAGAGTTCAAATTTGATACGGTATAGTTTTAAACGACACAATGTTAATTGATGAACTATAATTATAATACATCTTGAGGCGCGTTGTACAATGTAAAGTTATTTTCCATTGTGATGGATAGTACTAAACAAGAAGCTATATAGGTCAGTGATGGTACGTCTGACAATCAGAACGTCGAGTGTTCCAGTACTGGGATGTGGTGTCCTGCATTCATGTGATTACGTGAATACCCAAATTCGCCATGAGCTGGTGAAAGCACGAATTCAAAATAAAGACAAGACATAGTCGAGTGTCTGTATTTGAAACGCTATTTATGTGAATATGTAGTTTATACCTCTCATGAACAGACTTAATAAAACCGAGTCTGCTTTTATCTCGTGTTCGCGTTTGTTGCTTCCAAAGGATGTCCTTTTCAGTATTTAGTATATTTCTCTTCAAACATCCAACTATACCACGTGGTGTTTTACAAGTAATGCATTGTTATTTCGTAGTACACTCGGTACATTTGAATTTTTAAAGATGTAAATATTCCTCGTGCAAGATGTGTTTTAACTGAAAAAAGCAGATAAAATCTTTCGCAACTATTTGTCGCCATGTTAACCGTTGGGACAAACAGACATGTGTACTAACTTAAAATACAATCTAGATTTGCAAAACAAAATAACAGCAAACTGAAAATAATCGAAAATCAAACCTGTTACGTTTTTAAACGTACTGAGTATATGTCAGTAGAGTAGAGTAGAGGCTAACCTTACACATCTGTTTAAATGCGTCTCCGTGGCCGAATGGTTAACTGCTGCGGGTTCGAATCTCACTGGGAGCTCGACTTGTAAGTGAGGAAGTATCGATTCTTACGGAAGGCGGTAGGCGGTAGGTGTACAGTACTGGTTCTACCCAGGAAAAGTAGGTGGTCTGCCTCCACCACGAACAAAAATCGGCCGTCATATATAACCTTGAACAGACTCAATAAAACCGTGTCTGCTACTTTTATCTCTTGTTTGTGTTTCTTGCTTCCAAAGGATCCACTTTTAAGTATGTATTTACATGTGTTGAAAATGACGTAAATCACCATACAAACAAACAACCTGTTTCTTGTTAATTCTGGAAAATTGAGACGACCATTTGTAACTTCTGTTCTTACTATAACATCTTAAATATAATTTTACAACGTTTCCAAACAGTAAATCCGGTAAAATTGTATATGTCATGGCTAAATTTCCCAATGTATAACGAGGTTTTTGAACGATTATCATTTCATTTGGTCAAGGTCAGTGTTAGCGTTACTATAGATAGAAAAACAATATATAGTGATAGAAATGTAAGAAGAGAACATGTCAGACATATTCCTAAACATATGGATATGAGGCTTGATATTGCTTTACAGGTTACTCTGGTCAAGGTTACTAGTGTCTCTATTATATGAAAAAGAAACTAATCTTCAGGTAAAAACATCTTGGATTATAGGTGAATTCCAAGATCCTTTGATACCATTGTCTCCAAGGTTGCTTTAGTCAAGCTCGAATACTTTACATAGAACCATGGTTTTAGTTCATTAAGTTAATTTTCGTTTAAGGTCTAACATAACTGTTTCTATAAATTGGAAGATGGTTTCCACTCAGTGTCTTTAAAGCTATTAACTTAAGAGACAAATATGTGTTCACCTGTGTTGTGATATCGTCAGAACATTTTAGATTACCTGCTCGGGTCATGGTCACTGTTACTATAAACATAATGTTGGATTGGATTCCAGAGCCGCCACTGGGGGAGGGGCGGATATACATGTATATGCATCCGGGAGCTCGTTCTACTCTTACTATCGCATTGACTGCTATGCGTGTTTGGAGGAAATCTTAGCCCCACATATCAACAGGTAAGATGGTTGCCGCTTTGTCCGTCCGTCCAGAGATCTTGTCCCATAAGTAGAATAACTTATGGGACTGCAATACAACTTCAAACAACGGAAGTGCTATGCATAACCAGCATAACTCTATCAAATTAGAATTAATACCCTGTGTAATGTTATACGTATAATTCTTGTCCGGAGCGGAGCATAACCCATAAACTACTTATGGTACTGCAGTGAAACTTCACTTAATGATACTTGAGACTCATAGCTATATCTTCATTCAAAATAGAGTCATGCCCTTTGTAAGTTTATACTTATAATTCTTGTCCAGAGCATAATCCAGAACTACTACCAGGCCTGCCAATCTCCGGATTTTTCAGTCGCTTTCCGTATCTCCGAATTTAAGTGTACAATCTCCGGATTTTCCATCAAAACAAAATGTTCATGATATAACAGCTATATTTTCACAGTTTATCAGCTATTTCCCGAATTTGTCCTGTTACGCTCCCTAGTCAGAGAGTATTTACAAGGTCGAATTAATGGGGGTCGTCCGTGTAAGCACTGCCTGAATATAAGATTAACACCTAAGGATATCATTAGTACCTTCAGTGACATAACGACATGTGCTTATCTGTGGCTTCTTTAATTTGTCAAGCTAATTGAAATAGCAAGTGTGAGGAACTAGCAAATCCTTAGGTGGTGTATCACTATAACACAATGATGGAGGGCAATGAGTGGAAGTGCAGAAAACTATTACCCTTTGTAATTATATTCTCATAATTACAATTTGTGTTCGGGGCATAACTAAAAAAATGAATGACTGGGATCGCAATCAAATTTCACACTTCACACAGTGATAGATGGAGCATAATTAGAAAACTACTAATGGGACTGCATTGAAACTTCAAACAATGATAGAGGGGATTGAGCAATCTGTCTGTCTGTCTCAGTCTGTCTGTACGTCTGTCTGTACGTCCGTCCGGCAGGTCCCGATATCTTGTTTTAATGGATACGCAGCTGTATGTTATTGCTTTTGAACTCCATATGAGAATATCTACATACATGTTTTATTCTGTACAGTTTTAACTGTATACTTTATGTCAACTGATAGAACTTCATGTAACTTCAAACAAAGTATCCATCGGTTCCATCGATGTGCTTGTTGCACGCAGACGATATTAATTATGCCATACGAGTTCAACTGAACTATTACATAATATTATTTGAGTATGCATATTATTTTGTTTCAGAAACCGCATTACGACAACAAAACAATAGGCAAAGTCGTCTTTCAAATAAAATGGATTCAGGACAGTTGACGTTCCAGTGCACGATGTGCAGCAAAGGATTTACCATATCAGGCCATCTTAACAGGCATATGCGCATACATACAGGTCATACACCTTATAAGTGTAGCGTGTGCAGTAAAGGATTTACCACGTCAGGCAGTCTTAACATTCACATGCTTATACATACAGGTGAAAAACTGTATAAGTGTAGCGTGTGCAGTAAAGGATTCACTCAGTCAGGCAGTCTTAACAGTCATATGCTTATACATACAGGTGAAAAACCGTATACGTGTAGCGTGTGCAGTAAAAGATTCACCCAGTCAGGCCATATTAACAGTCATATGCTTATACATACAGGTGAAAAACCGTATAATTGTAGCGTGTGCAGTAAAGGATTTACCACGTCAGCCGATCTTAACAGGCATATGCGCATACATACAGGGGAGAAACCATATACGTGTAGCATGTGTAGTAAAGGATTTGCCGAGTCAGGCAGTCTTAACAGGCATATGCGCATACATACAGGTGAGAAACCATATACGTGTAGCGTGTGCAGTAAAGGATTTGCCGAGTCAGGCAATCTTAACAGTCACATGCGTATACATACAGGTAAAAAACCGTATAACTGTAGCGTGTGCAGTAAAGGATTCACCCAGACAGGCGATCTTAACAGTCATATGCACATTCATACAGGTGAGAAACCTAAGTGCAGCATTTTGCACTAAAGGATTTACTGTGTCAATCCATCTAAACATTCATATGCACATACCATACAGGTGAGAAACCATATAACTGTAGCGTGTGCAGTAAAGGATTCACCCAGTCAGGCGATCTTAACGGTCATATGCACATACATACAGGTGAGAAACCTAAGTGTAGCATTTGCAGTAAAAGATTTATTGTGTCAGGCCATCTAAACATTCATATGCGCATATCATACATGTGAGAAACCATATAAGTGTAGTGTGTGCAGTAAAGGTTATACCATGTGTGGCCATCGTAACATTCATATGCGCATACATACAGGTGAGACACCATATAAGTGCAGCTTATGCAGTAAAGGATTATTAGCTTAAACGTCATCTGCGCGTATGTCATATAAGTGTAACCTGTGCAGTAAACGATTTACCATGTCTAGCAAGCTTTACAAACGCATGCGTATGCATACATACGAGACACCAGATAATTGAAGCTAGCGCATTGCAGAATTTATTCAGAATTTAGTCATTCGCGGCATCTCTAAAGACTTGTGTGCATCCGTGCATATGAACAACCACTTAGGTCAAGTGTATCATATGGACCATAAGTACTATACATATATTAAAGACGTGTGTGTATGGCAAAGTATTTAACATACTGATCTTTTAAAATATCCGTGAAGACTAACGAAGGAGAGGTAACATGTAAGAGTAGTCTGTGGATCAAAGTATTTGTTCAGTTAACTGATTTCATATACCCGCAATATTCTATGAGATGAAGTAACATTTACAACATATATAACTCCCGAGGAGTAGACGTACAAGGTCCTCTGTTCATACATACATGACAAACTATTTGATTGAACTGTCATCCCGATACATGTAACATACCCTGTGTGGGAACCAGCCATACTATTTTTATATACAACCCGATACAAATGATAGTATAGTCACTTGTTGGACTAGGTTGGTACATGAGATGTCCGAAACTGTAATATACTCGGAGTGAAATACCGGCTGGTTCAGAAACTCCAATTCTGATGACTGATATACACAGTGTTGGAAACATACTATGTCTTTAGTTTAAATCCGGATTTATATATCATACTTGGACATGTTGGAGAGGATCAATACTGATGTGGCAGGTTATATGGCGATAATTAAAAAGGTAACATGCTTGACGTATGTTATGCAGCCAGCCTCTTGAGCTTCCATCAGGAATGAATGACACGTACTCGGTGTGGAATACCTGTTTGATTATTTGAATGTTATCCAGCCAGTCTCTTGACCTTCCATCTGGAATGAATGACACGTTCTCAGTGTGGAATACCTTTTTGATTATTCAGTATGTTATGCAGCCAGTCTTATGACCGTCCATCTGGAATGAATGACGCGTACTCGGTCTGGAATTCCTGTTTGATTATTCAGTATGTTATGTATGGTAATACAAGCTAACAAGTGACGAAACACAGATATACAACAGTATTTAATTTTAATAATATTGTAAATAACTTCATATTCCAAACGAGTGTTAGTTTAATTACTTCTTTAGACACATTTATTGAATAACTTGCGACGTCGGAGTGTTATAAAGCCATGATATATTTATCTTAATACACTAGTGTAATACATATTTATGCAAATGAATTTCGATCTTTTCCGTTTAGCACGATGTGGGCCAGAATTGCCTCGTCGATTTCCGTAACCGTCACAAATACCAAATTACGACAATCGACGCGGTAGTTCCGTTGTACGGTGCCTTACAGAGAAGACAGGGTCAGCATTTCACGTCATCGACGTCATCATACAAACATATGACGTTATCATACGACAATTATATATAGGCAACTACAAAACAAAATGCTCCTTGAGTTTGTTTATGCTGTAAAGTATATGAATGTGTTTCCAGTTTATGTTTTCTGTTTTTTACGTCCGATTTTAGGTACTTCTTAATAATTATTTGTTTGTACTTTTGATTTGTTGTGTTGTAATAAATTGTTTGTATTTTGTATACGCCCGTTTAAAAAACGGGACTTATTGTGGTATGGGGTTGTCTGTCTGTCCGTCCGTCCGTCCTTTCGTCCGTCCGCCAGCCAACTCGCGGTTCATAGGTTAATCACCATTGTTGAAAGCAGGAACCCTATTGCTTTTGGAGTAAAATGTAAAAAAGATGGTTACTGACCTTTTATGAATTCCACATGGTAACTTCAAAACAGTAACATCTACACTAATAAGACTTCATAGGGTCATCGGTTTGTTGAAAGCAGTCACCCAATTTCTTTTGGGCTCAGTAGGTCAAAGTTCAAGGTCATACTGTCCATATATTGAAATATGCATGCCACACAATGAATTCAAAACCGTAACACCTACTCATAAAATTGCCTTAGTTGAGAGTCGGTACCCTATTGTTTTTGGGGCCTGTAGGTCGAATGTCATGGTCACAGAGACCTTATATGGAATCATGAATTCCGCACAATAAATTCAAAATCCTAACACCTGCCCTCATAAAACTTCATAGGTACATTGCCCTATGTGAAAGAAGGAACCCAATAGTTTTTTGGGGCCAGTAGGTCAATGGTCAAGGTCACCATATAGGAAATAGGCATTCCATCTGATAACTTCTAAACCGTAAAATTGGTGCATTGTCTTTGGTGAGAGGAGAAACTCTATTGATTATGGTTCAGTGGGACAAAGGTCAAGGTGACCATGACCTTATATGGAAATAGGCATTCTTCGCGATAGGCATTCTTAGCGATAACGCCCACACATGCTGTGTATTGCAAAGTACAGCAAATTACAGGCAATTAACCATCCTCGGCAAATAATTGATTTCCGTGAGGTTTTGAACGGCTTCCGTATGACTTGTAAATCAAAGGCAAATCCGTTAGTCTACCGGGGAATGCGGGAGATTTGGCATGTATGGGATTCAAACCCGTAGCTGTGAGAGGCGAGAAAGTTTTAGACGTAGCTTCTTTACTGTCCCGGTCAAGGATGCAACAGACATAAAGTGGGCAGTCCTGTGTATTGAAGGTTTTATGATTCCTATATATCCTTCTCCTCTGCCTCGGGCGGCTCTAAATAACGTTAGATAATGTGTTGATAAGCCATTAAACACTATATGTTCAAGAAGCTACTGTTTAACACTGAAAAAAGGAAAATATTTCCTGGCAGAGGGATGTTAACAAGCATGTACTGGAGTCAGGCATATGAAAGACTAGATGAATCCATTGAAGAATTGATTTGCGAATGTCATCATTTTTTAAGGATTTAATTCAGTATTTCGATCTTTCGACAGGCTAAGAAAAACATTTAGGCTAGTTTAAAGTGTGTGAAGTCCGATGCACTTCTCGCTAACTTTAAACTAGCTAAATGTTTTTCATACCCCGTAAACATATTGAAATATTGAATTCAATCCTTTTATGTACATTTTGTTTGTTCTGTATGTTATTCAGACTTTACTCATGTAAATTTATATGTAATTGTGCTAAAAATATTGTTTTAAACCTGTTATACATACTGTTGGTAACAGTGACGTTGGCAACCTTGCACACTTTTTTATAGCAACTTACGACAGTTAGCATGAGAACGTCAAGACACGTTTACGGTTATGTTATACAACCAAAACAAGTTATTCAAACGAATCAACTACACCTTGTTTGTTTTAGCTCTGCCCAAAACGTAAACGTTTTTTTTTCACTGGGAATGTAAATGCAACAAAATAACAACATGTTTCATTTAAGGTCAATGCAGTAGAAATATAAATATTGAGATTTAAACGGTGGTAGTGAGTGGTAACTTTACCATAAATAGCTTTATGGTAAATGTTCCATTCACTTTGCATTTTATGATAAATTTGCCAACCACTGCCGTCGTTAAAACCCCAGGAATGCTGAAAATTAGTGAATCAATTCTTAAATATACTGTTTATATTATTTTCCTGTTCTTATCAACAATAATGTGCCTTGGGGGATTGGTAATGATAAAATCATAAGCAGTGCTAGAAAGATAACATATCATCAGTGTAAGTGGTGTACCGATTATTCGATTGTAACCGAATCGATCATCAGTTACTTAGGCATCCGATTATGATGATCGATTATGAAAGTCTATAATCGATCTTCGGTTGCATGTAAAAATGCACTTAATGTTCAAAATAGAAATAAACATGATTTTCCAGGAGACCACACTTGTGAAAATGAACAAATAAAACAAATTTATATCAATTATAATTATTTTGCTGTTGAAATGGAATGGTATAAATTATAACACACAAGACAGGAAAGAATACCTGATTAATTAGTAAAAATTCTAAGTTCAAGGCCTCAAACTCAGATTAACATACACAAGTTATGTTTCATATTGACTAACCGGTTATAACAAATGATTGATCGGTTACATCAAACCAATTATAAATGATGATCGCTGGTAAATTTCAACCGACTGCCCATCACTAATCAGTGTATTTTTAGACCACAGAATAGCCATTTTCTCATCAGTTATAATCGGTTAGTCAATACGAAGTATTGTTTCAGGCCTTGAACTTAGAAAAAATCCATTTAAGTATGTATTCCTTCCTGTCTTGTTTCTTATGGCATTTTATTTTAAACAATAAAATAATTCCAGTTGATATGCGTTTAGTTTTGTATGATATTTGTGTATATGCTCATTTTCACGAGAGTACAACTCTTGTCTCCTTGCTGGATTATCATGTTTATTTCTATTTTTAATATTAATTCAAATGACAAATGCATTTTTCCCCACTAGACTGCCACGGGCCATACTCTCAGATTATTGGGCCCCCACTCCACTCCTGTTCCTGCGCCAATGCATTTGTCAGAACTTAAAAGAAGTGAATCTTCAAACACATATAAGTGAAAGCACATCTGAGTTCAAAATAAAAATGCGCATATTTCTTGGAAACTTGGCAACATCAGTGGTTAAAATTTCCCCACCCACCGATTTGACGGTACAAAATAACTAGATATATATATCACTAAAGTGCGATGCGATTTTATTTAATCATTGTATTTTAGTTTATCGATACTGCAGTAGCTTTTAAAGTGTAGGTAGATCTACTGTTACCTTGACTTTCTTTATCCAGCTGGCAATAATCACCATTTACGGTTGTTTACCTAATGACGTCACATTAACGATGAAGTCTGGTAACCTGCCAACTGGATGGACTAGCTTCAACGCGAATAGAGGTGGACCGGATACCAAACACAGATGGGAGTTAACTGCGTTTGGAACGAATACAGACATGATCTCCCATTAACCGAGTGCGATACAAGGGAGTTAACTGTGTTTTGACTTTTTACCACGTTTTTTCCCCGTAGTATTTGCTACTCGTATTGCCGCTGAGCTCGCTATAAATATTACATAAACGTGAACACGTTAAATAGTGTTGTTACCTCCCTAGTATACATTTCTCCATTTATAAATTGACCTTGTCGCTATGTTGATCTGCTAATGTTTGTTATATACAATTATGCAATGAGAGATAATTACTGCTACTTTTGGAGAATTCGAATTGGAATAGTGTTCGTATCAAACAATATACGCATAAAATAAACGCCAAGGTATGAACTTCGTATATGTTATATAGATTTGGTTAACTGTAATAGATGCACTCTGACGTCTCATTGCGTTTGACCAAAAACCGTGTGAACAATATCAGACCGAACACCCTACTCGTTTACAAGCAAATATCTCCAATAAATCACAACACAACTCTAAATAAACACTTACCTCATCAATAAATAACTAATCTTCAACTTAATATCACAGTTATGGCTAATCCGAGCCTTCTCTGACCCTAAAAGCCTTTTTTAATTTTTATTTTTTTTACGGCTTTATAGGGTCAGAGGAACTCCTATAGTGAAAACCGGGGGATTACTAAAAACGCACAGTCATGTACTTTCAACGATGTTTGCGGTGTCGGGTCGATTTTTTACGATAATTTAGCTCAACAGATCGATCAATTAATGTTTATTATACCAAGTTGCAATGATAAAACTGCACCTTTATCGATGGTAGTGACACAATAAAACATTTATGTTTTGAAGTACACTTTTATTTACTATATCCGCCATATTGCCATTTTGCATATTAATTAAATTCACGCGATATTCTCGCGAGAGGTAAAGGCATTCATATTCCCTCATCAAATAAGTCAACTATCAACTGACAGCATCGAGGGATTTTTGGAGTGGAACAAACTATTCTCGGAGCATAATTAGGATCTAAACTTTAAAGATAAACAATTGGATGTTGTTCAGAGTATTGCTAGTGCCAAAAGGAAAAGTTGGTCGCAATTTTGAATTTTGGTGGAAATATTTATCGGCGCACCGGTCACGATCACGTGACATTTGACCTGAATAACAACAAATGTTGAAAAATTAATATATTTTAACTTCGTCTGAAACGGTTGACCGTTACAACATTATTAAGGTTAATAAAAACAAATATTTCGGTTCATATAGGTAAATAAATATATTGGTAATCGGTTTATATGCTTGAAATGTTAATCCAATGAATACTTACATAGATATATTGATTTAAAACCAAGAGGGTAGTTCCTCTCCCGCGAGGGAGAGGAGATCCCCGTGTTTTTACTATAGGAGTTCCTCTGACCGTACACAGCCAGATGAAATATCAAAAATCGTAAAAAGGGCTGGTAAGGTCAGAGAAGGCTCGGATTAAGTTATGGCAAATTTAGATATATTAACATTAATAAACATCTAGATTTAACCATAGATGCACTTGTCGCGTGTAAAACTGCGACAGACACCTATCATTCTCTTACCACGCTCGAGAACGCGGTACGCGGTACACGATACTGTATGTTGTGTCGGTTAATTATGTAGTATTGTTATCGTGTTATGAATGCTTTGATGTGGGGTATGGGGGTCATTGGTCATTAAAAATAATATTCGACTCCCCCTCACCCCTAAGCCTTCTAAACACCAGCCGTATTTTTTTTTTTAACTTTTTTTTTTATTATTATATTAGATCTATCTATTAGGACAATGGCTATCGCAACCACAGGTAGCTGTATCAGTGTAAGGAACTAAACAAAAATTTAATAATAAAAATAAATGGCCATATTATTATTTTTATTTGTTTAAGTTTTCCTGAAATTTATCCCAGAGTTTTGTAGTTAAAGTCAATGGTGATGCACAGATAGCTGTATCAGTGTTGAGAACTAAACAATAATATATAAAAAATAATAAAAAAAGTAAGAATTATTTGAAAAGCAACATATATAAAGTTTTCCTGATTTTTTTTCTCTGGGATAAATTTTCAGGAAAACTTTAAATTTGTTTCCGACAAGTAACACAGCCTCCCCCAACTCACCCCCACCCCAACCCCCTCCCTCACACTCTACCCCTACAGGAGAGAGAGAAAAAGAAATAGTGTTGTAGTATATGTATATATAAATAGAAGCTGGAAATTAATTTCACATTCGTTGTTTTTTCGGATTTTTTTTTTACTTCTTTAATGGTCCGTGCGTAAATGTCACTCAGCGATATATATACATTTTCTTCGTTTCTGCAAGACTGGTTTACCAAAATATGGAAATCCATCAACAATTACAAAAAAAAAATCCCAGACGAGAAGGAGGTCTACACAGAAAAGGCAATATTTACGAATCCGTCACGCGACACTCACGCGACAGTTATGGAGTGCATTGACCTGCTTCACTTATACACATGATATGCGCCATACTTTTACGAAAAATGTTTTGTACATAAACTGTAATATTCCATAAAAGCTGAATGTTAATTAAATATCTTACAACACTTTCATATGAATATTCTTTTATTTCGTTACAATATATAAAATGTCACATTGACCTGTAAATGTAAACAAACTACGAGAAAACCGGAAATTTTAATTAGATTCAATGCACTCAAATGGATAACCACTAAAATTCTGTTACATTTTACGGTTCAAATTAATTTCAACATATCGTAAACTTGCTAACACGTATGCTTAACTTTTGTTTCATTATTCTCGTAATAGTACCGAATGTATTGCAATGCTTTGTTATTCTGACTACATGTACTAACAACATGCCTGATGCCATCTACCCACATTTATTTGTATCTACTATGAAAACATGTTCATGGGCCATATTTGGCTTAAAACAATAACCAATAAACAAACATTTATCGCGTTTTATGTTTGATTACATTACAAACAACATGGTAAGTTGCTGCCAAACGTAAATGTATATATATTCTTTTCAGGATTTGCGTGGGATGTTCGTGTTTTTAGCAAGATTTTAATTATTTTTTTAGTGTTTTGTTCTCAAACTCATCTATAACCAGGAAGTGGGAAATTACGATGGAAAAAAATGGCCGACGTTCGTGCAGGTTCTTGTTTATTTGTTTTATACGCCTTTCACGCTTTTTATATATGTGTCGATATTTGTTTATCATACAAAACATATGCAATTTGTGTTTGGTGTAGTTTTTGTCTCGCCTTTTCGAAGAAAAAAGAGACAGGTGTTCCGGCGGCGGCGTCAACATTCAGGTTTTGCGTTTAGGTCATTTTCTCACAAACTGTATGCACTAGATCTTTCAAACTTTGCTTATAGTTGTATCATGGGTGGTATATCGCAACGTGACAAAGGAAATGTGGAAGTGACCTTGACCCTCCAAGCAAAGGGCAGAAAACTTACTAATTTTTAGGTTCAAGTTTTGCGTTTAGGTCACTTTTTCACAAACTGTATGCACTAGACCTTTCAAACGTTGCTTATAGTTGTATCTGGGGTGGTACACGGCAACGTGACAAAGCAAATGTTGGAGTGACCTTGACCCTCCAAGCAAAGGGCAGATAACTTAATAACTTTTAGGTTCAACTTTATCGTTTAGGTCACTTTTTCACAAACTGTATGCACTAGACCTTTAAAACTTTGCTCATAGTTGTTTCTTGAGTGGTACATCGCAACGTGTCAAAGCAAATGTGGAAGTGACCTTGACCCTCCAAGCAAGGGCAGATAACCTTATAATTTTTACCTTTAACTTTGGCGTTTAGATCACTTTTTCACAAACTGTATGCACCAAGACCTTTCAAACTTATATTTGTATCTTTAGTGGTACATTGCAACGTGACAAAGCAAAAGTGGATGTGACCTTCACCATTCAAATAAGGGCAGATAACTTTAATTGTTACATTTACATCACTTTCTCATGAACTAGAATTATGCACTAGATGTTTTTAAACCTAATTTATAGCTTAATCTTTGAAAGAAAACATATTCTATTTTGACATAGTTGTGTCTTCGGTAGTGCATCTTTTTTTTGGACGCCTGGTTTTCATCTATGACCTTGACCTACTTTTTGGAGCTGATGATTTTTTAACTCTACTGGCCAAAGGCCTTCATTTTTCATCCGATCTTTACCAAACATTACCAGATTGTTAATATCAATGAAAGCTCGCACAAGTTCGAAAACCAGCCATATCGGACCAATAACAGCGGAGTTATGCCCTTGATTTAGTTAAAAATGCTATATTTTGCCTCGTTAATACCGATATGACTTTCATTTTTCATCTTATCTTTACCAAACTTTACCAGATGTTTTGCCTTTTTTTTTATTATTATTAGTATATTTTTAATTATTTTATTTATTTTTTAATAGATATATATTTGTTTTTAGCTCTACTGACCAAGGGCCAGCAGAGCTTATGGGATGGCGAGTTGTCCGTCGTCCGTCCGTCGTCCGTCCGTCGTTAACGTTTGTCTTGTGAACACGATAGGGCCTTCATTTTTCATCCGATCTTTACCAAACGTTAACAGGTTGTTAATAATAATAAAAGCTCGGTCAAGTTCGAAAACCAGCCAGATCGGAATAATTTCACCGGAGTTATGGCCCTTGTTTTGTCTTTACCAAACATTACCAGATTGTTAATATCAATGAAAGCTCGCACAAGTTCGAAAACCAGCCAGATCGGACCAATAACAGCGGAGTTATGCCCTTGATTTAGTTAAAAATGCTATATTTTGCCTCGTTAATACCGACATGGCTTTCATTTTTCATCTTATCTTTACCAAACTTTACCAGATGTTTTGCCTTTTTTTTTTATTATTATTATTAGTATATTTTTATTTATTTTATTTATTTTTTAATATATATATATTTGTTTTTAGCTCTACTGACCAAGGGCCAGCAGAGCTTATGGGATGGCGAGTTGTCCGTCGTCCGTCCGTCGTCCGTCCGTCGTTAACTTTTGTCTTGTGAACACGATAGGGCCTTCATTTTTCATCCGATCTTTACCAAACTCTAACAGGTTGTTAATATTAATAAGAGCTCGGTCAAGTTTGAAAACCAGCCAGATCGGAATAATTTCACCGGAGTTATGGCCCTTGTTTTGCTGAAAAATGCCATATTAAGCCTTGTGAACACTCTAGCACCTTCATTTATTATTTGATCTTTACCAAACTTGCCTAGATTGTTAATATCAATGAAAGCTCGGACAAGTTTGAAAACCAGCCAAATCGAATCAGTAACACCGGAGTTATGGCCCGTGTTTTTTCTGAAAATTGCTATTTTCTGCCTTGTGAACGCTCTAGCACCTTTATTTATTATTTGATCGTTATCAAACTTGCACAGATTGTTAATACCAATTATAGCTTAAACAAGTTCGAAAATCAGCTTAATTGGGTCAGTAACACCAGAGTTATGGCCCTTGTTTTTTCTGAAAAATGCCACTTTCTGCCTTGTGAACACTCTAGCACCTTCATTTATCATTTGATATTTACCAAACTTGCACAGATTGTTAATATCAATGAAAGCTCGAACAAGTTTGAAAACCAGCTAAATCGGATCAGTAACACCGGAGTTATGGCCCTTGTTTTTTCTGAAAAATGCTATTTTCTGCCTTGTGAACACTCTAGGGCCTTCAATATTAATCGGATCTTTAATTAACTTTGCCAGTGTCTTTATATCAATGAAAGTTCAAAAACCGGCAAGATCGAAATAATTTCAATGGAGCTATGGCCCTTGTTTTGCTGAAAAAAAGGCATATTAAGCCTTGTGAATTCTCTAGCACCTTCATTTATTATTTGATCTTTACCAAACTTGCACAGTTTGTTAATATCAATGAAAGCTCGGACAAGTTCGAAAACCAGCTAGATCGGACCATTAACAGCGGTGTTATTGCCCTTGATTTAGTTAGAAATGCTATATTTTGCCTCATTAAGACGATAGGGGCTTCATTGTTCATCCGATCTTTACCAAACTTTATCAGATTGTTAATATGAATGAAAGCTCGGACGAGTTTGAAAACCATTTATATCGGACCAGTAACAGCGGAGTTATGACCCTTGATTTAGTTCAAAATGCTCTTTTTTGCCTCGTTAAGACTTTATTTTTTATCCGATCTTTACCAAACTTTATCAGATTGTTAATGCCAATAAAAGCTTTGTCAAGTTCGAAAACCAGACAGATCGGACCAGTAACAGTGGAGTTATGGCCCTTGATTTTGTTAAAAATGCTATAATTTGCCTCGTCTTACGATAGGGCCTTCATTTTGCATCTGATCTTTGCCAAACTTTACCAGATTTTATGACTTTTTTTATTATTTTTTTATTTTATTTTTTTTTATTTTATTTTTTTTTTATTTTTTTATTTTATTTGTTTTTAGCTCTATGTTGGACCAGTCAGACCAGTAACAGAGGAGTTATGGCTCTTGCTTTAGTTAAAAAATGCTATATATTATATATTCTGTGATGAATTATAGAAATTTCCCAGTTTGAGAAAATCTATAACATATCCCTTCCTCTACTGTGCTATCTCGCCTAGTGTGCAAGATAGCACAGTAGCCAAATGTTATTCTTTAGTTATTGCCCTTGATTTAGTTGATAAGCTGTATTTTGCCCAAAACTTTCAAAAAAACATAAATGGCAGTCTCTCGCTCCATTGATGTTACAAAAGCCATGTTAGCAAGTTGAGCGTCCACAGGCCCTCTTGGGCCTCTTGTTTTATTTATTTATTTTTTTTTTATTTTTTTTTTTCATCTCTTTTTTTATTATTATATTTTATTTAATTTTTTTTTTTAAATGATTTTATTATTTATTTATTTTTTTACTTTTATTTTTTTTTTGCTTTTTTTCTTTTTATTTTTTTAATTTTTTAATTTTTTTTTTTTTTTAAATTTTCTTATTTCATTATATATATATATATATATATTATGTGAACGCAGTGTTAGCAGGAAGCATTGCTGTGCCTATTTTTACAATTTCTTCACTTCAAAAGGTAGAAAGAAATATATAGTCCAATTCTATATTCTATAACTTTATTTCTACATGCTACCAATTATAATGGTGAATTAATATTTACAACAGTTTACTAATAATGATAGTGTCTCTCTCACATAACTACTGATCTCTTGTTAGTCCAGGTAAAAGCCAGGAAAAAGCCACGAACAAAGAAAACCCTCCCTTTTTATAAGGTCCCTTCCAAATAAGGGGTTAGCATGGTCGTAAATATTAGCATGCTAACTCATCAATCTTATAGCATCTACAAATAAGGAATGCTAACACATAAATCATGTAGCATTAGCCTGGTTCATAGAACATCTCCCAAATAAGGGATGCTAACCCATAAATTATGATCATTAGCATTAGCCGAGTTAGCCCTGTAGAGAGATACACATCTAGATTTATGGTGCTAACCGAAGACAGACATAATGTCCTCAGTAACCAGGCTTGAATACTGGTACCTGTACAAAATTACAACACTCCCCTCTCCCAGGCTTAATGGTCCCCATTAAAACCTTAAATCCCTCTCTTTTAACAAGATATCAGTACCAACATTCACACTAAATGAAAGAATGTCAAATTACATGTTTAATAAAATAATAATCAAAGTTGTCTTGTGCAGAATATTCTTACAAAATAAAGCATGCATTATTTAGAGTAAATGAGTAAACGTTTAGATTAAACGAACGCAAATTGTTTTTAACATGCATTAAGCTTTACTTGAAATGAATGAACAGATTTGGTGTATGTTTAAAGATATAAAACAAAGCCTCATGAAGCAATATAATAAATCCATGGTATACTGTGTGTTCCAATGTTCATACAAAATCCTCAAGGCATAAACTTGCCACACTAGTAAACTGAGTCCTAATTCTGCACATTTAGTCCTAGACCTACACATAATTGTTCTCTGTATTTTTAACACAATCACACAAGTGTTCATTTTTGGTTCCATTCTCACTATGTCCTGGTGCCATTTAAATTGAATGAAATTTGTTTAAGTAAAATAACATGTAATTAATACACAAAATGACATTAATGATCTTATAAAGATTATATAATTTGGCACAATATTTCGCGTATTAAATTATTGTTAAAGTTATCATAGTGATATCTGAAAAGGGAAACTATTAGATAAATCCGTATTTTGTTTGAATAGCACTATAAATTCCCATTTAGTGAATATGACATAAATTCCATACTTTGCAATCACACTATTAAATTCCCATTTAGTGAATATCACTTGTAATTTCCATACTTTGCGAATACCTTAAGACACAACTTGGTATAGAAATATAAAAATATATTCTAAAACATAACTTTCAAGGAATATTGGGTGTACACAATATTCCTAATCCATTTTATTTTCACACAGAATTAATAGAATATTTTGGCACTACAAAAATAAAGAATATAATCCAGGCTAACTGTCCACTCTGTTCAAGATTTAATCACAAAATGACCCTTTTCCTTGTTCATCATGAGTTCTAATGAACTTCCTTTGTCTATAAATGCTTAATGACAGAAGTTTAACAGTACTCCTATCTTAAGTTTGTATTGTCAACATTGCAATGGTTTATGTTGAACTCTGTCTCATACTTCTGCGTGCCTCAAATTTACTGTTTGTTTCCATCTTCAGGTGTTTGGAACTCAAAGGGGCTGCAAACGGTGACTTGACATATGTTTATGTTTCATGGACCAGTCTGGCAAGCTGTTCCCATGATATGGTTTCAGTCTGTCACGATGCTTATTTCAAACCAAAGGTCACTTATTTTCCTGTGAACAATGTATTGTCTAAACATAAGAGCACTTATTCTGGTCTCTAAATCCCTCGTTTCTGCCGTTTTGCGTGTTGTTGTTTTTTCCAAAGCCTGCCTTGCGATGTTATACATTTTGCATTTGTCTATGTATGCCTAACTTTAGTCATGTGCTGATACTAACACTTCTCTTCTCAAAACTCGAGGAAAAAGTAACCCTCTTAACCCTCTTTATTGATCATAATGTATCTCTGTATCTCTTAATACACCATAAATCAATTCCGACAAGTCCAAGTGTAACCACATATTTCGCACACTGCTGGGAAATAACCTGCAACTGTGTCCCTTGGGGGTCGTTTACTGTTCGACTTGAGCCACTTAACAACAGGAGCAATTTCAGGATCTTGGTGCTGAAGTTTTGTCATTCTATCTGGTGAATAGTTAACTGTACAGAAATATTTTAAGCTGCCTGACACTGTGATGTTGGGGTGCTGCATTTTCGGACAATGAGCCATCAACTTTGTCAGAATTTATGCCATTTCTATTCTGCCCATTAACGTTACTTTCACGAGAAATGAAATTGCTGTCATATAATAATCCTTTACTATCAGAACACTGTTGGATACGCAATTGGCTCACGCCACAGCGACTAAATTCCTTGATTCTGAGTAATCCATTGTACAATGACACACTGCAATCCCACGTTCTTACAACAAGAAGTTGCAAAATAAGGAGTATCCCACTCCATAATTCATCTGACCTAAACTTCACTCTGGAAATCCTTGCAACTGACGATTTGTCCAAACTTCCAGTCCTCAGCTGCACACTATCCTTTTCTAACAAGGAAACAACAACGTCAATTTGCGCAAAATCTGCACCCATTACACGGTCAAATGAAACAAATCATACATGTGTAGTCCATTGTTCATTAATCGTAAAGTTAGTTTAAATTCAGTTGTTTTACGGGTTTGTCATACTTATTGATACACTTTACACTTTCCATTTGTGTCCCTTGTAGTCATATTGAGTGTCATATTACCAAACATAACCATCATCTAAAGTTTCAAGTTCTAAACTCTGACCTGTGTTCTGCAAAAATCCACCTTCATTACAAACAGAAGTTGCTTTTGCTCCAAATGAACATTCCGCAAATATACACAAACACATCAGAAGTAACATCAGGATTTTCATGGTGATTGTTACAAGTCCAAATTTCAAATATCTATTTTAAATGTTCCAGCGCAGTTTTGCTAAACTAATTTCCTCTTCAGAAATGTGTTAAAGTTCTTATCCCACCGCTGCCACCAGTTTTACAATTTCTTCACTTCAAAAGGTAGAAAGAAATATATAGTCCAATTCTATATTCTATAACTTTATTTCTACATGCTACCAACTATAATGGTGAATTAATATTTACAACAGTTTACTAATAATGATAGTGTCTCTCTCACATAACTACTGATCTCTTGTTAGTCCAGGTAAAAGCCAGGAAAAAGCCACGAACAAAGAAAACCCTCCCTTTTTATAAGGTCCCTTCCAAATAAGGGGTTAGCATGGTCGTAAATATTAGCATGCTAACTCATCAATCTTATAGCATCTACAAATAAGGAATGCTAACACATAAATCATGTAGCATTAGCCTGGTTCATAGAACATCTCCAAAATAAGGGATGCTAACCCATAAATTATGATCATTAGCATTAGCCGAGTTAGCCCTGTAGAGAGATACACATCTAGATTTATGGTGCTAACCGAAGACAGACATAATGTCCTCAGTAACCAGGCTTGAATACTGGTACCTGTACAAAATTACAACACTATTGTATATGTCTTGCCGTTTTCTTTTTTAAATTTCTTGGTGGCGCTACTCCTCCTAAACGCCATTTTGGATTTCGACGAAACTTGGGAGTAAGCATCGGTAAGATGTCTAATTGTGCATATCGCGCTTTTGTTCCAGTTTGCTGATTTATTATGGAGTTATGGCACTTCGACATTTTTACTTTAAATTTCTTGTCAGCGCTACTCCTCCTAAACGGCTTGTTGGATTTCTACAAAATTTGGCAGGAAGCCTCAGTATGATGTCTAGTTATGCAAAGCATGGTATATCAAATGAAATTTTGGACAAGTTCGAAAACCAGCTAGATCTAGTTAGTAACGACAGGTTATGGCCCTTGATTTGTTGAAAAATGCTATATTGTATTTTCCTTTGTTAAATCTGTAGTTACTTCATTTTTTATCTGATCTTTACCATATTTGTTTAGAATATTAATATAGCCCTCCCCCTGATCTTTACCATATTTGTTTAGAATGTTAATATAGCCCCCCTCCGCCCACTCCCCCCCCCCAAACCCCTACACCCATTTTTATGAAATTTCATTCATAGAAGAAAGTGGTACAAATTAAAAAATGCTCAGTGAACCATTTAAACGTTATTAACCTTTTTATTTTTAAGTCCAGCCCCCATTAGGCGAGACATGTGAATCCACGGATTTCTTGTTAAGTGGGTTATGACTTTGATTTCAATAAATTTTATTTTCTTTAGCTTGGTCATTTTGAAAGTTTTTTTTATCTCCTGGATTCAAGTTAGCATGTATATTTTATGGAAGGTTCAACTTTTTTTTTCTCAATTAAATCGTACCTGTTGATTATTGCAAATACAGTAGGGGAGCAGCCTTGATATTTTCCTACATCTATAAAATATTTGGTAACGCATGGCAACGAAAAGTAGTACGTCATCTTTCGGCAACGTCAAAAATAATTAAATGTCTTGTGGATTTTTTAAAAGACATAATTTGGAAGATTTTGACAATTGTTTTTGACGATGAAATTTCAGTTCCGCTTTAAGTTTCGTGATTTTCGGCTGTACCGACTTTTTTTTAGAAACTTTACTGCGTGATAAATGCAGACACGCCTTTTAAAATGTCGAAACGAGGGGCGATAACTCTAAGAGATGCCATTTTTAGAATACGTTTAAAATGACAACAATCGTGTGTTTTTTGTTAAATAAAATACGAGGAGATACTTGAATTGTTGTTTTAGCTCACATATTACATGAATGTTGCTGCATGTCACGAAAAGCATGTTATTTCTTTATCAAAAGTACACGAAAATCCGAGTTTTTTGACTCTGTACTGTATTTTTGACTGGACTGTCCTCGCTCAAGAACTGCAGTCGCGTATTCGAAGGAGCGCGTAGTATTGGGCACCCTCTCATATGTGAAATGTGTACGTAACAATCGCTACTATCCAAGATGGGAGTTGGGGTGGAGAGGAGGGGGAGGGCATCTGAGCTGAGATTTAAATGCAGCACACCATCCCCTTCCCAACACCCTACCCCAACTTAAATCATGAAAGTCTGTTTTGAAAGCTCTTGCAAGCATACATTTTTAAACATATTCAGATAATAGATTTGTTGCTGTGTTTTTGGTTAGTTTGTCCATTGTCTAATTGTCATCCGCAACTTGGCGCAGTCAGTAGCGCAGAAGATGTGTTACCGTAGGTTGTGCCACAGAGTTTTGTCGGTGTGTTCTTGGGAAAGACACTTTCCCTTAGCCTCGTCCGTCGGTTGGGGACGTAAACCGGTCGGTCCCGCGTATAGATCTATCCTCCGAGCATGGTAAAGAACCATAGGAATATATATGATAATAAGAATAGGGCACGGTTCCCGGATTCCAATGTATCCTTCCCCTCTGTCTGGGGGGCTCTACATAACTTGTACTGTGTTGATGAGCCTGTCAAATACTGTAGCTGTCCCATGCTAGTATCATGAATCAACCGTGGAATATATCACCCACACAGAAAAGGGTTTGAGGGGATCTTACTTGTATTCGTTTAAATATAGACCATTTGTCGGTTGAATCCTAAGATGAATTTTCTATCAGACAGAAACACTGTCGTAATACTTATTCAATGCTTCTGATAGTATCGAAGGAAAGAAAAGAAGGCCATTTTTTTTACTTTATATTTTTAAAGTTAAATGGTTTTATGTCATTATAGCACATTTTAGGCCATATTTCCTGGGTAGAACCAGTACTGTATACTTTCTGCAATCCGTAAAAATCGACACTTTCTCATCTACAAGTTGAGCTCCCAGTGGGAATTGAACCCGCAGCGGTGAGAGGTGAAAATGAGAATGTATACAAATATAAAAAGGGCATGAATGACCGCACTAAAAACAATCCGTGGAAAATTGTACAATGCAAGAATATATATTCACAAATAAAGTTTATTTTGATGCAAAATCGATATGCACCTCTTGACATCATAGATAAACATCTGACATGTAAATTTCCGAAACAATTGGTTAAAAACTGTGGAAGGATATAGACGCACAGATGACTAACACCATATGCCACCTCACCATTCGATGGTAAATAATACACATTTAAGGTACATATTAATGTCTTAAATATTATCTTTCATGACAAAGTAAAAAATATGTAACAAGTCAGATATCTAAATGAATTATTTATTTGATTTAAAACATTTTATGTCAAATATTTACCACAAAACATCCCAAATATAAAGGGTATTACATAAAAAATTAAATTGCATCGTGCAATAATTTTATTTATTTATTAAAGAGACACACGGCATTTTTGAAGTATGTGTCAAGTATTAAAATGAGCACCTCGATTGATTAATCAAGAATTGATTTTCATTTTACACATGCTTGCATATATTTGAATTATAAGTTGTAACATTTTGGAGTTTAAAAAAAAAGATTGCTGCATGTCCCCTTAATATGCACACCTCTCAGCCTGTATTGTTTATATGGTGCAAGTCATTTTCAACAAATGTGGGGTTATATATATACAAGTATCTGTTTTTGTGTTTTTTTGGCGGCGGCAGACCACCCACTTTTCTGGGTAGAACCAGTAATAAACACCTCCTGCCATCTGTTATTCCACAAACTTTATAATCCAATAAAATTCAGAAACATCATTTTAATCAAATAAAGAAATTGGGCATGGTCCGTCAGATTAATAGAAACACATTTATATTTTCCTATAAGCCGTTATTTTGAGCCACTCCAATGAACTGTCCAGTTAATGTCGCCATCGATCCACCTCTGTCAACAGTCAGACATGCATGTTGATATGATATTGTGCTGAACTGGTGATCCTGGTAATTTTGAAATAACCTTATTCCCTCAAGTCAAAAATGTTACAAGACACAATTTTCTTGAAGTTGATACTAGTAATGTCCATATGAGGTATTGCTGATTCAGGATTAAAAAAAATAAAATAATAATAGTGTACACCGTCGCATTATTCTATTCTTGTTCGTTTAAGTATTTCTGATTCGGTTGATAATGTTGTAAACATTTATTATAATATATATGTGACTAGACACTTGTTTCAATAAAATCCTCCCATATTGTTTGACTTCAGTACAGTTTCCCAGCGTCTCAGGACATCAGGGACTATGAAAATAAAAATGATACAGATTCTGTTTAACCATACACATTTTTGTTTCAACTTAAATAGGTAACAAGTTGATGAGTTGAAATAGATGAAAAAAAGTGACTATAGAACTTTTTTTATAAGAATATAAATTGAACTGAACAGGGGAACATTGACCAGAAAAAAACTATATAACTTCTAATTTTACTTTAATTTTTAAACATATCACCGGTGGTTTCAAATGCGAGACCGAACTATGGATATCGCCGGTTACTTTTCTTACCAGTTTTTTGTGTTAAAAAAACACCTGTTGAATTTATTTGTTTGTTATTCATTTTTATGGGAAGACGAGATGTCCGTCGTCCGTCCGTCCGTCGTCCGTCCGTCGTTAACTTTTGACTTGTTACCACGATAGGGCCTTCATTTTTCATTCGATCTTTACCAAACTTTAACAGGTTGTTAATATCAATGAAAGCTCGGACAAGTTCGAAAACCAGCCAGATCGGAATCTTCCGGACTGGATCTTTGATTTAGATTACTATAAACCAATGACTAAAAATCTTAATCGGGCTCCAGTTTCCAGCATTTCCATGAATAATTAATACCTGTAACTTATATATTATTAGAATTGGATTCTTTTCTCCCACCACTAAGTAAGAATTGAATACGCAGTTTATAATTTTAAAAAGAGCTGTCTGAGAACAGCGCAGCTCGACTATTCGATTTTTCAGACAATAATACCTTATATAGCCAGTGTATACCATCAGAAAACAAGGCTAAAACAATGTGGGGTGGGGTTGGGTGGGGGTACGAGGCGGGTATAGAAAATCGAGCCGATATAAAATTATTATTATAATCTCATACACATTATTGTAAAATTTGAGGCAGTGTGTGAATCTTTTTTTCTTCTTGTTTTATCAGTCTTAATACAAAATTTTAAAGAAATCTGAGGTCGAAATGCAACTCGTAGAGGGAGGGGATGAGAATCTAGCAATTTTTATTGTGACCTCATTTCAGTTTCTTTTTCTTTTTTGATATTTCATTTGTGTATCTGAATTTAATCTAGGTTGTTTTACATGTTTTATATGTAAATTACTGCGTTCAAGTTTTTAATTTTAATATCCAAATAATCCAAAACGCCGAGATATGTAAAAAAAGAAACAATGATACCCGGGTGGTGGTGATGGGGTGAGGGGATGATTGGGGTGGGGGTGGGGCGGGGCGCATATTTGATATAGGTGTAGATTTGATAAAACAAAACAACAGTATGTTGGGATATCGTTGAGAACCTGACCATTGCACCTATGTTCACGCAGTTCGCAAAATTTCGATTGATTCTGAACTTATCTATTCTGAACTTATCTGAAATTGACGGAGTTTGTACGAATGGTCCGTAGTGAACAAATGCGCGTGAAAAACTGAATTAGCGATATCAAAAATTGAATTACCCTAGGTCACTCAAAACTGTATAATTTGAAAACCAATAAACATGGCATCAAAATTAGCATTTTTCAGCATTTAATTGATTTATAGAAATTTTCAATTATTACTGACATTAGAAAAATAACCATGTAGCACCGTTAAATGTGAAAATTCCGCTAAATGTAAAAACTTCCGCTAAATGTTAAAAATTTCCGCTAAATGTAAAAAAACTTCCTCTAAATGTAAAAAATTTCGCTAAATGTAATAAAATACTAACCACTACATGTTATACATTTTAACATATAGCGTTTAGTGGAATCCGTCAACCGCTAAATGTTAAAAGTCACTAAATTTGCCTGAAGTATGTAAGGGTATGAACAATGCTGTTTTGATCAGTTGAAATATGTAGGATGAGACGCAAATGATATTATAGTATAACATTAGACAAAAAAATGGGCCATGATGAAAGGTCGATTTTGGCGCCGAACGATATGCACATTTTAAAATCATAAATAATATTCTGTAAAGTTGCAAAACAATCAGTGGAAAACTGTAGGAGGAAATAGAAATATACCATAAACCTTCACGAAAAAAGGGCCGTACCTCGGATTATACAAACTAAAGTTATATTTGGCGCCGACTCGATATATGCACATCTTAACAGCATAGGTAAGTATCTTCGAAACAATCAGTTGAAAACAGGCCATAGACGCACAAGATATTATAACGTAAAATTTGTTGAAAAAGGGGCTATACCTGTGATAATACATGATCGAATTTGGCACCGAAACGATATGCACACCTTGATATCATAGGTAAGCATTATGTTTCGAATCAATCACTTGAAAACTGTAGAAGAAGATCGACGCACAAGATCTTATAACGTAAAGTTTAAAGAAAAAGGACATTAACTATGATCATACATGATCGAATTTGGCAGTCGATATGCACATCATAGGCAAGTATCCTGTAAAATGTCGAAACAATCGGTTGGAAATTGTAGGAGATAGATGCACTCGGACTGACAGACGGACAAGGCCAACACTATATGCCCTCACCATTCAGTGGTAGTGCAAAACAAGTAATCCCTATCATGTTTAAGCAAAGAGGCTAAGTAGTGTCTATGTAGGCTTTATTGGGAAAAGTTCCTTACAGTCGATGCAAAAAAACAGTGGATACAAATGGACAGTAAGTTCTAAAATCATGGACTCACATTTATGATTCGAGTTCCATCATTTGAGCAAATAAGCTAAAGATACAAAATGTATCCAAAGTTAAAGTGTTGCCTGTGGGAACTGATATATGCACAGGCGTATAGATGCAAGAAAACTGCTTCCGACAATGAAACGTATTTTAAGGACTATTGGTCAGCCATCTTTGAAAGAAAAATCCAAAATGGATGGGGTATGATTAATTGAAATTGTCATCCAAATGCATATTATAGGCATGGAAATTGTCAATGATATAATAGATGACATTAATGCAACACTATTGATGTGAACATAATATCAGAAACAATATTTATTTGGCAGTGCAATTTTACTCTAAGATGTTTTGTTTTTTAGGTTAAATAAATTTGTCTATAGAACTGTCCATTTATCTAAAAATGGCACACGAGACATCATTTCTAAATTAAATACGGCATGTTATCACATCATCCAAATTTCAAAGTCAATCACTGTAAAAAAAGTATTATTTCTTTCGTTTGAGTGAAACGAATTAGACATAAATTAATTTCCCTTGATGTGATTGCTTCTCAAAGAGGGCGCAATCGTAGATTGGCGTTGAGGTAGCCAAAGTAAATCATTCAGCCTTGGAGAGCAGACTAGGTTAGACGTTATAAAATTTACACTGAGTGGAGAGTTATCGTGACGAGAAAATTGTGTGGATTTGATAGTGCACGTGGGACCTGGTATTACACTGGTATAAGCTTGTTCATGTATATATTTAGTTTGTTTATTCGTGTTTTTTGAGATGGACGAATATACTAGATCTATTTATTTGTTTTAGTATACATTGGGTTTTAATTGTCAATACCATGCTAACATGAGTTATAATGTAGTAGATTTACCGGTATTTTTAGGATCAGTAGTTTACAGGCGTAACTATTTAATTATTTATATCGTGTTTTCGACACGAATGGTTAGTCGTATAAGTTTTTTCATTATTTCATGTTTTAAAAAGCTTTGAACATGCTGAATACCCTGTAATGTTTACATTTACATGGAGAGTTATAATGACAAGGCGGAGGTATAGTCATGGTGCTGCGAATTATTGTAAATGTTTACAACACATGTTTAGTGTTGTATGATGTCACACGTTGGCTTGCACGTGAACGTCATGCATGGTTGTGTAAATGTGGTACATTGTATCACGAGTACAACTATCCAGCTATCTTTAAGAGAGCGGTACACAAAGGGGTTTTACTGCATTATAGTGCGACTGTGTTGGGTATCAAGAAATATAAAAAGATCGGACCGAGAAAGTAGCATTCAAGGAGGACAGTCAACCACAAAACACAGAAACAAACATGCAAACAGACAATCAAGAAGGCAAAAGTAATAATACAAGTAAACGACATCACAAACACAAAAGGGTTGACAATAGGGCTACCGCCTTGGAACGGTCAGTGGCAACGTAGGCCACTGGGGGTTTAAACCGGTTCTAGGTTGCACCAAACCTAAGTGTTTACGGTGTGGTATTCTTTACGGCGTGGTATTCCATAAATAATTTGGCGACAAGTATACATTTGATTGTCGCTAATTTCAAAAGTCCTTGACATGATGATCGGTGCACAGTGGGAGTAATATCCTGGATAGATGAGAGGTGATCCTGGGTTCGTGTTCCGATTGAGGATCGATTAAAAGAAAAAGAATAGAAAGAAAGAAAAATACGAATTCAAAAAGATAAGTAGTTTTGTATGGTAGTGACATTTTCCAGTTTGGTAATGAAGAAGAGTGTTTGTGGTCCTCAGTCTCCCTATAAATGCAGGCTGAGGGAAGCTATGACTGTTTTTCACAGTCAAGCGTCATAAATTATTTATTTATCTATTTATTTAGTTCACTGAAAAGAAAGATCTTACTATGTTTTATAAATGAGGAGTAGTATTTCTTAGTAAGTGGTAGGCTTGGCTGCCTTTAATAATCGCTGGGACGATGGGCGTCTCTTGGGCGTGGCTGCCTTTTAGTATTGCTGGGACGGTAGATGTTACAAATTGCGCGTGATGCATGTTGGGAAATTGTTTTGTTTGAAATATAAGATGTATAAAGAAATAATGATAGAAATTATAAGAAAAGCAGAGTATTAAAGTTAACGAAAGAGGATGTAAAAGGTCCAAATGGGTATGTAGCATCCAGAAGGATACTAAAAGTCGACTAAACTAGTTTTAGTCGTATCCGGTATATGATAATTTTCATAATATATATATCATAATGGAATAAAGCATAAATTGAATGTTTTTTTTTTTAGATAATGAATCCATTTGGAATAGCTCTAATTGGAAGAGCAAAGACTGAGTAACTAATATGGCGAAGCCATGGTAAATAATGGATATTGAAAAATTAAAATGAGTTGGCTCTTATTGTGCAATACTCAGTGATAATCGGAAGTGTTTATAATTTAGGTTCAGAGAAAATTGACTGGTTTATAAACAACAATGTCTTGTTTATTTCAATGTAACATACCTGCATATATTGGTCACTGTAATGTTTATACTGTCATATAGTGCATGGTCAGGGAATGTCTTTTTGAAAATTTGCACAAAATTATGGTACAGATATTTTATATATCGTGCAAATATAAATTTGAAATAACTGAAAAGATGTTAAATACTGGATTGATCTTCCTATAATAAAGGAATTTATACACATGTATAAATGGGACAAGTATGTTCGATATGAATATTGAAAATTTCACATATTAACATTATCACATTATAGATGTTCATTAGTAACATATATGGCTTTGTGTTCTTAGCTCGACTATTCGAAGAATAAAAGAGCTTAGGTAATCACCCCGGGGTCGGCGTCGGCGTTGGCGTCGGCGTCCCACATCAAGGTTTGCGTGTAAGCTGTGTTTACAAGTCTATATCTCTTACATTTCTTATCCTAGTACAACCAAATTTGGCCATGGGCTTCCTTATAGCATTATCTTAAGGGCTGCATAAGCAATTTTGTTCCTGTAACCCATGGGCTCCCGTGGAACCCAAATTATGATATAAAATGTGTTCCATTTCACATCAAATTTTGCGTGTAAGCTGTGTTTACAAGTCTATATCTCTTACAATTATTACCCTAGCACAATCATATTTGGCCATTAGCTTTCTTATAGCATTATCTTAAAGGCTGCTTAAGTATTTTTGGTTCCTGTAACCCCTGGGCTCCCATGGAACTCAAATTTTGATAGCCTTTAAAATGTGTCTGTTTCACATCAAATTTTGCGTGTAAGCTGTGTTTACAGGTTTACATCTCTTGCATTTCTTGTCCTAGCTGAACTAAATTTTGAATTGGTTTCCTTATAGTATGTTGTAAAGGGTTGGGTAATTAATTTTGTCTTCTGCAAATTCTGGGCTCCCATGGAAGCCAAATAGTGATGGCCCATAAAATGTGCAATAAAGGCAGATATAGGTTTGCGTGTAGCATGTATATATCTATAAATTTGGTTTGGGATTTCTTATAGCATTATGCATCTTATTCATACTTCACTCATATTGGGGCATGGGCTCCCTCCTCACCCCCAGCCCCCACTCCTCCACAACTGTTTTTTTTTATTTACTTTTTGTTTTACATATTTCTGTGTTGTTTTGGTCGATTCTTACACATATATGTTGCCCCCTCACCACCCACCACCCCCACCCCCGCCTCTCCCCCCTCACCCACCTCGAAACTCTATTTTTTTTACATATTTCTGTGTTGTTTTAGTCAATTCTTACACATATATGTTGCCCCCTCACCCCCCGCCTCTCACCCCACTTGAAACCCACTTTTTTTTTTTTTTTTTTTACATATTTCTTTGTGTTTTAGTCAATTCTTACATATATGTTGCCCCCTCACCCTCCACACACCCGCCCCCCCCCCCCCCCCCGCCTCTCACTCCACCCACACTTGAAACTTTTTTTTTTTACATATTTCTGTGTTGCTTTTGTCAATTCTTACACATGTTGCCCCTCACACCCTGACCCGCTCCCCGCCACCCCCCCCCCACCACACACTTGAAAGTAGAATATTTTAATTTTAATTTTAATTTTTTATTTGCATATTTCTGTGTTGTTTTGGTCAATTCTTACACATAGCTATATTGGAGGAGGGGTGGGAGAGGGAGCAGCATATATGTGTAAGAAGCTATGTGTAAGAAGCTATGTGTAAGAATTGACCAAAACAACACAGAAATATGTAAAAAAATAAAAAATTGGAGTTTCGAGTGGGGGGAGGGGGTAGTGGGAGGTAGGGGTGGAGAGGCAGGGAATGGGGAGGAGGGGGCAACATATATGTGCCAGAAGCTATGTGTAAGAATTGACCAAAACAATACAAATATATGTAAAAAAAACAATAAACATTAAATACAAATATTCCATTTCGAGGGTGGGGTGGGGGAGGGGACGTAGGGCCCCTCCCACACACACACACACTCGAAACTCTTCTTTTTTTTCCCCCATATTTCTTTGTTATTTTGGTCAATTCTTACATAGATTCTTACACATATATGTTGCCCTCCCCACCCCCCGCCTCTCCTCCATCCACACTCAAAACTCGATTTTTAATTATTTTTTTTTACATATTTTTGTGAATTCTTACATAGCTTCTTACACATATATATTGCCCTAACCACCCCCACTACCCCCACCATCCACCCCACCTCTCCCCCACCCCCACCCATACCCGCACTCAAAACTTGATATTTTTAAATATATTTCTTTTTACACAGTTCTCTGCAGTTTTGATCAATTTTTACACATAGCTATGTTGCGCCCCCAACCCCACCCCAAATTGTTTTAGCCTTGTTTTCTGATGGTATATACTAGCTATATAATTTATTATTCTCTGAAAAATCGAATAGTCGAGCTGCGCTGTTCTCCGACAGCTCTTGTTTAAAGATTACCTTACTTATACAGTCGTAAGGAGTGACGCCTTTAGAACCGCGGCGGTATACGACCAAACGACAGGAGTTTGATTCCCCGTACAAAGTGCGTTATATGCATGCTGGTTGAAGCTTCATAGCGAAGCGTTATATATACTTTTTACTAAAATGAAAGATAATTGTGTTATTGCAGTTTGTGGGCCGTCGATTCCCCATACAACATGCTTAATCTGGATGTTAAGTGAAGCTATGACTGGTTTAATAGTTACATGTTATGTAAAGAAGCATACTTTCACTGAAAAGAAAGACAACCTAGATTAGATTTTGTTTGTTTGCTTTTATTAAATAGAGGCTATCTTTATAAGTAAGTGTTCGGCGTGGCTGCCTATTAGAATTGCTGGGACAGTAAGACTGCCTCGGGGCGATTGCCCGATTTACAACGTATTTATGGTAATGAAGAAAGATAATCTAAAATTTATACTTAATAGATTGAATATATGTGAGTGATATGTACATGATGTATGCTTTAAGGCATGGTTGTCTGTAGAATTGATGGGGCGGTAGGCTGGCCAGGGGCGATTGCTCTATACAACGTGCTTATGATGCATGTTGGGTGATTTTGTATTTGAAATGTAAGATGTGTGATCAAATAGACTGTATTAAAGGGAAGACATATTATGAAGTGTATTGTGGAAATTATTTATCAATACATAGAACTTTTATCATATGTATGTATGTGAATACGCATTTTAAATCCTTTGCTGCGTATTCTACAATTAAATGGTGTCTCGCCTGTATGATAAAGTGTGTTTTAAGATTGCCTGCCTGGATAAATTCTTTATTGCAAAATCTACACTTTTATATATCGCCTATGTGTAAGCGTATATTCTTGTTAAGACTACACATGTTACACTTGAAGTGTGTCTCGCCTGTATACATGAACTTGTGTTTTTCAAGACTGCCTGACACGCACAGTCAATCCTTTACTGCACAAGTTACACTTGAAGTGTGTCTCGCCTGTATACATGAACTTGTGTTTTTCAAGACTGCCTGACACTGTAAATCCTTTACTGCACAAGTTACACTTATACGTGTCTCCACTGTTTCCCTGTATGTGTGCGCATGTGAGTTTTAAGACTGACCGACGCTGTAAATCATTTACTGCATAAGCTACACGTATATGGTGTCCCGCTTGTATGTATGAGAATGTGTGTTTTAAGTCTGTATGTATGTATGTACATGTGTTTTAAGATTGCCTGACTGGATAAATCCTTTGTTTCACATGCTACACGTATATGGTGTTTCGCCTGTATATATTTGCATGTGTGTTTTTAAACAACTGATTGAATGGGAAAACATTTAACCGCACCAGATACATATAGGGACTAAAACGTGCGTCCAATCTACTTAACCGTACATATTTTATGCACTTGTGAAATGTTCTAACACAGATATGACACTTTCCAAGAATCTTTTAGAGCTTTTTACCTTAACTTCACGTACATCTCTCCCGTGTGTATACGCATGTGAGTTTTAAGACTAATGGACTCGGTAAATAATGTGGTGCACACTCTACACGTATATGATGTCTCGTCCGTATGCGCATGTGTCTGTTGAGAATACTTGGCTGTGTAAATGATGTTCTATACAGTTTGCATTTGAACGGTGGCTGTTCTGTAGTAACATGTATATCCATCTGTAAATTCGAAATCAGCAATTAAGATCTATTTCTAACTTTGTATGGTTCCCGTGTTTGTAATACAATCGTAAATACACACATTAGGAAGTGGGCATCATCATAGTTAAAAATAGATGCACATCCAATAATATCTGGTGTTCGCTTATCGTAATGTGCGCATATGTAGTGCTGGGTACCATGCACTCAGACGAGCATGGCCGATTCAAGTGATTGATAAATGTTAAACACAAAAGAGCAAATTCGTGTGTTTGGCATCACTTTGGGCTTAAAAAGGGCACTACAATAATCGATCTAGGCAAGGTTGCATTTTGTAATTACTCCGGCAGCACAACACAATTGGTAACTCACTTGCGAAGACATTTTACTCGACGTTGAATACAAATTCAAAACAGAAAGCAGACATTGTCAACATCGAAACTGCCATGCATAATGTTCACAAGCGCAACCAACATTGCATCACGTTATGTCATCTGCATCGAAGTACACCAGGAAATTGGAAAAGTCTATTAAAATTATCAACGCAATTGTACAAGACAATATATTATGATACGTATCGCGATACAGTCTCTTGTATCACAATATATCGCGATACGTTTTTTGGATTACAAATTGATATTCCGAAACAGTTTCGGTTTTATATTCATGACTTCATTATGTCGAATCAATTACTAAAGGTATAGCGAAGTAATATTCTTTGCTATACAGACTACTGAATTTCACTTCATTGTATAGACATATTTAAATATGGATATCTCGAGCTGGACTATATGCGAAAAATGTTAAATCAGCGTGATTGATGCAAGATGAAGCATGAACATATCACCATATAAACATATCACCATATATGCTTCGGTAAGCACTACACTTTCTATTTGATTAAGTCCAACAAGAGCACCCCAGGCAGAGGAAGATGCCGGTCTGCGGAGAGAATAATAAGTAGTATATAGGGTAGTCCAGTAAGCCCGTATGTCATAGAGGGCATCTCACATTTTATTGTACATGTACGTACAGTGACCCCACTCTGGAACGGACTAACCTGAAAAAAGCAGCCCCATGCGTTCGTTGATATGAGGACTTTGTGGGCAGTGACGATAAACGTTTCTCTAAGCACGTTTTTAAGAACCACGGGAATCTATGAAATAGTAATAGCGTGCCCATATATCCACCTCCTCGCTCGAGTTCGGCACAAAAACATACCAGACAGTTAGGTCGATGATCTAATAAACAAAAGCGCGCCGCAAGAACTATCATTTTAGAAGAAAGAAATACACGATGCGTCCTAAAAACACAAAATACAGGACCCCGTTTTTGTCATTGACTAAAGTTGTCGACTTGTTTTGGTGGGTTTTCTTTTTGTTTTGTTTTTTGTCTTGCTTGTTTTTGTTTTTGTTTTATTATACGGGAACCGTCTGACCGTCTGATTGAAGGTTATGCGAAGATCGTCTACAGGTAACATGTATATAAACGAATGTAAGGCGAATGAATATGCAACTCCTTACTAACACAATAAATCCGCGGATTGACACGTTTCGCCTAACGGGGATGAGACATACAAATAAAAAAAGAAGAAATAAAATGTAAACGTTGTTTAAATGAAAGTTTGTAAAATGTTAAGTAACAAACGTTAAACAATTCAGTCACCAAGCATGCTACAAATTCTATAACATAGGCAATATAACATATGGTAAGGCAATATGGTAAGTGCAAATGTAATAAGGAAGATACTTACTTTCTTGAAACTGTACACCTTCAATGAAAATTAACGCAAACAGCGCAACCGTGGAATGGACCACAGATGCACTAAATGGGTTATATACTTACACAGGATACGAGATAATATTTGGAAGTGTCGCTCATTACCGACTAGGTCATGATAATTGACACCCGAGTCATTAACGACTAGGTCATGGTAATTAACACCTGAGTCATTAACGACTAGGTCATGGTAATTGACACCTAAGACATTAACGACTAGGTCATGGTAATTGACACCTGAGTCATTAACGACTAGGTCATGGTAATTGACACCTGAGTCATTAACGACTAGGTCATGGTAATGTCCCAGACACCTGAGTCAATTGTAATAATGACT
Organism: Cyrtodaria siliqua; assembly: GCA_037043455.1. Taxonomy (NCBI): domain Eukaryota; kingdom Metazoa; phylum Mollusca; class Bivalvia; order Adapedonta; family Hiatellidae; genus Cyrtodaria; species Cyrtodaria siliqua. Next base: position 136,972 of record JAWPHD010000162.1, on the reverse strand, counting down.
TCCTTTCATTGTTACTTAATTGTAATTCGTGTCACTCATGTTTGATCGATTAATTCGACTAATAATTCGTCCTTATTCATTGTTTGGTAAAACCCGTATAGTTAAGTATCGATCAATTCTATATGTCAAGATTGTATGTACAAGATTAAGCAAATCATGTTTTGTTTTTCATGACCATGGAGTTATGAATCCTTCAACACGCCGACACAAAACCTATACAATTTCTATATTACTGTTTACGAGGACGCAAAGCTTGCAGAGATCAAAGCCGCATTTCATTTGAGTAAACCTGTTACACTATACGCCAGCTGAAAGCTGATAAACTCCAGTCAGTATTCATTGTTGGCAAAACGCGTATATTTACATATCGATCGTTTCTATATGTCAAGCATAATGTTTAAAAATAAGATTAAGCAAAATATGTTCTGTTTTGATGACCATAGAGCTATGAATCCTTAAACACGCCGAAACAAAACCATTACAGTGTCTCGATCAATGTTTCGACGGACGTAAACCTGTAGACACGGAAGCCGGATTTCAGTTGAGTAAGCCTGTTCCACCATACGCGCACTCCAAACACTAACGGTATTGTACATTGTTTGTAAGCTGTTACACAATATGCCAACTCAAAACACTGGCGGTATTGTGCAGTGTTGGTAGGCTGTTCCAACATATGCCAAATCCAAACACTGGCGCTTTTGCGCATTGTTGCTAAGCTGTTCCACCATACACCAACTCCAAACACTAGCGGTATTGTGCATTGTTGCTAAGCTGTTCCACCATACACCAACTCCAAACACTAGCGGTATTGTGCATTGTTGGTAAGCCGTTCCACCATACACCAACTCCAAACACTAGCGGTATTGTGCATTGTTGGTAAGCTGTTCCACCATACACTAATTCCAAACACTAGCGGTATTGTGTATTGTTGGTAAGCTGTCCCACCATACACCAACTCCAAACACTAGCGTTGTTGTGCATTGTTAGTAAGCTGTTACACCATACACCAACTCCAAACACTAACGGTATTGTGCATTGTTGGTAACTGCAGTAGCTTATACTTGTATTATACATTAACACAATGTCTTACCGTATATGTATGTCATGGGGAAAAGTATAACACAAACAAGAACAAATTGCTAACCGTATATTAGTATTATCATATATCATACAATATAATCGTTTGTCATTGGCCTAGAAGCAGTCACATGTGCTTAAATAGTTTTGACCATTCTGATGAGAAATATGCCAACAGTGCAATAGTGCATTCCGTAACAATGCAATAGTACATTTAGCGTGCAATAAATCATCTGTGTCATTGACATTGTGCGGCATTTCAAGTGGTACAAAAAAGACGTACCATGGTTAATAAACACCTCAGCTTAATGATAAAGTGTAGTTGCCTCCCTTAGCATACATTTCGCCATTTACACATTTATCTTGCCGACCTGCTGCTGTTTGTTATCTGCTTTCCAATCAGAGACAATTGATGGTAGATGGAACTTTTGGAGAATTTAAATTTGAATATTGATCGTTTCAAACTATTAACGCATACAATCAACGACAAGGTATGAACTTTTGATTGTTTCACTGTAATAATATTGTTCATTGTTCACTGTAATGATATTGTATAGCAGATATGTTACAAAAACTGACTGTCAAATGCATCTCTTCGCTTAGTCTCATTTATTTGACGTCTGGGGTGATTTTTTACATACGGAAGTTTACAGGTGCATTCTGTCGCAAGACGGCTCATATCAAAATTCGGACCTTGCTGTTCGGAGACGTGTATTCAGTGATTTTGTTACCCGCGAGTGCTGCTTCTAGGGCTCATAATATTTGCCAGGGACTCACACTTGAAACATATGTGAATCCACAGAACGCATAAAAATCGGACAAGATCATAGAAATCGGACAAGATTTCTTCTGAAACAGATAAGGTCCTCATTGGTCATTAAAATTATGAAAATATCAATATTAAACGCCACGCAAGTTGAGGAAAGATTTAAGTACTGTCAAAAAAAATAAATAAAAAAATGTGAATCACAATTGGACTCAACGATTTTCCAAAGGACTCCTGAAAGCAAAGAGTCCCAGGACTCATAATAACACAACTGTAAACAAATCACTGAGTGTATTTTATGCATTAATCTTCGCTGATCTTCAATATGTTTTATAAATGATTGTATTCTGGAACGACTATTTTTAATTCGGATTTCCACAAACATTTGGAAAATTCTGATTAATCATTAAGTTAAAGATGAATGGTCACCATGTGTGTAGTATTATCAATTAACAAATTTAACTCTTAAACATCATATGAACATTTCTTGATAGTCCCGGAGAGAAACATAAATTTAAATCCGCTATTAAGTTGTATGTAAAAATAAATATTATTTGCAGGACGTAGATACTACGTTTACCACTGCGTGACTATTCGGGGAAATGAAGTAAATCTGAGTTGTATAGCTGCACAACTATTGCCAGATAATTGATAGATACATTTACCAGGGGCGTAGCTGTGCCTAAAACAGTGTGTAGGCACCAGGTTTAGTGGGATCCGGGGGCATGCTCCCCCGGAGTTATTTTTTTAGAAGGATGGCAAATCCTGCATTCTGAAGGTATTTTAAGCAGCAAACAATATGTTTTTAACCCACGATTTCAAGCTTTTTTAATCTGAGATTTCGCAACAAAAACACGGGAACAGAACAAGACAACATATATTAAAGGGACACTGTCCGTAACTTTTAGCTTATAAAACACACACTAATTATGTTCGCAAACATTACACACCAAACATTACTGAATGTTTACTAATTAAAGCAGGATTGTTTGACGGAATTCAATCGCGGTACAAAAAAAAAGAGAAACCATTTCTGGCGTTTGAACTCGCAGCCCAAACTAAAATTACACTCGCGGTAATAAATTGAGCGTAAAGTGGTCGACCTAGCTCCCGACTGAGTCAAGAGGGCTATACATATTACGCACTAAATACTATGGTGAAAACCTAATGCGCTAATGGAAGTCACGTGATCGCAGAAAAGGTAAATACGGTGGGTCCCACTTTATTTACAAATAATAATTTAAGCTTTTTTTTTCAAACTCACGAATTTATTACTACAGACTTCTTAGTGTCTATGCTCATGTTTTCGTGTATATATTTCACTGAATAAAAGTCAGACAGTTATTTGGTTATGCTCAATATCTGCTTACTCACGGACAGTGTCCCTTTAATATGAAAAGTTGCTTTCTGAAAATCTTTCGAAATTTTGCACGATCATGGTGTGTTTTGTTCCGAAAGACCGCGAGCGAAAATAGTTCGACTTTTATTTTCTGAAATGACTACGAGTAAAAATTGATATGAGCTGACAATACCACTCCACCCCTTCCCACTCATTTTTATTGCATTATTGGCATTTTTATTTTTTTGATTTCTGGGGACAATGTGTGGGCACGTGCCTACAGTGCCTATAGGCTGAACTCGTTAAAATGCAGTTAGTACTATTATTGTATGTTCATAATGGATATAAACACGTTAAAGCATTTACCTCCCTTAGAAATAAATAAATTAAATCGGTCAATATGGCATAGTTACCTCCCTTAGTATACATTTCTCCATTTACGTGTCGAATTGTTACTGTTTGTTACATGTTCTTCAATCGATTGATGGCACTTTGGAGGATTTGAATTTGAATATTGAACTTATCAAACTAATATGAACAAGGCAAAGCCTCAAGACGGGCGAAGCTAACTATTTTAAAATAGATCTAAACGATGTGATGCAGGGTTAGCATAATACTTAGTCTCATTTATTTGACGTCTTTGGGTGCTTTTTCACATAAGGACGTTTATATATGCACCCTAGACGGAGGATGGCACATATCAAAAAACGTTAAACCGTTCGTATTTTATGCACTAGCATAATACTGTATTTTTTAATTCACATTGAGCTGAACGGAAAAGAAAGAACAATTTGTCGGCCTGCATTTGCATAGTTAGTACACTAGTGCAACATGACAAATATATTTCCCACACAGGAAGTTAATAAATAATAATACAGATTTCAAGTCTCTGGATCTCAAATTTCAATTAAACTGAACGGGAATTGATGAAAAGAGTGATAGCCAAAACTCATTCAAACTAAATGCAATTACTTTAACAATCAATTCTGTACCATGTGCAAATTGCCATCATGTGTATCTAGGTCTAGCTAGGCTGTCTTTGTTCCAGAATTTTGACATTGTGTAGGATGTTTCATATCTGACTTTGTTATGAAGGATGTTTTGATAATAAAAAGATTAGCGACTACCGTGTCACCTGCCTTGCAATATTAATTTATTTAAAAATATATATATATATATATTTAATAATAATAATAAATAAAAGGTAATTAGCGAGTGCGATGTCACCCACCTCCAAATATGTTATGTAATAGTGATATTGAATCAATTTAAGTTAGTACCTAAAGTCCTTAAATTCACTAGATAAAGTAAAGGTTAGCCACTGTTCCACCTCCAAATATGTAATCATATTAATTAATTTAAATATATTTAGAGTCAGTAATAAATGAAAGTTTCGCGACTGTCTTGTCACCCACATCCAAATATGTAATGCTATTAATTTGTGGTAGAACATAACTCAATGCCAGTCACAATTAGTAATCTGACATGCTGGTCCCCATTTCTGCAAAATGTTTTCAAAATCTAAAATTGCCCAAAGGTATCACTTGGGACACATAAGACTGGTGCAATTGCTTCTACAAGTGTTGAAGAATGTGTGAATGATTAATGCAGAAGGGTAAATCTCTGTGGTATGACATTGCCACAGATGGCAGTTACGAGTAATGATAGATACATTTGATCTGGGTTTGATTATTTTGATTAGAATAACATTCGGAGAACATGAGCAACTATTTTCTAAATATTTTGATTAAATAATTGTCTACCAATATAGCCTATTGAAAAGCAAATTAGCCACATGATAGCCACATGAAAAGCAAAGAAGAATCAGCATCTGCATTTGAAACACTTGACAGAGTTATGCAGGATAAGGTTAAAGTTATATCATGGGAGCAGTGCATTACATATTCATCTGACAATGCATCTGTAATGAAAGAGAAGCACACCAGTGTTCAGAGAAGAACTAAGGACAGAAAGCAAGCGAAACATTTCAAACCTCTTACCTAGAATGCTTTCAGTGGAAGCCTAGTCAGAAATTACTACAACATTACGAGCAATTCCCTGAAAGCTTGTCAGGAGGAAAAAGAAATGGAGAAAAAAAAGACATGTCTTAAAAACTGACCACAATTAGTGGAATATAGGGTAAATGGTCCTAGTTTATGATATTACTACAATAACAAGATGTTAGATGTTACTGGAATGCCTCCGAACAGCCCTAGTGTGTCAGGCAACTTTGTGGCCTTCAAATAATTGTGGCCCACTTTTAAAGCCAAATCCTGAGAGAAAAATAAATATTGTGGTTCATACATTATTTTGTAAAAACACTATATATTATATATTAGTAGACATCAAGTGCTTGAACTTGAAACCAATATTCAGGACTTAATTACACTATTCCTTTCTTCCAAAACGGAATACATAAATAAATCATTAAACCATCGGAAACATCAACACACTCATGAATCATATTTGCCATCCTTTTTCAACCGCAAAATAACCGGGAATCTACCGGGGAATAGTATCACCCGAAGTTTGACGTCATCACTTTATGCGTTTGTGACCACGTGACCCCCCATGCGATCAAATTTTACTTTATTTCGATAACTACCCTCTTTATTTACGGTAGGTATTTATATAATGTTATATTTCTGAAATTAAACCTTTCACTTACGCTTAAAATTCAATTTAAGGACCGAAAACAAAAAATAGAAAAAAATAAACGTACGAAATTGACTTGTCTTCCACTTTGTCTACCTAAAATTTTGCCCTTCATTTGGCGTCTGCTGTCCAGCCTACGGATTGAAAATGGCGGCGCGAAACTTGACGAAAAATAAATATCGCATAGTATCTGGGAAAACAAGTAAGTTTTCATACTCGCGTTACTGCAAGAGGGCTTCGCCCGTATAAACGCATACAATCAACGATAACTTCATAAGGTATGAACTTTTTTAGATTGTTTACTTCAATACAATTTTGTTACAGATATGTTACACTATATCATATATTACTATATTACAATATTACTTAATGTGATATTTTCAGGACCTCGATCTGGGAGTTTAGTGATTTATTAAGGGATATTCATGCAACAATCTGGGAGTTTTTTTAATCTTACATGTTAGCGTGCGCGGGGTATTTTTTTACCCAAATATTAGAAATGAATGCCATAAAATACAGTTTTAAAATATTTGTTACTAACTTCCTTTAGAAAAAGGAGATAGTCATTACATTAATTTCATTGAAAAATATTATATTTTCATGCAGGATCCTTCAATAAATTTATAGAAGGTTCCTGTTTCATGCTTTTGATTTTATTTTTTGTATAATTATGAAATTTGAATGGCAGTTATGTTACAAACATTTAATATCATCTAACAGTTACACTATTATTTAGATACGTATTTTCATTGTCCAAAAGCCCTGAGGAATAGAAACTCCAAATGAAAATTCTACATTCGTTTTCTCTATCCAATAATTTCATTTTCCACGTCTATATCAATGATAGCAGTTTGTTACAAGTCATAATCCAATTAATTACCTACATCATTAATGACTTCAACAGCATGCTGCTACGCTAATCCTTTGATAAGACAAATTGTCTGCCGATCTAACATTACCGCTCGGGCCCTGGGTAAGATGTGTCAAAATTATAAAAAACAACATAGCCATGTGACAATAAACAAGTCTTGATCATCTGCACGCTTGTTTATTCTTTAAGACACATTTCCCAACTGAATGTAGTCGTTGAAAAATCATGGATAGCATGCTTTTTAACTGCTTACTTCTCGCTGACTGATTACCACAGAGACATTATATTGAGGCCCCATCACAGTTTTTTTCTTTTCATTTACTATTACCTTAGTTTTTGATATAAAATATATTGTAACTAAAAACACTAGATTGTTTATTATGGGGGAGCATACAGTCGCCGCTTTTTCCGTCCGTCCGTCCCGACTCCGTGAAAGTATTCTTGATTAAAGTTCGTGTGAATGATTAGGACACTGGGGCGGGTCCAAATTTGACCTCAGTGTCACCATTAGAACAAACTAGTTAGAGGACCATAAGACGATGTTTCATGCAAAATATCATATTTTTGCAGAAGATTTTTTAAGATTTGTTAAATGAAACTGATAAGCCCCATTGCAGGGGCATTTATGACCTCAGGTGCACCATTCGAACAAATATATAATGATGCTTCACATAAACTTGGGGTCGTCCCTGGTCGAGTGGTCTCAGACTTGAAATCACATGTCCCTCACCGCTGTGGGTTCGATTCCCCATGGGGCCAGGACTGCTTAGTATGTGAGTATCAAGTTATCCAGCTTGCTTGCGGAACGTCGGTGGTTCTACTCAGGTGTGCGCCCGTGCGCGAAAAAATGCCCTTCCTCCACAAATAAAAAGCTGGAATGTCGCCAAATGACCTTAGCTATTAGTGCAACTATAAAATCCATTTTAATGAATTCATATAAGATTTGGTTGAATTCCGACAAACAGTTTCTGAGAAAAAGTCGTCAGAAGCAAAAGATAACGACGACGACGGACAGACAACAGACGGACGACGGACGAAGAGTGATGCAGTGAAACTTCACTTAATGATACTTGAGACTCATATCTCTATCTTCATTCAAAATAAAATAGAGGCATGCCCTTTGTAAGTTTATACTTATAATTTTTGTCCGGAGCATTACCCAGAAACTACTACCAGGCCTGCCAAATATCCGAATTTTTCAGTCGCTTTCCGTATCTCCGAATTTAAGTATACAGTCTCCGGATTTTCCATCAAAACAAAATATTCATGATATAACAGCTATATTTTCACAGTTTATCAGCTATTTCCCGAATTTGTCCTGTTACGCTCCCTAGTCAGAGAGTATTTACAAGTGTCGAATTAATGGGGTTCGTCCGTGTAAGCACTGCCTGAATATAAGATTAACACCTAAGGATATCATTAGTTCCTTCAGTGACATAACGACATGTGCATATCTGTGGCTTCTTTAATGTGTCAAGCTAATTGAAATATCAAGTGTGAGGAACTAGCAAATCGTTAGGTGGTGTATCACTAAAACAGCTAAGATGACTATAATTTGTTTTAGAGTTTTGCATTTAGCAGGCATATGTGAAATAAGGTAAGTGCACTTCATGAAAAAACAGTTGTGGCAGAAATTTAAGGCTTTGTAATCGAATTATGCAGTCCTCCCTTAAAACTATTTTTGTTGAATTATGCTAATCTATTATTTTTTGTAATTTAAATGTGTGCTTTAAATAAAAAAGTGGGAAAATAAAGTTTGCGAATTAAAAAAATAAGTGCGAAATTCAAGTTGCGCGCTCCCAATTTCTAGTAAAAAAATGTTTGCTTTAAATCGTAAATTTTAAAAATCTCAGGATTTTGTGGTAAACAGTTTTGGCAAGTCTGAACTTCACACAGTGATGGAGGGCAATGAGTGGAAGTGCAGAAAACAAGAACTATAACTATTACCCTTTGTAATTATATTCTCTTTTTAAAGTCTTTGGTATGACGCGATCAGGGGACTTAGTTTAATAATATTTTATTGCAGATATGTTACAATACATCAATTCAACACCACAATATTCATAGAAACATATGCAAATGGATTGAACTACAAGTTATTACAACATTAGTTACAGTTCTCTCCATTGTGGCTGAAAAAGTGTATATGATTATCGGTTTGAAATTGTAACAATATATTTAAATATAAATTTGGTAAGGAAAAACGAAGAAAAAAATAATAAAAAAATCCAAAAAAGTAAACTCTGCCGTGCCATTCTACTCCCACGCAATCTCCACCGAAATAACACCACAATATCCCCGTTCAGGCTGATAGAAACATAGCGACAGTAGATATAGACAAATTACAACGCTATATTGATACAAAGTTAAGGATTTTGGAATCGTTTAGTGTTTTAAATATAGTTTTGAACTTGAGTAAATAGAATATGATTTTCCACGTATTTTAGTTGGTCGATGCCGTATAAAAGTTTGTGACTACTTAAAGGATGAAATATACGCGTGTCTAAAAATAACAATTTTTGTATAGAGACAGAACGAGTCAGGCCAGTAACTATTCGCGCGGCTTCATATTGTATTTTTTCTAAGTTATCTTTTTCATAATTTGTACAACTATCCCATACTATAGCTGCGTATTCTAAAATAGGGCAAAGGTAAGATTTATATATTTGATTAAGCGTTTGGCGTTTTAATTTAAATTTCATTAATTTCATTGAACCTAATACCTTAGACGCAGATATTACAATATTTGAAATATGTTGATGCCAGGACCCATCATGACTAAGGGTTACTCCTAGATGTGTATGATGGTCAACAAAGTTAAGTTGTGTATTTTCAAATAACAAAGACGGACGGTTTCTGTTTGCAAGTGAAAAGAAGATAACTTCAGTTTTAGATGGATTAAATTTTACTAGCCATTGCTTTGACCAATTCGATATTTTACACAGGTCCTCATTAATTGTAGTTTCCATATAATCTAAGTCGGATGTAGATACCGCAATAGAACTGTCATCAGCAAATAGCCTTGTCGTACTAAGCAATGCATCAGCTATGTCGTTTATATAAATTAAAAACAATAATGGTCCTAGAACAGACCCTTGGGGTACGCCGGCATTTGGACTTTTTATTTCAGAAAAGATCGAACCAACGAAAACTCTTTGTTTACGATCAGTTATATATTTATTTATCCAATTAATAAGGTTGCCTGAAATGCCATGTTGTCGGCGTTTAACAATTAAAGCTGCGATCGAAAGCTTTGGATATATCAAAAAATACCATACATGTAAATTTGTTTTCATCAATCGCTTTGCATATTTGATTGTAAATATCAATTAGTTGATAAACTGTTGAGTGACCAGGTAAGAAACCAGACTGGTTTTTAAATATTAAATTATTGGTAAGCAACAAGTTAAAAATATGTTTGAATATCACGCGTTCCATAACTTTGCCAACGCAACTAATTAACGATATTGGTCTATAGTTTGAAGGTGAATCTTTAACACCTGATTTAAAAAGTGGCATAACATTAGCTAATTTCCAGCATTGTGGAAAAATATTCTCTTGAATTGAACGATTAAACAGAATACACAGGGGGCGACATATTGTTTTTGAAGTTTCTTTCAGGACACTATGACTTATTTCATCTGGTCCACTAGCTTTATTTATCACTAAAGTTTATAGGATATCAGAAATTTCATTTTCAGTAATATTAATATCATTGATAGTATTGATCGTCTTAGGTATAAATTGTTGTAGAATGGCATTGGTGTCGTCAACAGTTGATACTGATGTAAAAAAGTCATTTAATACATTTGCCTTTTCTTCGTCAGATACAGAATATAAACCATCGTTGTTCTTTAAAGGTGGTATGACATTACAACTGTTAGTGTTTTCTTTAATTAACATTTTGATTATTTTCCAGTACTGTCGAGGATTTGCAGAATTCATATCACTTAGAGAAAATTCAAGTTGATTAAAAAATATTTCTTTAGCATGCTTTTTCATATTATTAACTTTATTTCGAAGGTCTTTATATAAGCGCCAATCTGATTGATTGCCTGTACGTATTGAATGTTTTCTATCGCGTTTACGAGATGCAAGTCGAATTTCTGAATTATACCAAAGCTTATCATTTGGACGAATTGTGACGAAACTAGTTGGAATGCATTCCTTCATGAGATCGGTGAGTTTATTAATAAAACTATTTGCAGCGATATCTACAAAATCTGTATGCAAAAAAGTCCAGTCTGTTGATCTCATTAAATTATTCAACTTTTCAAAATCAGCACGTTTGTAATTCCAGACTCTTCTTTGAAACGGTATATTTATACAAAGTTCGCTTTTAATGAAAGCATATGTACTATAATGATCACTGATAAGATTTGCTGTTTGATAAACGCCAGAATCATAAGAAGTTAAATGATTAGAGATAGCGATTGGATCTATTAAAGTGCTTGAAGTGTTAGTTACACGAGTAGGATCTTTAATTATATTTATCATATTATTAAGAGTAAGTATATCTCGAAATTTATGATTTGACAGGTTTAATTGGTCTTCATTAATGTCACCTAAGATAATGATATTTGAAGTTATTTCAGAAGCATGTTCAATGCAGACGTTTAACCTGTCCCAGAATTCATTCAACTGCATAGTGCGGTGGACGATAAAGTGTGCACATTAGAAAAGACTGGCTATTATCTTTAATTTCAACCCATATTGATTCAGGAAGTAAATATTCCAATTCAATTTTCCTATTTGGTCTTAAATGGGGCGAGATATACATTAATAATCCGCCGGAATGAGATGTATTATCCTTACGGAACATAACATCAAAAGTTTCTAAATGTAATATTTCGTTTCCAATATCAGTCGATAGATGAGTTTCAGTAAAACACAATATATCAAAATCCACGAAGTTGTCTTTGATATAGTCCAATTTGTTTCTAATACTACGAATATTTTGATGTATTATTGAAAAGCATTGCCTTGTGTCATAACTTGGGCCCGGATTCAGTTCTACATCTCCTGATAATATAATTAAAGTACCCATAGTTAAGAAAAAGTAAATATTTTGCATAATATCGCATGTTGAAAAAAAAATCGGATTAGATTTATATTCATAATTATTTTTCTCCGATAATGAATTAAAAGTGTGGCATACAAATAATACGGCGATGAATGCAATATAAGGATACGCAGCCTTTAAATAAAAACGAGCAATTAATTGAGTTACTCTTATTAAACAATGAATGAAGTACATAATGATATCTAATGTCATGTTAAGAGGGTGCATAAAGCACGTACACGATTTTAGGTTTCGCTGACGCCTGTTATTATAAAGTCCAATAGTCGCTCTCCACGAGTTTAGGTCATTACCCATGGATAAATTATAAAGTCAAATATAATGAAGAGCGACAATCGGACCAACTGGCATGTGAGTTGGTGTGATATACAGGAATATACGAGAAGATATGGTGAACAAACATGGGGGCGCGGCAGGCACGGTAGGACACAAATAAACAATATTAAAAGCATTTGCTTTTACACTGAGAAAAGAAAAAACAAACAAACAAAAAAACTGTATCCTAGAACGAGAAAATTAGATTACAAAACAAAAGAAAATATATATCAACTTACGTTAAATAGTGCTTTAATTTTTTCTTATAATATTGAAATCAAAATTCAAAAACAAATTCTAATTGGTTTCATCAATGCAATTACATAGGAAACATAATTGCATCACTTTATAAATATCCAAGACCACCATAATAAATAGTAGTGTGACTAATATACACACACGAAAAAAAAGAAAACACAACAAGAACACACAATACAATAATTGTGAAAGTTGCTATTCGCAATAGCATATAAAAATCCTATGCCACCATTCATAAATACAGCGAATACATATCATTTCCATGACCATCATTAATAAGTAGTATATTATTATAGAAGTCAAAGAAGTAAGTGATAGCATCATCTCAGCTGGTTAATTTGACCCTAAAAAAAGCCACACTGTAACCACATTACATAATACCAAATAATATGGGTCAATAGTTACAAATACCTGTGCATATAGTCACTAGAAAAAAAAAATCCAGTTCAGACATTATAATATACAATACCTAAAACTGTTGGAGAGAAATACCCCAGTGATTTATATCTTGACATATAATTATGAAATAAGCCATGTTTTATTAAAATTAAACTCAGCATAACAACGTTTATAATACATTTAAAGAACAGTTTCGTAAATCGCTCGGGCCCAGTTTGAGTAATAATACATATACACATTTACATGACATAATATAGGCCAAATCAACGCCATAGTAATGATACTCGTGCGATCAACACTTATACTTCAGTACTAATTTAGATCAACAACGGTAAAAAGTAAACCAGATATTAGGCACGTGCAATATAGTCACGTGTGGTACAAGCTAGTATGATCATGCTACTAGGCATAAGGATTATATACAGCGAGTCATTTCGTAACATAAACACATGTCTAGGTAATTGATATCCAGCGTATATCATTTACATTTATATGTATATTTTATTTTTTTTAAGTGTTAAAACAAAACAAAGAAACAACACATACTGGACAGTATTACTATTTACCAAACAGTTCACTGGATACTAGTGTATATTCATTAATGGATTTAAACACACACTTTGACTCTCAAGTGTTAATAAATTATATATAATATATGTGTTATTTTCTGGACAATATTTTAATTGACGAGAACATTTACTGGATATGTATATGAATTAATGTATTTAACAACACAATTTGACCCTCACAAACTACAACACTGGCACAATTGCATAATTATGTACTATTATGTACAATTGGATATATCGTCTGCAAAGTTCACAGGTGAACTAGTGGAGAGGTGTGAATAACAATACTGTGAACAGGTATGTTTTATATTACATATAATTGGCTGATGCGTTATATAATAACGAATAATGCTGTCAGTATTTAGGACAGTGTTTGTTTACCATTGAGTGTCAGAAAGTAAGACGAAAATAAAACTTTGTCTTTAGGAAAACATAGTCTTTAGGAATCGGCTTAGTCTTTAGGAATTGCCTTTCCTGATTTAATGCACTGGATCGCCTCCATGCTGCGGATTGGTATACCTTTCATTTCACCGGGGAAAACGACGAATACACGGCATCCGGCGATATACGTTTTTGACAGTTTACTTCTTACTAGCTGCCGCGCCTCATACGCAAGACTTTCACGAAAACGCGTCAGGTTGTCTTGTACAAATATGCTTTCACCTAAAGTCTTACGAGCATCAGGGGACTTGAACCCACGACCTCCCGAATGCAAGGCAGACGCTATAACCACTCCACCACAATGCTTCGGTATCATAACAGTATCATATCATATTATTGTAGTGTGTGCAGTAAAGGATATACCATGTGTGGCCATTGTAACATTCATATGCGCATACATTCAGGTGAGACACCATATAAATGCAGCGTATGCAGTAAAGGATTTACCAGGTCAGATAAGCTTAAAAGTCATCTGCGCGTACGTCCTGGCGAGACACCAAATAAGTGTAGCGTGTGCAGTAAACGATTAACTGTGTCTAGCAAGCTTTACCAATACATGGGTATGCATACATACGAGACACCAGATACTTGAAGCTAGCGCATTGCAGAATTTAGTCATTCGCGGCATATTTAAAGACTTGTGTGCATCCGTGCATATTATCAACCACTTAGGTCAAGTGTATCATATGGACCATAAGTACTATACATATATTAAAGACGTGTGTGTATGGCAAAGTATTTAACATACTGATCTTTAAAATATCTGCGAGGACTAATGAAGGAGAGGTTATCAAAGTATTTGTCCAGTTAACTGATTTCATATACCCGCAATATTCTTAAAAATGAAGTAACCTTAACAACATATATAACTCCCATGGAGTAGACGTACAATGTCCACTGTTCATACACACATGACAAACTATTTGATTGAACTGTCATCCCGATACATGTAACATACCCTGTGTGGGAAACAGCCATACTATTTTTATATACAACCCGATACAAATGATAGTATAGTCACTTGTTGGATGTCGGAAACTGTAACATACTCAAAGTGAAATCCCGGCTGGTTCAGAAACTCCAATTATGATGACTGATATACGCAGTGTTGGAAACATACTATGTCTTTAGTTTAACTCCGGATTTATATATCATACTTGGAGAGGATCAATACTGATGTGGCAGTTTATATGCCGATAATTTAAAAGGTAACATGCTTGACGTATGTTATGCAGCCAGTCTCTTGAACTTCCATCAGGAATGAATGACACGTACTCGGTGTAGAATACCTGTTTGATTATTCAGTATGTTATCCAGCTAGCCTCTTGACCTTCCATCTGGAATGAATGACACGTTCTCGGTGTGGAATACCTGTTTGATTATTCATTATGTTATCCAGCCAGCCTCGTGACCTTCCATCTGGAATGAATGACACGTTCTCGGTGTAGAATACCTGTTTGATTATTCAGTATGTTATCCAGCCAGCCTCGTGACCTTCCATCTGGAATGAATGACACGTTCTCGGTGTGGAATATCTGTTTGATAATTCAGTATGTTATATATGCTAATGCAAGCTAACAAGTGACAAAACACAGATATACAACAGTATTTAATATTAATAATATTGTGAATAACTTCATATTCCAAACGAGTGTTAGTTTAATTACTTCTTTAGACACATTTATAGAATAACTTACGACGTCGGAGTGTTATAAAGCCATGATATATTTATCTTAATACACTAGTGTAATACATATTTATGCAAATGAATTTCGGTCTTTTCCGTTTAGCATGGTGTTGGCCAGAATTGCCTCGTCGATTTCCGTAACCATCACAAATACCAAATTACGACAATCGACGCGGTAGTTCCGTTGTACGGTGCCTTACAGAGCAGACAGGGTCAGCATATGACGTCATCGACGTCATCATACAAACATACGACGTTATCATACGACAAATGTATATAGGCAACTACAAAAGAAAATTTCCTTGAGGCTTTTTTTTGGAATTCATTGATACTGTAAAGTGTTATGAATGTATTTCCAGCTCATGTTTTCAGTTTTTGTCTTCCGATTTTAGGTACTTTTTAATAATTATTTGTTTGTACTTTTGAATTGTTTTTTTCTAATACATTTTATTTTTTATACGCCCGTTTTAAAAACGGGACGTATTATGGTATGAGGTTGTCTGCCTGTCTGTCTGTCCATTCGTCCGTCCGTTCGTCCGTCCGCCAGCCAACCCGCGGTTCATCGGTTAATCACCATTGTTGAAAGCAGGAACCCTATTGCTTTTGGGGTCAAATGTCAAGGTTACTGACCTTTTATGAATTCCACATGGTAACTTCAAAACCGTAACAACTACACTCATAAAACTTCGATCTTACCACGTGACCAGTGGCGGACAGACGGATGTTTACCTTCGGAGAGAGGAGAAATATGTGATTGTTTACGGTAACAAAGTCTCACAAGAGGGTAACTTTTGCTACAAATGTTGCACAAGTGTAACTTGAATATATGCGCATGACGCTGTAGCTGTAGATATTGAAGTTGGATGAGATTAGGGATGTTTTTCCGTGTGTATTGCCACATATATAACTAATACTATTTATAGCCCGTATAGTGAGTGATTCGTGCTAAGTGTGATTATAACGGTATGGGCAGAAGGGCGACGTTCAAATTTGTCCGGAGTATACTGTTCAACAAAATATACGTGACACAATATAGAGTCATTATAGTATGAGTGTAACATCAACACCATCGACACCATCGACGACTGCTAATAGAAAAAGATATCTTTCTTCACCTGAATTCCTAGCTGAACTAAAAAAGAACAGATTTGACAATTCAGATTCTGACATATCGGGCCCATCCCTGGTAATAACCATGACAACTACCGCTGAAATGGACACTGAATTATCTCCTGTGGTTATACTGCATTACACATTCACAACTGAAGATTTAAAAGTCATCTCAGATCAGCTGCACGATTCTTTCCGTCAAGATATCAAGGACATGGTTAAAGCTATGGTTAAAGGGATAATTTCCGGTGTTGTAGAGGGTCTGAGAGAGGAAATCGCGGAGCTTAAAGCCGAAAATGAAGCTCTAAAGTCAATAGTAACTCAGCTTGAGTTGACTGCTGACTCTGCTGAGCGGTATAGTCGACGCAACTGCTTGCGCGTAACTGGAGTTGAGGAGTCCGATCGGGGAGAATACTGAAAACATTGTCATCAATAGTCACTGCGCTGAATATTGCTCTGGACCTCTTCGAGGTCGATAGATCCCACCGAGTTGGCAAACCGTCGTCGGGAAAGCCGCGAGACATCATTGTCAAATTCGTGTCTTATCGTGCTAGGCAAAAACTTTACCGCGCTCGTGTTCATGCCAAGGACAAACCTGAGTACAAACGCGTCTTTGTAAACGAAGACCTCACTAGAGCCAGAAGCCAGCTGCTGTTCCAGGCAAGAAAACCGTTTCGAGCAAAACGTATTACAAGTGCTTGGTCCAGTGATGGAACTATTCTAATGAAAGACCTCGCTATGAAAGTGCATCGTATCAGTACGATGAAAGATCTAAGTCCGTTTGGTGCATAACTTTTTGTGAACAGTATAGCGCTGTTACGCTAATGTAAGCGCGGTCATAGACTGCCTCGTGATTTTCCTGGGGTGACTCTCAATTAGAGTGGCGAATACTTACTCTAAATATATGAACATGCGTGTTGTGTGCACACCTTTCAGTAGTTGATTGTATACCTGTGTTATACAAAGCACTTGATCACATGTTTATTGACTCATTTGATATCAATATACCAGGTGCGTCCCTATTTTAGACGGTACTCGAAATTAGAAATGCACTTTCTCCGCAGATTATTAAACATGTTAAATAAACATTGGCAATTAAAATTGAGTTAAATAATGATGCAAATGTATTAATTGTGAGGTACTTAAAGTGTCTTACGTGTATAATAGCATCCTTGGTATCGTGTGTATGAGTATACTGATGCGCACACCGCTCTTCTATTTAAATCATTGTATTGATGAGCACGCATAATATGTCAATTCAATTCATACAGTGCATTATTAGATAAATCTAATTGTTTCTACGGATATTATAACAGTACCTTTAACGCAGCTTATTTATTGCGTTTTCTCAAACATGTGTTCGGGTGTGTACGGGTTTCACAGGGTATGTTAAAGGTCCAGTTTAATTTGCAGATTATGATGATTATTTGATTAACGCTAATTAAAACTTTTATTTAGGGAGTTATGCATGTCCTTATCTGATTAATGTACTGCAAATGTGATTGTATATGGTTAATTATCAGCACATAACTCGAATGATAATTTTCTTATTGATAAATACGAACTAGCTTGCTGGTACCAGTATATGGTAACTTGTATTAGTAAGTTGTTCGTGTTTTCCTAAGTATGTACTTAAGCATGTAACGCCAGTGTTTTCTGATGATGTATTGAGGCTCTAGCAACGTTTTGATAACCAATTTGTTAATGTTTGTTTGTTTGTTTATTTTCATAGATACGGTAATGACCAAATTTTGGGGAAACGCAGTAGTTTTCAAATAAGTTACTAGTTGAAGTAATTTAATTTTATTTCCTCTTTTGTTGAAGAATGTGTCTTTCCCATTAAAGTAATGAGTTTAAATAGTGGCTAAAACCCATACGTTTAAATTACCTACTACACTTTACTGAATCATCCCCTCTACACATTAACCTCTTTAATGTGATATATTCAGGCAATGCGATCATATAGCGTGACAATTTCTTTTGTTTCATTGTTTCTTCTTTGTATAAGGCTGAAAGTGTCTTGGCCAAGAACGCACCGACGAAACTCAGTGGCACCACGGAGGATTGAACCCGTGGCCTCCGGTTACAAATCCGCCGCGCTACCGACTGCGCCATGCCAGCCCTAAAGAATATTTTTTGTTTCAAATCCCAGTGTAAAACCCACATTGTCAATACATACCGACTTGCTTTACACAGATAATTGTAATGTTATAGTATCAAAAATAAACATTGTTTCATGCTACAATGATTTTTTTTCATATTTTGTTTTTGGAAAGAGAAAAAAACAGTAACCCATCCTGTGTAATAAATCTGTAATCCATTATCAAAGGACAAAGTTTTAGGATAGTTTTAAAGGATTAATATACACAACTTCCAAAATTATTATTTTTTCTATAAAAAACAACAAGAAGGTTGATTAAGGAAGATCAAGATATAAGCAAGGGTATGTTATTTCTGATTAGTAAGCTAAGCTTTGCATGTCCCAGAATGAAAACATTAAGTTTATTTTCTACAGTTTGATACTGGAAAAATCAACTAAGTAAATTATCTCTATACTCCAGCTCTACAGATAGCAAGGTATTGACTCGACATGGTTTCAAACTTATTTTTAAGTTTTATATGCGATTAGTTTCTCAACTTTCTACAAAGATATTGTATACGTTTTAAAAAGGTTAAGCTGTAGAATTTGACGTTGCATCTTGTTTCGATAAATGTAAAGTTTTGCTTGCATGATGATTTTGCTCAAAACAGTATCAAATTAACTTTTTCCAAACAAATTATCTGTTTCTGTTAAAGTTACGAATGCTGTATTACATTTTTCTATATTATAAGTTTGAAGTTTTGACCCGAATTATTTTACTGTTCCACAGTTCAAAAACAGATGTTGGATAGTTTCAGGTGTATTTTTGCAAAAGCTACACATATCGTTATTAATAATATTCATTTTAGATAAAAGGTAATTGGTTCCAAGTATTCTATGGTTGATTCTAAATTGAACCAAGGTAACTTAGGATCTTTTGTTATTTTATAAGGTAAGGCATATAATCTTTCAAATTCAAAGTTTGGTACGCTAACTACTTCATTTTTCCATTTAGTTAATGCTTTGGGATATACATTATTTTTAATCATGATGTCATATATGTTTCGACAGCCTTTCTCATTTTGTAGAATTAATGATAGGATTAGTGGACGAATAGGGTTTGGCTGTTACAGGCTAGATGCACAATATTCAGGTTTGCCAAATAATTCCTGACAGCAGTTATAATACCTTCATATTCAAGCAAATTGGACTGTATATTGTAGTGTTCATTCAATTCTATGTATGAATAAATATTTCCATTTTTGTTTAAAATGTCATTGATAAAAGTTATTCCTCCTGTAAACCATCTTTTGAAAACACACTAGAGCCTCCGATTGAAATTGAAACATTTTAAAAATGTGTGATGCTTCTAGAAAAGCCTGATATAGCCCTTATAGAACAAATACATTTGATGTAATCACTGATCACATAGTAACAGTGTTAAATAAACTATTTTCATATTGTTCCTATTAAATATATGATATCTGGAATGTTTTCACTAGATGATATATGATAAGATTTATATCTTGCAATAAACTAACCCTCATGACAAAGGTGTACCCTAATGTCTGTGGATTGGAGAAAACATATATACTTGCAGACCATATAAGCGTAATTTAACAATATATCAAGTACCATGAACGTCAGTATGGACTTCATGAGTCATATCTTTCTTTGTTTAGAGTTTTATTAATTGATTTACGGATACAATATCATGTTCATATATGCATGCAGCTGACATATCAATATCGACTGACAACATGGTAAACAATCACTCCCAGAATATGATATAATCTTAATTGCAATGTCTCTTCCTCCTTTCCCTTCAATTCAATCGTAATATTAAAGCATATATTTGGAAAACTCAACAAATGCTTCCAAACTATCAGTCATTATATGGAACGAACTGTTTGGGACCGAACGAACTGTTTGCGGCCGAAACGTCTTGATTTCAACTATACATACGAGGGGCATCCCAGAAATATTGAGACTTTTGCTATAACATTTTTATTATCTATTCATTTAAAAAGATATTTGGCACCAATGCAGTTTCATATATTATCTTCTATTTCCGAAAGTGACAGTATTACTGATGGCACGAAACACAAGTTTTGTCGTCGCTATAGCAACCATATAATGCTGATGCGGGGATGGTCTAAACGGTCTCTTGAGTTGCTTAAGAAATAGTGATATTACCAGTGAATGTAGACGTCAAATTTGGCGCGCTTATATGTGTGTGTTAGACGACGTCACACGCACACGCTCAGTAAATTTTGACATCATATCCGTTTCCGGTAGTAAACAGTCGGTAAACAATGAGTAGCAGCAAACTTAAAGATCCGAAGAAAATGACGTCATCAGATCCGCATGAAAGTCGCGCATCAAATTTTGTTGTGAACTTGGGCAGACACCAACCCAAACATTGAAAATAATTAACCGATCGTCTATGAAGTCAACTGTATCTCGTGCACTCGTGTTCAGGTGGCACAAGCGTTTTAGTGAAGGACGTGCATCGTTACAAGATGATGAAAAGAGTTAAACGTGTTTGACGTCATTGTTGCAGTTCACGACGTCGTGACGTTGCTATGACCGTCCCCGCTTCAGCATAGTACTCCTTGCACAGATGTGAATATTTTCAACATTATATGTACAATTATCATGATTCTTGGTAATCTGGTGCACCAAAGATGAAACTATATTTCTTGGGTTTTTTAATGTTGTATTCCCAACGACCTTTGAATAAGAGTAAAAGTCTCAATACTTTTGGGATGCCCCTCGTATTTGGGGATTTATTTTGTTAAAAGTATAATTTTTCGGTCATAGCGATAAAATATCAAGAAATTGATCAAAATCACTCACAATTCTGCAATATTTTCATAAATACAACATTATATAGAAGAGCACTATTTTGCGGAGAGCTACAGTCGAAAAGCGAACCAAATGCTGCATTTTGATGCAAAAAAACATTGAGCGGCATCCAATACTTTCCGAGGCACTATTAGGGGATTTATCACTGGCGAGAAGCGCCAGGGATGAAAATCCCCTTAACGGTATCAACTTTTGTCCACATACTATCAGTTTATTTTTTTTTATCCCTTTGGTTTTCGATTTCGGCCAAGTATATGAAAGTCGAGCTTAAGGAACGGGAAACCAGTCTCTACTTCCGCTGATAGGCATGGTAAATTCACTTCGGGCCTCTTCGGCAATGTCCCTTGTCTGGGTACCATTCGCAACATCTCGCTATCACCGAAGAATGACGGAATTGGCCGACTATGTACGATCAAAGATATCGGAACTCTTCGTTAATTTCAGCAATTGGAGAGGATGAATCAATATTGGCCAATTGTCTCGCCAGTTACCATTAATCGATAAATATGACTAAACAGAATTTTAATTGATTTGGGTTTTAAAAAACTATTTTATTCTACTACTCAGGTCTTGCGTAAGTATCAGGAGTCGTTGAAACAGAATATCGTATTAAATTATATACTAGTTAATGATGACTTCATCACAATTGTCACTGTGGTGTAGTGGTAAGCATGGCCGCCTGTCATGCAGCATATCCGAGTCCGAATCTCCAAATATTATTTTATTTTGTAACTGTAATAGTTAATTAAAAACTTTTTTTTAAGGAATAAAATGAAAAAAAAGAAAATTAATTGACGGAATCTTCTAAAGTGAATTTCGGTCTTTCATTTAGATTAGTCATGATAACCTAGAACAAACCCTAATGGCTCCAGTTTTCAGCATTTCCATGAATAATTTTGACAATACATGTACATTATATATAGCCTTAGAAAACAATATTTAAAGAAATATTTTTGGAAACGCCCAAACATGTTGAAGTTAATAGATCTCATGACGTCAAACAGTACGAAGGTACATCGATGTTTAGGACAATATATTTATAAGTCGTTCAGATTAAGAAATGAGATCTATGCAACTAATAGTTAAGAATCACACCGAATTATTTATTTTTCAAAAATCGTGAGTGAGTGGGTAAGTGAGTAAGGGTGGTAGGGAGTGAGGGAGTGAGGGACAAGCTGTTTACTGATCGCTTGAATACATCAGTATTTGGAAAGGGAACACAGTGTCTATATACTCGCGTGTATGATATGTAAAAGTAGTGTATTATTTATCAATTGATAATACAAATTATACTGGTTTGTGAAAATATTTAAATTATGTTTATACAATCGCTTGCTTGCCATATTTAAATTGTTTTGTAACTCATAGACATGTTTTGTCTTTTGGATGAATAAAGTTATCTATCATTTATCTATCATATATTACTTTATATTTTTTTAACTAAATAAGAATTTAAAACACAGTTTATAATTAGAAAATTAGTTGAGAAATACATATTCTACAACCGAAGCACTTTTATGATAAGGCTTTTCACATGCAAACCTGGCAAACAAGTTTAATGATATATTATCATTTGTTTCAATTAAACGTAACATTTTGTAATGCAAACAAACGCAGAGAGTTTTAAATCAAATTTATCGAATAAATTACAACATTAATTTTTATGTCACATTATAACGTTGTGCTTTGTGTTTGAGTCATGAACAGTTTAGCATGCACACATTCTACACGTGTGCTTATCTTCTAGATTACTAGTTACCTACTTCCCGGGATCAAGATGCAGAATTATGCTTTAAATATATATTTGCATGAAATGAAATATGGATATTTTTTAATTACCTCGATAATTCTTACCCGTATACGAAGTATATCATGTGTATGTCCTGAGTTTTGATACCATGAAAGTCTGTATTTTTTTCGGCAAACGTATTCTAACTGATATAAATGTGTTTATTTGTATAAAGTATATGTAAAATGATTCTCGTTTACATTTAACCGATGATCGATTACAGGCTTTATGATGATCTTAATCGGATGCCTAACAAACCGATGATGGGTTTAAAACAATCGAATAATCGGTACTTCACTAGCGTTAACATTAAATATTTCAAAAGCGTCTTTTGCAAAACATTAAATATTTCAAAAGCGTCTTTTGCAAAAGCATTTGTGGTGATGTTTGTGGTGCTAGTAAAATATAATGCCGAAATAATTTTAGTTGGCATATTTTACAATTCGGAACATCGAAAGCTGCAATAATTCAAAGTACTAAAGTACTTAACAAAATCCTAACGTGTTCTTAGAAATTCTATCTAATGCATCATTGTACAACGTCAACCAATCTTTCCCAGGTCATGCGCATATAATTACAAACTGAGACGTTGGTATGGGTGTATTAGATTTGCTGTTTCGTACACAATAAAGTTTAAAAAACAAACAACTAAAACCATAAAACCTTGGACTTTTCCTAACACTGTTAATATACATTACGTAGTTCACTTTGTAAGGTGCGACATCGTTAATAATCTGATAATTGCATCCGATTACCTACATTCATGCACCTTCGCAACATCTAGATTGATTCCGAACTTATCTGAAATGAGGAACTTTCAATTATTTTTTATTTTAATTTTCATCCCAGAACACGTGCATGTGAATCTCTGTCCTTTTCTTACCTAAAAAGAAAGATGAGTGCAATATCCTCAATTACACAGTTTGATATTTTAAGGAAATAGATATATAAAAGTAGATGACATTCGATCTCCATGTCAGCAAAATTGTGTTTATAGTATTTTTACAGCGAAAATGGCAAACTACATGCAACTCCAAATGATGTGTAATTTATAGAAATTGTAATAAAAAAATGATTAGAACCTAGATCTATATATATTTACTTGTTTTGAAAGAAATGTCATAGTACCTTGTCATATACAAGTTTTAACAAAAGTTGAGCATTATAACATACTTTTTTTTATCTTGAATTGATTTAATTTTTGCTAAAGAAAAAGGTGGGGGTACTGTCCATATATGTTTGCCTTTTAAAGTAAAAAGACGAATGAGGATGATGTACCACCCACGATACAACTTTAAGAACAATTTGAAAGGTCTAGTGCATACAGTTTGTGAATTAGTGACCTAAACGCAAAAGTTGAACGTACAAATTATTAAGTTATCTGCCCTTACTTGGAGGGTCAAGGTCACTTCCACATTTGCTTTGTCACGTTGCGATGTACCACCCAAGATACAACAACAAGCAACGTTTGGAAGGTCTAGTGCATACAGTTTGTGAGAAAACGACCTAAACGCAAATCTTGTATGTTGACGCGGCCACCGCCACCGCTGCCGCCGGAAAAGCAACACCTGTGTCTCTTTTTTCTTCGAAAAGGCGAGACAAATACGAGTTTCGACTGGGGAGTGAGAGGTGCGGGGCGGGTGGGGGTGGGGCGAACACAGCTATAGGTGTAAGAATTGACCAAACAACACAGAAATATGTAAAAAAACACATCGAGTTTCAAGTGGTGGATCGATGCGGGAGTGGGGTGGGGGCAACATAGCTATATGTGTAAGAATTGACCAAACAACACAGAAATATGGTAAAAAATTAAATTCGAGTGTGGGGTGTGGGTATTGGCAACATAGCTAATAGCTATATGTGTAAGTATTGAGAAAAAACAAAACAGAAATATGTAAACAAAAAGCGAGGGGGGAGGGGTGTCAACATAGTAAGAATTGACCACATAATTTATTTTCTGTACATATTTCTGTGTTGTTTTGGTCAGTTCTTACACATAGCTATGTTGCCACTCCCAATCCCACCCCTCGCCTTCAACCGACGCCTCCCCACCCACTCGAAACACATTTTTAAATATTTTTCTTTTACATTTCAGTGTGATTTATGGTCAATTCTTACACATAAAGCTACGTTTCCCCCCCCCCCCCCCCCACCCCTCATCAACCTCAACGCGCCTTCCCCCCACCCCTCTCCCACACTTGAAACGCATTTAAAATTGTATTTTTTTCATATGTCTGTGTTATTTTTGGCCACTTCTTACACATAGCTATGTAGACCTTTCAAACGTTGCTTATAGTTGTATCTTGGGTGGTACATCGCAACGTGACAAAGCAAATGTGGAAGTGACCTTGACCCTCCAAGTAAGGGCAGATAACTTAATATTTTTTACGTTCAACTTTTGCGTTTAGGTCATTAATTCACAAACTGTATGCACTAGAACTTTCAAATTTTGCTTATAGTTGTATCGTGGGAGGAACATCGAAACGTGACAAATGTGGGTGTGACCTTGACCCTCCATCCAAAGAGCCAGCTCGAAATTCAAACCCAGATCGATATTCAAAATGGCTTGTTATACGATTAAAACGAATACCGATATCAGAGCCAGCTCGAAATTCAAACCCAGCTCGATATTCCATAATGTCTTGGTTCACGTTTAAAACGAATATCGATCTCAGAGCCAGCTGGAAAATCAAACCCAGCTCTGCATGCAAAATGACTGTGTATGTATAAAACGAATATCGATCTCAGATCCAGCATGAAATTCAAATCCAGCTCGATATTAAAAATGGCTTGGTGTATGTTTTAAACGGATATCGATCTCTGAGCCGGCTCGAAATTCAAACTTAGCTCGAAATTCAAAATGCGTTGTTCTATGTTTAAAATGAATACCGATCTCAGAGCCAGCTCGAAATTCAAACCCAGCTCTGCACTCAAAATGACTTTGTGTATGTTTAAAACGAATAGCGATCTCAGAGCCAGCTCGAAATGCAAATCCAGCTCTGTATTCAAAATGCCTTGTTATACGTTTAAAACGAATATCGATCTCAGAGCCACCTTGAAATTCAAACCCATCTCGATATTGAAAATGGTTTGTTATACGTCTAAAACGAATACCGATCTCAGAGCCAGCTCGAAATTCAAACCCAGATCGATATTCAAAATGACTTGGTTCACGTTTAAAACGAATACCGATCTCAGAGCCAGCTCGAAATTCAAACCCATCTCTGCATTCATAATGCCTTAGTGTATGTTTATAACGAATATCGATGTCAGAGCCAGCTCTAAATTCAAACCCAGCTCTGCATTCAAAATGATTTTGTGTATGTTTATAACGAATATCGATCTCAGAGCCATCTCTGTATTAAAACCCAGCTCTGCATTCATAATGCCTTGGTGTATGTTCACAACGAATATCGATCTCAGAGACAGCTCGAAATTCAAACCAAGCTGCCTTCTTATAAGTTTAACCGAATATCGATCTCAGAGGAGCCATCTCTGTATTCAAACCCAGCTCTGCATTCAAATGACTTGGTGTCAGTTTCAAACGAATATCGATCTCAGAGCCAGCTCTGTATTCAAACCCAGCTCTGCATTCAAAATGACTTGTATGTTTGTAACGAATATCGATCTCAGTGCCAGCTCGAAATTCAAACCCAAGTCTGTATTCCAAATGCCTTGTTATACGTTTAAAACGAATAACGATCTCAGAGCCAGCTCGAAATTCAAACCTAGCTCGATATTCAAAATGGCCTGTTATACGTTTAAAATGAATACCGATCTCAAAGCTAGCTCGCAATTCAAACCCAGCTCGATATTCAAAATGGCTTGATATACGTTTATAACGAATACCGATCTCTGCGCCAGCTCAAAATTCAAACCCAGCTCGATATTCAAAATGACTTGGTTCACGTTTAAAACGAATATCGATCTCAGAGCCAGCTCGAAATTCAAACCCAGGTCGATATTCAAAATGACTTGGTTCACGTTTAAAACGAATATCGATCTCAGAGCCAGCTCGAAATTCAAACCCAACTCTGTATTCATAATGCCTTAGTATATGCTTATAACGAATATTGATCTCAGAGCAAGCTCGAAATTCAAACCCAGCTCTGCATTAAAAATGATTTTGTGTATGTTTATAACAAATATCTATCTCAGAGCCATCTCTGTATTTAAACCCAGCTCTGCATTCAAAATGCCTTGGTGTACGTTTTCAACGAATACAGAGCCAGCTCGAAATTCAAACCAAGCTCTGTATTAAGTATGCCTTCTTATAAGTTTAACCGAATAATCATCCCAGAGCCATCTCTGTATTCAAATCAGCTCTGCATTCATAACGCCGTGGTGTACGCTTTAAACGAATATCGATCTCAGAGCCAGCTCGAAATTCAAACCCAGATCGTTATTCAAAATGGTTTGCTATACGTTTATAACGAATATCGATCTCAGAGCCAGCTCGAAATTCAAACCATGCTCTGCAATCAAAATGACTTCTTGCATGTTTAAAACGAATATCGATCTCAGAGCCAGCTCGAAATTCAAACCCAGCTCGATATTCAAATGACTTGGTTCACGTTTAAAACGAATATCGATCTCAGAGCCAGCTCGAAATTCAAACCCAACTCTGCATTCAAAATGATTTTGTGTTTGTTTAAAACGAATACCGATCTCAGAGCCAGCTCAGTATTCAAACACAGCTCTGCATTCTGAATGACTCGGTGTAAGTTTAAAATGAATATCGATCTCAGTGCCAGCTCGAATTCAAACCCAATTCTGCATTCATAATGCCTTAGTGTAGGTTTATAACGAATATCGATCTCAGAGCCAGCTCGAAATTCAAACCCAGCACTGCATTCAAAATGACTTTGTGTATGTGTATAAAGAATATCGATCTCAGAGCCATCTCTGTATTCAAACCCAGCTCTCCATTCATAATGCATTGGTGTACGTTTACAACGAATATCGATCTCAGTTCCAGCTCGAAATTCAAACCAAGCTCTGTATTCAGTATGCCTTCTTATGAGTTTAACCGAATATCGATCTCAGAGCCATCTTTGTATTTAAACCCAGCTCTGCATTCATAATGCCTTGATGTACGTTTCAAACGAATATCAATCTCAGAGCTAGCTCGAAATTCAAACCCAGCTCTGTATTCAGTATGCAGTATGAATTTGTCTATTCATTAGAATTGATCATATTTATACAAATCAGATTCTTATGAACGTTTATCCTTTAAACTTATAGAAATATGTGTGATTGAAACTTGCATACTTGGGCTTAAGTCTAAGAATATTCTCAGGAATGGTTGGTGAATTCCATGCCAGTTGAAGCTGGTTTGATTCATCAAATCTGGGATTTATTAAATCGTACGAACAACAACACAGGAAAAGCTTCACTTTCACGCACCCTAGCGGAGGTATAACTAATGTATACAAATATTAACTCATCTATTATAGTTTTATTGTTTTCTCATGAAAACAAGCATGAACAAATATATATGATATGTGTGCTGTTTCCGTGCACATGTGTCTGCCACGTGTGTTGTACATGTATGTGCGCCCACGTGTGATTGTCTGTCTGTCTGTCGGCCAGCCTGCGTGTGTGTCAGCCTGCGTGTTTGTCTGATGACATATTGTTTAAATACAATATATGGTCCAGTTATTTTCCGGTGATGTCCAGTTATTTCCCAGCTATGTCCAGTTATTTCCTTGTTTTACTGTCTAGTATATCACTGCCCTGAAATAATAGAGTATTGTAACGGATATTATGAGCGAGAAAAAATGAAAGATGAGATATGATGACATTGTTCAAATACAGTATATGGACCAATTTTTCTCCCGGCTGTGTTTAGTTGTTTCCCAGCGGTTATTTTCCTCTTACATTGGTACCGCTCTGATTTAATTGAGTGTTACTGGTTATACTATTGCCTCATTAATGAGGTTGACATTAGGGATGAGCGGGAAAACATTGGAGTTGAGATATGATAACATATTATTGAGCTACACAATAATGTCCATTTTTTTCCCTGCTGTGTCCAGTTATTTCCCGGCGGTTATTTTCCTCTAACAATGGTACTGCTCTGATCTAATAGAGTGTTATTGGTTATACTATTGCCTCTTTAGTGAGGTTGGCATGAGAGATGAGCGGGAAAAAATTGGAGATGAGATATGATAACATATTATTGAGATACACAATAATGTCCAGATTTTTCCCGGCTGTGTTCAGTTATTTCCCGGCGGTTATTTTCTCTAACAATGGTATCGCTCTGATTTAATATAGTGATATTGGTTATACTATATGTACATGTTACACTTCATATTATTTATATTTCTGATGTTAATTTATGACAGCTTCGAAACGTTTAACAATCAATTTGTGTTTGGCGCCACACATTAAAGGTTACAATCTTCCTCCAACCTTTACATACTGGATATTTTTCTGACATTTATTTATTTTGTCAATGTCTGATGCATCAACTCATGTGGTCCTGGGGAATTGATTTATAGAAATACCAATTAAAGGTTCTTAGAAAGCATGTTAAGCTTCTGACCGAGTTTTTAGGGTCAATTTACATAATGTGGTCGTTATTTGGTCTCACATACTTCCTAGGTTTTCATGGCTTTAGCCTAACCACCCTTTTGCAATAGAATGGGCCAGAAAGAGGCTAAACAGTTATGCTGCTAAGGCGATAATAGATATTGGGGGCCATTATCTGTTTTACGAAGACATTCAGGCTGATGATACTTGTCTTGAACCGGATGGTGTTCATTTATCAAATGTGGGGAACAACATGTTTCTTAACCAGTTTCTGGTTGAATTTTAATGTTTCATTAAAAATGGGCAGTGCTAAGGAAATATATACTTTTTTGGCACCGTTTCTGTTTTGGGCGTGGCAATTGGATATTTTGCTTTTGATACGCACTCTTCGCTGCTGCCAAAAATAAAAATGTTTCCTCCGTTTTTGGCGGTGGATGGGAGCCTGGACACTCCATGATGGGAGCGGCCTGGCGCCCATCCATATGGCGGGCAGCGAAGGTGTGAAAGGAAGGATACTTTATTCATGTCCGTACGAATTGCTAAAGAACATTTGAATTGATTGAATTCGGTGCACTTGTAATTGTGCTTGAATATCAACCGTGCTTTCAACACTTGCTTAAATGCTTATCAGAAAAGTTGCTTTCATAATGAACATTTAATTTGGTGCACATGTATTTATGTCCTTAATATTGTAATATTCAATTTGCTTTATTGCTTAATGCTTTCTACTGTAAGGGCTTGCCATAATGTTCTGTTGTGCTTACTGGCAGCCCAATTGTTAAGCCCCATGATTGGGGCTTGTTTATCAATCCATGCCACGCCCAATATTTGCCAAATATATTAAAGTTTAAAAAATATTTTATGTGTTGTTATTACAGTGCGCTCCAATAATACTGACTATAAAAAATCTATTTTATAGTCTCAGTTATTGGAGGACACGTGTAATTTTCACGGTGCATTTGTTCGTACATGTACACCGGCATGTTGATTTGTTTACAAATAGGTAAGATTTGCTTTGAGCTTACATTTAAATACTTACATTCCCTCCCTCCCTGCACACAGGATCATTTGATTAAAATCGATAATATTGTCATGCAGTTGTATAAGTACAACAAGTTTATTTAAGACAGTTTAAATATGTGTCAATACTTCTATTCAAAAGATAGCATTTTATGTTGCAAGATCATGTTGCTTTTTCTGAGTTATATATTTTCAGTTGATGCCTTCACCTGGATCCACTTACCTAGTCAACAATTACTGGTGTGGCATGGACATTCAGTGCACTTACATACTTGATGGAACATTTGGATCGCAACTAATTGATGTGTTTAAGTGTTGTAGTGTTTAATAATCGGCGGGCAGCGAAGGTGTGAAAGGAAGGACATATAAGTTTGAGTTTAACGTTATTCAGCTCCTGTATACCCAGAGACTGAATTGTAATCTAAACATAAATTATATACACATTTGCTGTGCGTACGAATTGCTAAAGAACATTTGAATTGATTGAATTCGGTGCACTTGTAATTATGCTTGAATATCAACCGTGCTTTCAACACTTGCTTACATGCTTATCAGAAGCGTTGCTTTCATAATGAACATTTAATTTGGTGCACATGTATTTATGTCCTTAATATTGTAATATTCAATTTGCTTTATTGCTTAATGCTTTCTACTGTAAGGGCTTGCCATAATGTTCTTTTGTGCTTACTGGCAGCCCAATTGTTAAGCCCCATGATTGGAGCTTGTTTATCAATCCATGCCACTCCCAATATTTGCCAAATATATTAAAGTTTAAAAAATATTTTATGTGTTGTTATTACAGTGCGCTCCAATAATACTGACTATAAAAAATCTATTTTATAGTCACAGTTATTGGAGGACACGTGTAATTTTCACGGTGCATTTGTTCGTACATGTACACCGGCATGTTGATTTGTTTACAAATAGGTAAGATTTGCTTTGAGCTTACATTTAAATACTTACATTCCCTCCCTCCCTGCCCAAAGGATCATTTGATTTAAATCGATAATATTGTCATGCAGTTGTATAAGTACAACAAGTTTATTTAAGACAGTTTGAATATGTGTCAATACTTCTATTCAAAAGATAGCATTTTATGTTGCAAGATCATGTTGCTTTTTCTGAGTTATATGTTTTCAGTTGATGCCTTCACCTGGATCCACTTACCTAGTCAACAATTACTGGTGTGGCATGGACATTCAGTGCACTTACATACTTGATGGAACATTTGGATCACAACTAGTTGATGTGTTTAAGAGTTGTAGTGTTTAATAATCGGCGGGCAGTGAAGGTGTGAAAGGAAGGACATATAAGTTTGAGTTTAACTTTATTCAGCTCCTGTATACCCAGAGACTGAATTGTAATCTAAACATAAATTATATACACATTTGCTGTGCGTACGAATTGCTAAAGAACATTTGAATTGATTGAATTCGGTGCACTTGTAATTATGCTTGAATATCAACCGTGCTTTCAACACTTGCTTACATGCTTATCAGAAGCGTTGCTTTCATAATGAACATTTAATTTGGTGCACATGTATTTATGTCCTTAATATTGTAATATTCAATTTGCTTTATTGCTTAATGCTTTCTACTGTAAGGGCTTGCCATAATGGTCTTTTGTGCTTACCGGCAGCCCAATTGTTAAGCCCAAATGATTGTATTCATACTAAAATCTATGATAAGAGAGATGATTTCAATTTTAATATCGTTAACTATCTACACCTGGATGGAGATGTACCTCGTGCTACCTCATATGGGGTGTATATCTCCCAGCTCATTCGATTTGCTAGAGCGTGTAATGATGTTATAGACTTCAATGATCGAAAATCAAGTTATTATGAAACTTCTTCAGCAGGGTTTTCGTTATCACAAACTACGTAGATCTTTCTCTAAATTCTACCGCCGCAACGAGGGCCTGCTGGAAAAGAACAACACAAACCTTAAAACACTTCTGCGACTAGGCATATCATAACCCTCATTTTATGGAGATGTGAAAAATACTGAAAATATATAACTCAGAAAAAGCAACATGATCTTGCAACATAAAATGCTATCTTTTGAATAGAAGTGTTGACACATATTTAAACTGTCTTAAATGAACTTGTTGTACTTATACAACTGCAAGACAATATTATCGATTTAAATCAAATGATCCTGTGTGCAGGGAGGGAGGGAATTTAAGTTTTTAAATGTAAGCTCAAAGCAAATCTTACCTATTTGTGAACAAATCAACATGCCGGTGTACATGTACGAACAAATGCACCGTGAAAATTACTCGTGTCCCCCAATAACTGTGACTATAAAATAGATTCTTTATAGTCAGTATTATTGGAGAGCACTGTAATAACAACAAATAAAATATTTTTTAATCAATATTGAGTATGTCATCAAGATCATTAACAAAAATAAAATTTCTATCAATATATCGTTTACTATATAAACATTTTTTTCCAGTCTTAATTGTATCATTGAGACAAACTGGTTCCATTAATATTTTATTCAATGAATTTGGAGCAAGTTCTGTTTTTAGCTGGCTCAATGAACTATATACATCATTCCAAAATGGGTGTCTATCTTGTTCAAGTTGTTGTCAATAAAATTTTGCCCATATTTGGCATGTGCCTTTGCAAAGGCGTACATAGTTTCAAAAAGATGGCACTATTTTGTAGTAACCATGTTTTGTCTGATTATCCAAGTGACCTTTACGGCTGTCATAAATTATTCTATATTTAACACCACGTGACCGTCAGGGCTGTCATGAAGTATTCTATATTTAACATATTTAGTCCTCCTTCATCATAATACTGATTTACGATATCTCTTTTTATTTTGTCGACTATTCCATATATATTCATAAAAAAATGAATTTTACTGCTTGATTTTTATTTGGCGACTATTCCATATATATTCATCAAATAATACATTTTACTGCTTGATTATTATTTTGTCGACTATTCCATATATATTCATGAAATAATGAATTTTACTGCTTGATTATTATTTTATCGACTATTCCATATATATTCATAAAATAATGAATTTTACTGCTTGATTATTATTTTGTCGGCTATTCCATATATATTCATAAAATAATGAATTTTACTGATTGATTATTATTTTGTCGACTGGACTATTCCATATATATTCATAAAATAATGAATTTTACTGCTTGATTATTATTTTGTCGACTGGACTATTCCATAAATATTCATAAAATAATGAATTTACTAGCTTGATTATTATTTTGACGACTATTCCATATGTATTCATAAAATAATGAATTTTACTGCTTGATTATTATTTTGACGACTATTCCATATGTATTCATAAAATAATGAATTTTACTGCTTGATTATTATTTTGTCGACTGGACTATTCCATATATATTCATAAAATAATGAATTTTACTGCTTGATTATTAATTTGTCGACTATTCCATATGTATTCATAAAATAATGAAATTTACTGCTTGATTATTATTTTATCGACTATTCCATATATATTCATAACATAATGAATTTTACTGCTTGATTATTATTTTGACGACTATTCCATATATATTCACTAAATAATGAATTTTACTGCTTGATTATTATTTTGTCGACTATACCATATATATTCATTAAATAATGAATTTTACTGCTGGATTATTATTTTGACGACTATTCCAAATATATTCATTAAATAATGAATTTTACTGCTGGATTATTATTTTGACGACTATTCCAAATATATTCATTAAATAATGAATTTTACTGCTTGATTATTATTTTGTCGACTATACCATATATATTCATAAAATAATGAATTTTACTGCTTGCTTATTATTTTGACGACTGGACTATTCCATACATATTCATAAAATAATGAATTTTACTCCTTGATTATTACTTTTCGACAATTCCATATATAATCATAAAATAATGAATGTACTGCTTGATTATTATTTTGTCGACTATTCCATATATATTCATTAAATAATGAATTTTACTGCTGGATTATTATTTTGACGACTATTCCAAATATATTCATTAAATAATGAATTTTACTGCTTGATTATTATTTTGTCGACTATACCATATATATTCATAAAATAATGAATTTTACTGCTTGCTTATTATTTTGACGACTGGACTATTCCATACATATTCATAAAATAATGAATTTTACTGCTTGATTATTACTTTTCGACTATTCAATATATAATCATAAAATAATGAATGTACTGCTTGATTATTATTTTGACGACTATTGCATATGTATTCATAAAATAATGAATTTTACTGCTTGATTATTATTTTGTCGACTATTCCATATGTATTCATAAAATAATGAATTTTACTGCTTGATTATTATTTTGTCGACTATTCCATATATATTCATAAAATAATGAATTTTACTGCTTGATTATTATTTTATCCACTATTCCATATATATTCATAACATAATGAATTTTACTGCTTGATTATTATTTTGACGACTATTCCATTTATATTCATTAAATAATGAATTTTACTGCTTGATTATTATTTTGTCGACTATACCATATATAATCATAAAATAATGAATTTTACTGATTGCTTATTATTTTGACGACTATTCCATATATAATCATAAAATAATGAATGTACTGCTTGATTATTATTTTGACGACTATTCCATATATATTCATAACATAATGAATTTTACTGCTGGATTATTATTTTGACGACTATTCCATATGTATTCATAAAAAAATGAATTTTACTGCTTGATTATTATTTTGTCGACTATTCCATATATATTCATAAAATAATGAATTTTACTGCTTGATTATTATTTTGACGACTATTCCATATATATTCATAAATAAGGAATTTTACTGCTTGATTATTATTTTGTCGACTGGACTATTCCATATATATTCATAAAATATTGAATTCTACTGCTTCATTATTATTTTGACGACTATTCCATATATATTCATAAAATAATGAATTTTACAGCTTGATTATTATTTTGTCAACTATTCCATATATATTCTAAAAATAATGAATTTTACTGCTTGATTATTATTTTGTCGACTGGACTATTCCATATATATTCATAAAATAATGCATTTTACAGCTTGATTATTATTTTGACGACTATTCCATATATATTCATAAAATAATGAATTTTACAGCTTGATTATTATTTTGTCGACTGGACTATTCCATATATATTCATAAAATAGTTTGGCTATTGCCGCTTGTTAAAAATAGCCAGCTTTATTTTCGCGTACGAGTATAGTTGAGGGAGATGCCGACTTGTACTATTGAATCACTTAACAACTGCGCATGCGCGATAAAGTTTAATTCCTCTTCCATCTCTTCTGCGAAAAAGAAAGTTCGAAGTAAATTATCATCCGAGTAATCTTAACGATTTTAAACATGTGCGGTCGTGGTAAAGATAGGGTTGATGCCAGATCAATAAAACGAACGACCGGAAGCCAATCTGTGGGGACGATGGCCCCATCGGCAACGAAGAAGGCAAAGAAATCGGAGACACCGGCGATGGCTCCGGAGAATATTGAAACCGTTCGTCGACATGCGGACGAGGAAGAGATCGTGATCGACCCAACCAGCAAGGATAATACTAAACAGCGCCCGTTTATTGATTTCGAACGATTGCTTAATAAATCCGGAATAATTGACGAGCCGAATGGTATTGATTTGGGTCAGACTGATGTTCAGCCAATCTTGAGGTGTGGAGGTGACGATGTCGCGATTCACGTCCCTTTGCAAATTTGGCAAAAAATTTGGCAAAATCATTATATCAATATGGCGGTTTTACTTAAGGGAAATATTGAATTGCTAGAAATGTGCGCGGGTACTGGTTCGTTGGTGGTCAATGCCAACGGTGTGTTGGAATCCAGATCAAAACATGTCAACGAAAAAATTCCAAATATTGAAAAATGGACCGATGCTTTCTTGGTATTCATGTGCATTTACATTAAAAGACAAAGCGGCTGAATTAATTCAGTACATGTCCCTGATTAGGGAGGCCGCCTAAGCTACATAACTAACTCATGCATAATCCTCTATTTACGTATTTGAACCGAAATATGCGTTATATTAATCCAATTAAAATGTTCAAACTTAATAAATATTAGACTTTCGACATTTGTTATTATTCAGGTCAAGTTTCAAGTGATCGTGACGTTTGCATCGATAAATATTGCCCGCAACATTTGATGCAAAAGATTCAAAACGACAATATGGCGGAAATAGTAAACACAACTGTAAATCAAAACAAGTGGGGGTGTCACTACAATCGATAAAGGTGCAATTTGATCATTGCAACTTGGTATACGAGGGGCATTCGAAAAGTTTTGAGACTGGCCTCGTAAAATAAAACATCCGCAGAGTAGTCTCCCCTTTATATACCCTTAAGACACTGATGAACCACACTGCCAACGGCCCTTCTCGAGTTATAACGACGTCCGACGAGCATCTTTTTCAGCTTTTGGAAACAGAAAAAAGTCACACGTACTAAGATCCGGCGAGTATGGTGGGTGTTGAAGCCATATAACATGTTCATCTCGAAGAAGTTGTTGTCCTATAGTACTTTTATGTGAAGATGCATTGTCATGTATGAGATGTATGCCCTTTAAACCAGTCCTTGGACAAAGTTTAACATAGTGATTTTTCACTTATTTTAAGACCTTGTCCCTATAAAACTTTCGCGTAACATATTTTCCTGGAGCACTAGGTATCCGCACAATTGGACCATTTGAATTGATGAAGTGTAGAGAACCTTCTTCGCACGTTTTGTCCTTTTGGCAACTACGGGTCTTTTTTGCCCTTTTCTCAGCCATTGTTTATTATTCATCCGTCGTTGAGGTTCAAAATAATATATCCAGTGTCTCATCACCTGTTATGAGCTCATTTAACATCATTTCATCGGCAGTTCAATATGTTTTCAAGAGTTCTTTACATTTCACTCGTTGTGCCCTTTGCTCTTTGATCAATAGATTGGATACCCACCGTACACATACCTTGTTTAATTGTAAACAATTTGTTAAAATCTCATAAACACTTCCCGTTGATATGCTCACTGACGCAGCTATCTCAGAAACAGTATATATTGAATCTTCCTTTAGCTGCGATGTTTCTTGAGGACAATGAAGTCTTTCATCTTCCGACATGGTCAAGATATTTAACGTTAGTTATTCCCTCTTTAAACACGTTCAGTCTCCTGTAGAAACAGAAGAATGCCCATAAAAGTGTTTAACTTCACAAATGATTTGTTTCACAGAAATATTTAAAGCGCAACACATTTTTATTTACTATAGAAAATGGTCAGTGTATATGAGTACGCTCTAATCAAAACCGTGTAACACTATAATACCTTGACGAATTGTGATAACATTCCTATTGAAATTACCTACAAAATCACGTAAAAATCGTGCCTGTATCCGGCCTAATTTCTACGGAAGCGCATCAGTCTCAAAACCTTTTGAATGCCCCTCGTATGTGTACAGTAACATCAACTGATCGATATTTTAGGCGAAATTATTGTAAAAATTCGAAAAAGCCAATTAAAAATAAAAAGGCTGTTAGGGTCAAACAAGGCTCGGATTACTTTCATTTGTGGGTGCTTTTTTTACATATGGACGTCTCATTGCGATTGACCAAAAACGGTATAGACATCACAATTTCAGACCGTAAACCCTACTCGTTTAAAATTCAATACCTCAAATAAACCACAACTAATAACTACACGCTCCCAACCTAATCAATAAATGATTAATCTTCCATTTCAAATTACATTTATGGCAAATTTAGATATATTAACATCAATAAACAGTCAGAGTTTACAATATATGGTTTTTGTCAACTCGTTTCATTGTATTGCGTCGCTATAGGTAAATACACATTCAAACTGAGGCACGTGCTCTTTTACACAGATTGAAGTAGAATACATGTGTGGTTTAGTTGATTTAAAATAACTTATTACGTACCAACATGTGTGTTGTTTTTTTGTTATTAACCTTTAGGTGTGAAGTGGATAACACATGCTCGATCTTCACTTCAGGTAACTTGTACGTTTATAAAATTAGTGCTTAAGTTTAAATTGACTTTATATCTAGCGCAAAAAGATAATCTGCGCACTTGTCAAAACATAAACAAGTCAATCGCATATGCGCATCGGAGACATATAAAACATCGTCTCGCGGCTCTAAGACGTGTATGTTTATGCACTCATATGTTACAATATCTGTATGAAATAGAACAGTATTGTAAGCAACACATGCAAACGGATTGAACCACAAGTTGTTGCAACTTAAGTTACAGTTTTCTTCATTCTGGCTGAGAAATGTAAATAGACATATAAACAAGCAAAAAATGCTAAAATTACCACAACTTTTAAATTGTATAGTTCTGAATCTTAAAGCTACAGAGTCCCTATATCAATCGATTTCTTCTTTAACTTCATGTTCACCAGCTCATGTCGAAATCGGGTATTTAAGCGAGCAAATATAGCGCATGAAATCATTTACTGTAATTACATCGACCAGTGCACATCGTACCTATACACAGGTAACAGTAATTTTTACCGAAAAAAAAAAGTTGGCTTCTTTCGGGGCTCGAACACACGACCTTCTGATTTCAAGTCCTGTGCTCTATCCACTGAACTACAACGCTACTTGAGAAAATAGTATACTAACTACCATATATTATGAGGCAAAATAACTTTACATATTTGAACGCAACTAAAGATGGATCAATACATATGCAGTCCATATTGTCGCACGTGTAAATTAACATTGCCTGGTGTAATACTGTATCTTATCAATATGGAACTAATACTTCGTCTCAAATCAACCATATATCGACTTGTTATTTAGCGCTAAAAATGCTACACAATACCAATAAATAGCAGTGGTCTAGAGGTTCAGCGTACATCTTCCAAATTCTACAAGTGCAAGGCTGTGGTTCAAATCCCATTCCGGGCAACTATTTGTTTATCACATATATTCTGGAGCCGTATATTTATCGATGTTACCTGTACGGAGGCTAAATAAAAATGTGAAATTTTACGTATTGATTTCTCCTTATATACCGACTTTTGGGGTGTTCGTCGATTTGAAACTACTTCACACGTGACTCATTCATATTCATGAGTTATTACCAGTTAAAATAGGGAGATGAATTTACATAAGTTTTCATCGAAAGCTTGTTTTCAAATCCTGTTCATGTACCATTGAAACATTGTTCATTACATTTCTTGAATAAATACTGTTTAAACCAAAATAGGGACTGTACAGCTTTAAGCTACATAACATGAATGAGCCACGGGTGCAGTAGTTTCAGTTCGATGAGCATCCATCCATTGCAAGAGTCGGTAGATATAGTATTCTTGCATACCGGACAAGGTTATCCGTCATTTTACCGGGGCTAGATATTTCCATCTCACCCTAGGGTCGAGATAAAATTCACGCGCGCCAACATCCGGTATGCAGGAAAACATGCAAAACGTTAGTAGCTGGCGGCGTCGACGCAAAACACGTCTCTGATATGCAAGAAAAAGAATCTATCATGGGTATTTGGTTCAGATAGGGAATTCCAACCCTCGGTATAAGTGTTTTAATCGGAACCTCGGCAGAGCCTCGGTTCCGATAAAAACACTTATACCTCGGGTTGGAATTCCCTATCTTCACCGGATACCCATGAAAGATTCTCATAAGCCGGTAATCGATATGTAACATATCACATCTTCATCCAGCCTTCTTATAGATAAATATACGTCTTTCGAATACATTTCTCTACAAATAGTTGCGCTTAGCGAGATTTGAACTAGTAACATTAAGCTCTTTTTTACTCTTCAAACTTGAAGATAACCACTACACTACCGATATTTGTCGATGCTTTGTAACATTGCTAACACTAAGTAAGCATTACACAACACAAATATATAAAGTTGTTTTGCGAATGAACCCGAGTTCGAATTTGATAAGGTATAGTTTTAAACCACGCAAGGTTAATTTACATGTGCGACATGATGAACTATATAATACATATTGAGACGCGTTAGACAATGTAAAGTTATTTTCCAATTGTGATGGATAGTACTAAACAAGAAGCGCTAAAGCTCAGTGATAGTAATTCTGACTTAATCAGAACGTCGTTTGTTCTAATCCTGGGAGAGAAAAACTTGTTTCTGAAAATTACAGGGCTACCTGTGAACAGGTACAATATGCACTACTTCACGGCTATAAGATAAATATGGTGTCCTGCATTCATGTGATTGCAGGGCTACCTGTGACCAGGTGACCAGGTACGATATGCACTACTTCACGGCTAAGATAAATGTGATATCCTGCATTTATGTGATTGCTTAAATTCCCAAGTTCGGTAATATTATATTATATATGTCATGGATAAATGTCCCCTATTATAACGAGGTAATGATGTATTATCATTTAACTTGGTCAAGGTCAGTGTTAGTGTTACTATAGATAGAAAACAAATGTGTTTGTCTTAATAGTGATAGAAATCTAAGAAGAGGACATTTCAGACAAATATTCCTCCACATATGAATATGAAAACTGATATTACTGTAAAGATTAGAATGGTTAAGGTTACTAGTGTCTCTGTTATATGAATAAGAAACAAATCTTTACGTAAAAACATCTTGCATTAAATGTGGATTCCAAGATCCTTTGATACCATTTGTCGCCAAGTTTGTTTTGGCAAGCTCAAATACGTTACATAGAACCATGATTTTAGTTCTCTAAATTAAGGATCGTTCAAGGCGTTAAACGTCTACTGTTTCTATAAATTGGAAGATCGTTTCCGCTCAGTGTCTTTAGTGTCTTTAACGGTCTCAAAAAAACAAATGTTTGTTGTGATATCGTCAGTACATTTGAGATTACTTGTCAGATTACTCGGGCCATGGTCACTGTTACTATAAATATAATGTTGGATTCCAATCAATATATTTAGTTTTTGTATGCACTAGACCTTTCAAACTTTGCTGATAGTTGTATCTTGGATGGTACATCGCAACGTGACAAAGCAAATGTAGAAGTGGCCTTGACCCTCCAAGCAAAGGGCAGATAACTTAATAATTGTTACCTTCAACTTTTGCGTTTAGGTAATTTTTTCACAATATGTACTAGACCTTTCAAACTTTGCTTATAGTTGTAACTCGAGTGGTGCATTGCAACGTAACAAAGCAAATGTGGAAGTGACATTGTGTCCCTCCAAGCAAAGGGCAGATAACTTAATAATTGTTACCTTCAACTTTTGCGTTTAGGTCAATTTCTCACAAACTGTACGATTTAGAAACGAAATTGTAGGAGTGAGAAACCAACTTAATATAAGAAAATACATATTATGACTATCGCAAGAAAAGAAGTTCATCGAAGACGAGTTCAATGCATGTGTGCACTTTTTTTTTTTTAACTACATCACGTGTTAGGTTTATCAAATGCAAAAACCTAACAAGGTTGGAATTCTGTACTTTGGCCCGCCCACCCATCGGTTCTATCGATATGCTTGTTATTCGCAGACGATATTAATTACGTCATACATATTAAACTG
Source organism: Cyrtodaria siliqua (assembly GCA_037043455.1). Taxonomy (NCBI): domain Eukaryota; kingdom Metazoa; phylum Mollusca; class Bivalvia; order Adapedonta; family Hiatellidae; genus Cyrtodaria; species Cyrtodaria siliqua. The sequence goes on along the minus strand of JAWPHD010000162.1, from coordinate 94,536 downwards.
ATCTATTTCATAATATCAATTTGAGTATGCGCATTCTTTTGTTCCAGAAACCGCATTACGGCAACATAACAACATTCACAGTCGTCATTCAAAAACATGGATACAGAGCAGTTGCCATTCCAGTACACGGTGTGCAGTAAAAGATTTATCCAGACAGCCAGACTTAACAGTCATATGCGCATACATACTGGTGAGAAACCATATACGTGTAGCGTGTGTAGTAAAGGATTTACCGAGTCAAGCAATCTTAACAGTCATATGCACATACATACTGGAGAGACACCAGTTAAGTGTAGCGTGTGCAGTAAAGGATTTACACAGTCAGGCAATCTTAGAAAACACATGCTCATACATACAGGCGAGACACCATATAAGTGTAGCGTGTGCAGTAAAGGATTTACACAGTCAGGCAATCTTAGAAAACACATGCTCATACATACAGGCGAGACACCATATAAGTGTAGCGTGTGCAGTAAAGGATTTACACAGTCATGCGATCTTAAAAAACACATGCGCATACATACAGGTGAGACACCATATAAGTGTAGCGTGTGCAGTAAAGAATTTACCACGTCAGACAATCTTAACAGCCATATGCGCATGCATACTGGGGAGAAACCATATAAGTGTAGCGTGTGCAGTAAAAGATTTACAAATTCAGGCAATCTTAAAAACCACATGCGCATACATACAGGCGAGACACCATATACGTGTAGCGTGTGCAGTAAAGGATGTACACAATCAGGCGATCTTAAAAAACACATGCGCATACATACAGGTGAGAGACCATATACGTGTAGCGTGTGCAGTAAAGGATTTACAAATTCAGGCAATCTTAAAAAACACATGCGCATACATACAGGCGAGACACCATATAAGTGTAGCGTGTGCAGTAAAGGATTTACACAGTCAGGCGATCTTAAAAAACACATGCGCATACATACAGGTGAGAGACCATATAAGTGTAGCGTGTGCAGTAAAGAATTTACACAGTCAGACAATCTTAACAGCCATATGCGCATACATGCAGGTGAGAAACCATATACGTGTAGCGTGTGTAGTAAAGGATTTACCGAGTCAAGCAATCTTAACAGTCATATGCACATACATACTGGAGAGACACCATATAAGTGTAACGTGTACAGTAAAGGATTTACACAGTCAGGCGATCTTAAAAAACACATGCGCATACATACATACAAGCGAGACACCATATAAGTGTAGCGTGTGCAATAAACGATTTACCGTGTCTAACAAGCTTTGCAAACACATGCGTATACATACATACGAGACACCAGATACGTAAAGCTAGCACATTGCATCTTTATCAAGGCATCTTTAAAGACCTGTGTGCATCCGTGCATCTGAGCAACCAATTGGGTCAAGTGTATCATATGGAACAACGGATTCACAGTCATGAAGTATATGAGTACAGATGATAAAGACATGTGTGTATAGCAAATTATTTAACATACTGATCTTTAAAATATCCATGCACACTCATGAAGGAGAGGTAATATGTAAGAGTAGTCTTTGGATCAAAGTATTTGTCAGGTAAAGTGATTTTAAACAACACATTCGTTCATATATACGCAATATTCTATGAGATGAGGTAACCTGTACAGCAACATGTATAACTCCCGTCAAGTAGACGTTCACTGTCCACTGTTCACACATACATGACAAACTATTTGATTGAACTGTCATCCCGATACATGTAACATACCCTGTTTGGGAACCAGCCATACTATTTGTATTCAATCCGATACAAAATTGATAGTGTAGTCACTTGTGGCACTAGGCTGGTACGTGAGATGTCGGAAATTGTAATATACTCAAAGTGAAATCCAGGCTGGTTCAGAAACTTCCATGATGATGACTGATATACACAGTGTTGGAAACATACTACGTCTTTACTTTAAATCAGGATTTATATATCATACCTGGAGATGATCAATACTGACATGGTAGTTTCTATACCGATAATTAAAAACGGTAACATCTTGACGTATGTTATGCAGCCAGTCTTGTGAGCTTCCATCTGAAATGAATGGCACGTACTCGGTGTGGAATACCTGTTTGATTATTCAGTATGTTTTCCAGCAGTCTCGTGACCTTAATGAATGACACGTTCTCGGTGTGGGATACCTGTTTGATTATTCAGTATGTTATGCAGCCAGTCTCGTGAGCTTCCATCTGGAATGAATGACACGTACGCTGTGTGGAATACCTGTATGATTATTCAGTATGTTATGCAGCCAGTCTCGTGAGCTTCCATCTGGAATGAATGACACGTACTCTGTGTGGAATACCTATTTGATATTCAGTATGTTTTACAGCCAGTCTCGTGACCTTCAATCTGTAATGAATGACACGTACTCTGTGTGGAATACCTGTTTGATATTCAGTATGTTTTACAGCCAGGCTCGTGACCTTTCATCTGGAAGGAATGACACGTACTCGGTGTGGAATACCTGTTTGATTTTTCAGTATGTTATACAGCCAGTCTCGTGACCTTCCATCTGGAATGAATGACACGTACTCGGTGTGGAATACCTGTTTGATATTCAGTATGTTTTACAGCCAGGCTCGTGACCTTCCATCTGGAATGAATGACACGTACTCGATGTGGAATACCTGTTTGATTTTTCAGTATGTTATACAGCCAGTCTCGTGACCTTCAATCTGGAATGAATGACACGTACTCTGTGTGGAATACCTGTTTGATATTCAGTATGTTTTACAGCCAGGCTCGTGACCTTCCATCTGGAATGAATGACACGTACTCGGTGTGGAATACCTGTTTGATTTTTCAGTATGTTATACAGCCAGTCTCGTGACCTTCCATCTGGAATGAATGACACGTACTCGGTGTGGAATACCTGTTTGATATTCAGTATGTTTTACAGCCAGGCTCGTGACCTTCCATCTGGAATGAATGACACGTACTCGGTGTGGAATACCTGTTTGATTTTTCAGTATGTTATACAGCCAGTCTCGTGACCTTCCATCTGGAATGAATGACACGTACTCGGTGTGGAATACCTGTTTGATTATTCAGTATGTTATACAGCAAGTCTCGTGACCTTCCATCTGGAATGAATGATACGTACTCGGTGTGTAATACATTTCGTGAATTTGAAGAAAAAACTTTTAATTATTATTTGTATTTACCTTTTCTGCTGATCTTGTGACTTCCATTAGCGCATTAGGTTTTCTACATACATATTGCCTAATATGTATAGCCCGTTTAGCTCAGTCAGGAGCGACGTTGATTATCGCGAGCTCGCTATTATTACCCGAGAGTGTAATTTTAGTTTGGGCTGCGAGTTCAAACGCACAAATCGAGCCGACCCTCTTTTTTTGTACCGCGATTGAATTATTCCGTTAAACAATCTTGCATTTAATTAGTAAATATTCAATAATGTTTAGTGGGTAATGTTTGTGAAAGTAATTAGTGTGTGTTTTGTAAGCTAAAAGTTACGGACATTGTCCCTTTAAAGAGTTCGTGCTAAATGACAGAAGTAGAGCAAACCTTATGCAACTGTTTATAGTCACAGTTATATTAACCTTTGGAACAGGAGACTTAACTTAAGGTACAATCTTGATTTGAACAAAAATACAGGGGACTAAAAAATCGAAAATAAAAAATGTTGCGTTTTTAAATGTACTGAGTGAATTGACACCAATTACTTTTCTAGATCGCCTATAGTCCCTTTAAACTTATCCTGATAATTTCTATATTTAATCAATCTCATTAAAATCGGACCCTTTATCACGCTACGATACTCTACACTACTAAGGATCTGATGACTTCGCATTGGAGGTCACGTCAGATTGACCTTACGATTAGCCAATCAGATTTCAGGCTGCTTCACTACACATGTCGCATTTCAGTCAAATGCTATGGAGCAGTCTACACTCGGTATTGAAAGAGACAATGTCCGTCGTTTAGCTTATAAAACACACACAAATTGCGTTGACAAATATAACACTGACATCAACCATTATTGAATATTTGCTGAAAAAACATAATTGTTTGTACGAATTCAATAGCGGTAAAAAAAAAAGAAACCTACCGCTTTGTAGGGTTGAACTCGTAACCCACAGTAAAATTATACTCGCGGCTAATACCTGTCTACCTCGCTACCGACTGCGCTACCTGGCCAAATGTATTGATACGTACTATATAGAAAACCTAATCTTGTAATTTAATGTTCTCTGTAGAATAATGTTCTGAATGTTTTTCCAAAAATAAATGACTGGTTTTCTTTGAATTCTTGCATCACATGCCCCTCACCGCTGTAGGTTCGATTCCTCAGGGGCCTAGGAATCTTTATGTGAGGAAGCTATCAAGCTGACTTGCGGAACGTCGGTGGTTCTAACAAGGTGCCCGCCCGTACACGAAAATTGCCCGGAGGGGCACCTGAGGTCTTCCTCCACCAGTGGAAGCTGGAAAGTCGCCATAAGACCTTAGCTGTTGGTGTGACTATAAAATCCATTTCAATTCGTATTCTTGCTGTAAAACATGCCATTTAGTAAATTTCTTTGAATTTATCGTGCAATCCCCAGCTTTACCACACGGCGACTTTATCTTGTTCGGATATGTGTTTTATGTGGATTTTTGTTTGTTTAGTTCACTCGAACATCATCTAAATTGCATATGAAACGCGCGATTTCATTGGTTAATTGAATTGATAGTCTCATGAATATTGATTAAATGAAAGGTCGATCTGATGTGATCTGCAAGGCAAAGTCGTCAGATCATATAGCGGAGAGATTCAAAGCCTAAATAGGATTTGATTTTAATGAGATTGAGATTTAATAGCGAGTTTACTTCTTTAGAATTTGATATGGTAATATTATGTTGATATATGTTTCTCTGTGTCAAATTATTAAAAAATAATATCAAACTGAGTACCTGTAAATATTAACAACCCATATTCATAATTTGTCCCAATTCCCACTTTGCGCACGGACGATTCCGGAATTGAACCGCGCTTTTTGAGAATTCCAATAATGCCGCGTATTTTAAGAATTCTTATTTTGCGCAGGGCAATTCCGGATTTGTCCATATTCTCATTTTTGCATACCTATACTGAAACGCAAAAGAAACTCGTCATTTATGTGGAGTCAACATTTATTAAGAAAACATAATAAAATAATAATTTGATACAGGTATAATGAAAACTCCATATTCGTAGGTCAAACAACAAAATCACAATTAATTTCTTATCACAGCCAAAAATGCTGATCGTTTAAAACTGACACTCGTCAAAGGAAAAGTCACAAAATCAGTCAAATTTCGTATGCGTGCAAAAGCGGTCCCACAGATGCCAGGTCCTAATGAAGTTGTCCTGACGGACGGTTATTGCTCGCGTTTTGCCGGCACGTGGTAAAGGTTCAACCCGTCCTGTGAGCTGGAACCGCTGCCAGTCTCGTAATTGTAGACTGATGGCAATTAAAATAGCGAGCGACATCTTTCTGTCGTCTTTCAGCTTGGAGCATACCCACGGCTTGGTTTCGTTGCAATGTCAACAGAAGTGGGATTGTTTATTTTTTTGTGTGTTTTTACAATGTGCACAAATCGCTATAATCCGACGTACTGACTGGTTCGACAACACCTGTGCGATATAGCGCACGGGGTCCACGTGCACCATTTAAGCAATATAAAGTGGATCGTCACGCATCATGAAATTTATCGGGTAAATGTGCTAATTAGTTTTGGAATACAATTAGCAATCCGAATAATTTACTTATTAGTAATATTGTTTTGTGTTTTGGAGGGAACAAATCAAATATATAAAATATGCGTTTCTTTTGCGGCGTTTCAGCATATATATTCTTTCGGTCACTGTGATATCGAAAATCTTACCAGTATGCTCCGCTTAAGCCGGTGCTAGGGGTCGTTAGAGGTATTGCTTCCAACATTACCTCTCATGAACAGACTCAATACAACCGAGTCTGCTACTTTATTATCTTTGTTGTGTTTGTTGCTTCCAAACGAATCTCCCTTATCAGTATTCTTTAAACAATAAATACGTAATGAAATCGTATGTATGGCAAAGAATACTTACATAACATGGCTTTTGCAAATGTCGGCCTTATTTTATTTTGGATTATTCAGAGCGCTATATGTTCCAATTTTTATCCCATGATTATTATAGGTACACCTATTTATCATATAACTTACGGTGTGAAAGTGTAATAAAACCATGACATAAATATCGTAATACATGTGTGTAATTAATATTTAATTAATATTAATTTAATCAATGAAAAAAATCAGCAAAAGGTACCAGGATTATATCAGTATGTTACAGCATCCTCTCTTTGTAAATGTAGTGTCACACATGCCATTTAAATCCTTTCACTCCAGTATGTATATACATGGGTAGAGTGAGATGTGATGGTTGCGTAAACCCGTTATCACATACCTGACATCTGATTCCCCCCAGTATGTACACACATGTGTAGAGTGAGATGTGATGATTGTGTTATCACATACCTGACATACATTTGAATCATATCTATCCACTTTGTATACACATGGGTAATGAGATGTGATGATTGTGTTATCACATACCTGACATTTAAATCATATTTATCCAGTGTGTATACACATGGGTAGTGAGATGTGATGATTGTGTTATCACATACCCGACATTTGAATCATATTTATCCAGTGTGTATACACATGGGTAGTGATATGTGATGATTGTGTTATCACATACCTGACATTTGAATCATATCTATCCAGTGTCTATACAGATATGTAGAGTGAGATGTGATGATTGTTATCACATATCTGACATTTGAATCATATCTATCCAGTGTGTATACACATGTGTAGAGTGAGATGGGATGATTTGTTTTCGTAAACCGTTATCACATACCTGACATCTGATCCATTTCCCTCCATTATGTACACACATTTGAAGCGTAAGATGTTTGTTTTTGTTTGTTTGGTGTTTTACATCATTTTCAACATATGACGGTCGATTTTTTGTGGTGGAGGCAGTCTGGTTGCATATTTTGCATTTAAGTATTTCTGTCCAGAACGTATCCAACCAGTTGGCTAAGTCTTGATGTTTGCGTAAACACTGTGTCGCATACCCGACATTTGAATGGTTTCTCTCCATTATATACACGCGTATGTCCAGTAAGTTTGATAAATGCGTGAAAACGGTGTCACATACCCGACAATTGAATAGTTTCTCTCCATTATATACACGAATATGTCCAGTAAGTTGGATAACTGCGTAAATGTTGTGCCGCATACCCGACATTTGAATGGGTTCTCTTCATTATATACACGCATATGTCCAATAAGTTTGATAATTGCGTAAAAAGTGTGACGCATACCCGACATTTGAATAGTGTCTCTCCATTATATATATGCACATGTCCAGACAGTTTGATAACTGCATAAACACTGTCGCATACCCGACATTTGAATGGTTTCTCTCTATGATATACACGCATATGTTATATAATGGAGAGATACCATTCAAATGTCGGATATGCGACAACGAGTTTACGCAGTTATCACCAGTAATTTGAATAACTGTATAAACACTTCGTCGCATTCCCGACATTTGAATGGTGTCTCTCCATTATATACACGCATATGTCCAGTAAGTTGGATAATTGCGTAAACACTGTGACGCATTCCCGACATTTCCATTATATACACGCATATGTCCAGCAAGTTTGATAATTGTGCAAACACTGTGACGCATTCCCGACATTTGAATGGTGTCTCCATTATATACAAGCATATGTCCAGCAAGTTTGATAATTGTGCAAACACTGTGACGCATTCCCAACATTTGAATGGTGTCTCCATTATATACAAGCATATGTCCAGCAAGATTGATACATGCGTAAACACTGTGTTGCATACCCGACATTTGAATGGTTTCACTCCATTATATACACGCATATGTCCAGCAAGTTTGATAATTGCGCAAACACTGTGACGCATTTGAATGGTGTCTCCCCGGTATGAACAACAAGGTGTCTGGTAACAATGGATGATAACGTAAACAAGTGTATACAGTGTATTAGCCAGCTAACCATACAGCCGTCAATTGCACGACCGTTTTTGTAAAATCGCGGCCCAAAGGTTGGTGTGGGTGGGGTAAAAAGCATTTTGGGTGGGGTAAAAAGCATTTTTACTTTTTGGAAAACAACATTCCCCACTCTTTCTTCCTCAATATTGCTGTTTTGGATACATTTATAGAAGAAACTTTATCTTAAATGTACCTTTTAACCTTTATCAGTAAAAACAAAATGCCCCAGAGGCATGACCAACTTGGCATGGATTGACTTTTATCGCGTATTAGCAAATTATTTTACACACCATGTTTGCATATTTGCACACCCAATTCTTCAATTTCTGCCTAATACACTGCATGTCATACAGGTGGTATATGGCCAAGTATTTAGTTTCCGCAACCTACGTCAGCCGCGTAACGTACAACAAAACGACGTTTGCCGTATGTATGGTAAATGGACAACATTAAGGTGAAACTATCACGTAGTATGTGTGTTATGTGATAAAGAGAATCTTACATTCAGGACTTCTAAGGAATTAAATAGTTATATACTAGTTACGATATCTGGATGTAACGTATGACATATGCAAGCATATTTCACTGTGCACAGTGATTCGGTCCGCATTTGCACCTATAATATACTAGGTATTACAAAACAAGTCATTTTATAACTTTATTACACTCCCGGAACCCACGTTATATGATAAATATAAAAACTTTATTACCCCCCCAGAACCCTCGTTATATGATAAATATAAACACTTGGCGCAGTTAAATATTTCCTTTTAACAAACCTATTTCCCGAATATACTGTTATTGCTTAACATACTGGAATAACAACTGAAATTGTAGTTAGACACACACCGGGAACAAACATCGTGTTTAATATAAAATGATACAAGTTTGAATAAGTTCATTACCCAAATTCATTAGGCAAATAGGCCAGAAGGGTATACATCCTTACAAACATATGACTGACATTAATCATATACATGCACATTACTCACAGCTAGCATACGAATACACTGAACTATTTATTATTGCTTTATTCAGTTTATTTAACGATTTATATCATGTGATTTACTTAATATTATTATTTATAAATAGTGACTTATTGGTCCGTTAGGCCGGGTGCTTAATTTTCAGTTATTTCATATATAGGTTCGATTCTAAATTGAATATGCACGTGCCACTTTAATATAAACTATTTACTTACTTACTTACACTGTACACATGCACTATATATCATTAAGGGGCATCGCGTGGCCGGCTTTCAACGTACTCCTTATACGAGGTGTGAAGTGCCTAGTGGGGGAGTGTTTAGGACTAGGTGTCCCTCTTATACAAGGGGGTAGGGGGGGGGGGTGTGGTCCCCCACCCCCACCCCGATATCTTTTTTCATCTCCGGACCAAAATCCTGCTCAAACAAGCAATATTTGTCAGGAATAGACATTTTATCCTCGCAAAAAATGGTTATTTTCCCCCCTCAGATTTTTATTGCAGTTATCAACTTTCTATGATTTTTATTTATTTAGTTTTATTTTTCCAAGTTACTCCCGAGAGTAAGGGAATATGCCACGCTACGCACCTGTCATTTTAATTATTAAAACAATATACATGTTATTGTGTACATGTTTAATAAATCCGTCCATTTGAAATACTACTTACTCTGAATAAGCTGACCAGATACTGAGCTCTTGAAAAGTAACAGTTGTTTTTGTTTAATGAACTTTTCATAATGTTAAGGGTAATTTTGTCTTTTGCAAGAAGGAGAAATACAGTTATTTACGACTTAAATACCACATATACTATGCGATGAACAATGTTTTGAAGAAAGTACAATATAAATAATAATAATAACAATAACATAAATTGTACATTTTGTTTTCTTGAACGGTTATACTTTTTCTGTGTGCTTAACTCTGATGTAATACTATGGTGTTGCTGCTAACATAGTACTCTGTGTTTAGTACATGTAAATATTGCATTTACCTGTTGTCAATCTTGTACACATGATTTGTATTTTCGTTGGTCTTTTTTGTAATTTTGCGGAATAAAAGATAACGTTACTGCGTGAATATTGTATACCCTAATCTAGACCTTGATCTAGAATTGTATCTTCTTTTATACAGTAAGCTGTTAAAATGTAAGCGGCCAAATCACAATTAACAATCACATGTATACTGCGTGTTGCTGGTGTGTCAGCGGCCGAATCACAGATAAAAACACCTGTATATTGCGCGTTGCTGGTGTGTCAGCGACCGAATCACAAATAATAAACACATGTATATTGCGTGTTGCTGATGTGTTAGCAGCGGCCGAATCACATACGAACACATGTATAGTGCGTGTTGCTGGTGTGTCAGCGTCCGAATCACAGATAACAAACACATGTATATTGCGTGTTGCTGGTGTGTCAGCGGCCGAATCACAGATAACAAACACATGTGCGTGTTGCTGGTGTCAGCGGCCGAATCACAGATAACAAACACATGTATATTGCGTGTTGCTGGTGCGTCAGCGGCCGAATCACAGATAACAAAAATATGTATATTGCGTATTGCTGGTGTGTCAGTGGCCGAATCACAGATAACAAACACATGTATATTGCGTGTTGCTGGTGCCAAATCACAGATGTCAAGCACATGTATATTGCATGTTGCTGTCTGCTGGTGTGTCAGCGGCCGAATCACTGATATCAAACACATACGTGTTACTGATGTGTCAGCGGCCGAATCACAGATAACAAACACATATACAGTGCGAGTTGCTGGTGTGTCAGCGGCCGAATCGCTGATAACAACGTATTGCTGGTGTGTCAGCGGCCGAATCACTGATAACAAACACATGTATATTGCGTGTTGCTGGTGTGTCAGTGGCCGAATCACTGATAGCAAACACATGTATATTGCGTGTTGCTGGTGTGTCAGCGGCCGAATCACTGATAACAAACAAATGTATATTGCGGGTCGCTGGTGTATTTGTTTGAATTGTAATGGAATTGTGCGTCCTGTTATCAAACCATAGTAGGTTATATTGGAACGGCAACCTTAGACGGAGATGAGATGAAGGATGGAGTTTTCAATCAGACATGCCTTTGCCTTGGAACGAACCCACGTGGGGCGTGTATATACGGAGGTTATGCATGTTTTATCTATCATTAGCTGAAGAATAAGAAGAGAGCTTATGTGATAACATTGGCGTCGTCGTCGTCGTCGACGGAATCTCAATCCACCTGGAGTGGTGCGTGTAGGCTGAAGAATCTCTTTAAAAAAAATCCTAGCCCAACCAAATATTGGCATACTTTTATTTACAGTATTGTCAAAAGGGCTGTGCACGTAATTGTGGTTCCTTGATAATCGATTACATTCACTCACCGTTTTAAATAGCGTGCTCATAATTTAAGCAAATTATATTCAGATATAAATGTTTTATTATCAGTGTACTGATACATGTCAAGTGTATATGTTCTCCAATGTTCCTAAATGTTATACACTGTTCATAAGTGTTCTCCAATGTTCTGAAATGTTCTATATTGTTCGTAATTATTCTATACTGTTCGTAAATGTTCTATACTGTTCGTAAATGTTCTATTCTGTTGGTAATTGTTCTATACTGTTCGTAAATGTTCTATACTGTTTGTAAATGTTCTACACTCTTCGTTAATGTACTGCTATACTGTTCGTACATGTTCTATGCTGTTGGTAAATGTTCGAAAATGTTCTATAATATTCATACCTGTTCTATACATGGACCATTATTGTAATACATAGTCTGGCAGCCATGTCCACAGACAAATCCATTATTTATGTAAACAATATGCACATAGACAATCCATAATAACGGATCATGCATAACGAGATGAAAGACAATCTCATAATAACAGATCATGCATAACGAGATGAAAGACAATCTCATAATAACAGATCATGCATATCGAGATGAAAGACAATCTCATAATAACAAGACAATCTCATAATAACGGATTATGCATAACGATATGAACGAAATCTATCATAATATCAAACAACGGTTATCAAACTACTCAATGTCTTTTTTTTTATTGAGGAGGTATTACATTTCATATCCCTACCTCTCGTAACGTCATATGACGTCACGTTCATTAACCGTGCAAGACGTCATTTTCATCACCAGAAAACATGAAAACACAAAACTGCAATATTCTTATTTTAAAGCAACGCTACGTCCAAAACAGGATAAAGCTGCATGTTATTTGTTATGTTGAGTGATGGGCATAACACGTTAATTGTTATGTTGAGTGATGGGCATAACACGTTAATTGTTATGTTGAGTGATGGGCATAACACGTTAATTGTTATGTTGAGTGATGGGCATAACACGTTAATTGTTATGTTGAGTGATGGGCATAACACGTTAATTGTTATGTTGAGTGATGGGCATAACACGTTAATTGTTATGTTGAGTGATGGGCATAACACGTTAATTGTTATGTTGAGTGATGGGCATAACACGTTAATTGTTATGTTGAGTGATGGGCATAACACGTTAATTGTTATGTTGAGTGATGGGCATAACACGTTAATTGTTATGTTGAGTGATGGGCATAACACGTTAATTGTTATGTTGAGTGATGGCATAACACGTTAATTGTTACAATTTTCTGTGTATTATCTAAATGAAAAACATATCCGCTAAGAAATAAAATATGACCTGCGGGTTTATGTTGCGTAACATCAAGACCCGGTGACACTTGTAAAAACGTGTTAACCCCGCGCCTACGCCCATCTGGTATTGATCTGACAAAATATAAACCCGATGGAATTATTTTAATTCTTAAATATGAATGTTTATTGTTTTAAATGTTTACGAAATCAAAACTGGGTTTCTTAACTTTTACGATATATCCTTTTCTACACAAACTACAACTGCTCCTATTCATGTAAGTGTACACATTTGTATTTGTGCATTCATAGTGTTAAACGATTCAATTCAAAGGTTTATTCTACATGTATGCTCAATGTGTAATGTTTGTCTATTAGCTTTTGAACAGAGTATCCTGTATAGATCTATGTGTACTTGTAAGTCTTAGAAATTCGTTTGACTGGACACGCTACCATGAAGTTATCAGTCATATATACATCCTGTATCTATGGGTACTTGTAAGTCTTAGCAATTCGTTTGACTGCACACGCTACCTTGAAGTTATCAGTTATATATTGATCCTGTATCTATGGGTACTTGTAAGTCTTAGCAATTCGTTTGACTGCACAAGCTACCTTGAAGTTACCAGTCTCGTGTATATCTGAGAATGTGCATTTGCAGATTACTTGATTTATTAAATCATCTGAAGCACACTAAGCGTAAATGGTGTCTCACCTGTATGTATAACCATGTGTATTGTAAGACTGCTCCTTTACTGCACTCGCGGCACTTAATTAAAATGATATACATATTACTTCGACTAAAGGTAAATCATTTACTGCCCATACAACACTGAAAATGTGTCTCGACTGTATGTATGCACATGTGTTTTGTAAGACTGATTCACTGGTTAAATCCTTCACAGCACACGCTACACGTATATGGTGTCTCATTGTATGTATGAACTTGTGTTTTGTAAGACTGACTGGTTAAATCGTTTACAGCACAGGCTACACCTATATGGTGTCTCACCTGTATGTATGCACGTGTGTTTTGTAAGACTGTTTGACTGGTTAAATCCTTTATTGCACTTGCTAAACTTAAAGCGTGTCTCGCATGTATGTATGAGTTTATGTCGTTTAAGAGTGCCGGACTCTGTAAATCCTATACTGCTTTCGGTCCATGTATATGGTGTCTCATATGTATGTATACGCATGTATATCTGAAGCCTGCTTGACGTTTTAAATCATTTGCTGAATACGCTACAAATAAATGGTGGTGTATCGCGTGTATGCATCAGAGCGTGTGTTTTTAGATGGCATGCCTGGATAAATTCTTTACAGCAAAAGCTACACTTTTATTATATCTCCCCTGTGGTACGCGCATATGCGTGTTAAATATACACATGCTACATTTCAAATGTGTCTCACCAGTATGTATGAACTCAAAACTGCTTGACACCGCAAATCCTTTACTGCACAGGTTACACTTACATGGTGTCTCCCCTGTATGTATGTGCATGTGAGTTTTCAAACTGCCTGATGCTGTAATTCCTTTTACTGCAGACGCTACACGTATAAATACGTCTAGCATTTATGGATGCGCATGTGTCTTTTAAGATTACCCGACACCGTAAATCCTTTACTACACGCGCTACACTTATATGGTGTCTCTCCCGTATGTATTCGCATGTGTTTTTTAAGATTACCGGACTCCGTAAATCCTTTACTGCACACGCTACACGTATATGGTGTCTCTCCTGCATGTATGCGCATGTGAGTTTTAAGACTGCCTAACACCGTAAATCCTTTACTGCATATGCCACAATTGTATGGTGTCTCGCCTGTATGTAAACGCATGTGAATTTTAAGACTTCCCGACTCGGTAAATTCGTTACTGCATATTCTACACTTATATGGTGTCTCTCCTGTATGTACACGCATGTGAATTGTAAGTATACCTGACCGGGTAAATCCTTTACTGCACACGCTACACATATATGGCGTCTCGCCTGTATGTTTGTGCATGTGTGTTTTAAGATGGCTTGACTGGATAAATCCTTTGTTGCACATGCTACACTTATATGGTGTTTCGCCTGTATGTATTCGCATGTGTTTTTTAAGATTACCGGACTCCATAAATCCTTTACTGCACACGCTACACGTATATGGTGTCTCGCCTGCATGTATGTACATATGTGTTTTAAGATGGCTGGACTGGATAAATCCTTTGTTGCACATGCTACACTTATATGGTGTTTCGCCTGTATGTATTCGCATGTGTTTTTTAAGATTACCGGACTCCATAAATCCTTTACTGCACACGCTACACATATATAGTGTCTCGCCTGTATGTATGTGCATGTGTCAGTTGAGACTATTTGACCGTATAAATCCTGTGCTGCACACTGCATTTAAACCGCGGCTGTTCTGTAGATATATCTATCTGTATTTAAAGGTAACTGTGGATGTTGCAATGTCGTCTTATGTGGTGTCTGTCTAAAATAAAACAAACTGCATTCTCAAATTGATATATTGAAACAGTTTAAGTTTAATATGTATGTCTTACTTGTGGCTTATCAACTGTAAGACGTATTTATACGACATTTGTCAAGGGATCATGCTTTGTTATACAGACTCCTGAACTTCAGTTCATCGTATAGATATTACTATATAGTGGTATCTCTGGCTGTACTATATGCTAGAAAATGTTAAACTAGTGTGATTGAAACAAGAGGTCAATGACCTTGAAGTTCTAGTGATAGGTTTTGATAGCTAGATCAGCATTCAGAATATAACTCTGTGTAAACAAAGATGGCCACTGGCAGCCATGTTTAATTTTGAATCAAAATAATAATAAAGACCAACATCATGTCATGCTGATCATTTTAGAAAAAGTCCCATATCAATATCACTTTTAGTTTTTAAGAAGTAGTCGCTACAAACTTGTTTTTAACAAATCTATTTTTAGCCGTGGCGACCACCTTGAATTTCCGGCCGACCTGAAATTTTGCTAGAATCAACTAGATATCAAGAGCAACATTCCTGTGAAGTTTCATGAAAATCCATCAAGCAGTTTCATGACCTTTGTAATCAATGTAGAAAAGACACATTTATGTGCACATCCTTTATTGTTGTCAAAGTCGCGGAGGTTTGCAAAAAACTGGACAAAAGAAGATCTGTAGTTGTCAACTAGAATCATGAAATTATATACTAAAATCGTGAAAGCTGGAAGTGTAATATCCGCGGATATATCGGTAACAAATTTCTACGTGGATGTGGAGAAAACAACAACAACGTGTTCGCTATTAAAACAATGAATAAGCTTGTACGGCGCACCAAAACACGACGGGTTATATGGCACCTAACAGGAAATAACATGCCAGACAAAGCCCCCATTGACATCAAAATACAATATGGAGAATGGGCCTAAGACCTTCTAACCCACAGCACTTCAGAGTTGCTGCAAATTCTATAGTAGACACAATGGACGATGAAACAAATGGATATACAATTCGAACAGGAAAATAAGCATTCAAGGGCAACAGTTAACCACAAAATCAAAAGGGTTGATAATAGGCCGGCTACCGCCTAGAAACGGTCAGTGGCAAAAAAGGTCGCTGCGGGTTTAAACCAGGTTCTAGTGTGCATCAAACCTCACTCTTACCCAGTTTCCATCCCAATAAACGGGACTGTAAATTGAGGAAATCCCCGTCAGGTTATAACCTGATTTTCTAACAAACAGGGCAGCATTAACAGGCAATATAAGTAAACACATAAATGGTCAAGTATATATAATATTTAAAAAAGCCTAGAAAGCCACAAAGTAAGTACTCAGTAACTTGGCAGAAGACAGAGAAGAGAATAAACCGTTAAGGGTACGACAAGACAAGATTAAAGACAAACATCAAACGCTATCGTCCTATAAGGATTTAGGTAGACGTCATCATAGAGTCCACAATCTGTCCCGTCATCGCACAATCAAAGAGGAAAGCATAGTGGCGAACATTGGTTTACCAAAATATGCTCTACTGACTTGGAAATCCATCAACAATTACAAAAAAATCCCAGACAATAAGGAGGTCTGCACATAAAAGATAATATTTACGAATCCGTTACGTGACACTCACGCGACAGTACGGAGTGCATTGAATCTAATTAAAATATCCCGTTTTCTCGTAGTTTGTTTACATTTACAGGTCAATGTGAGATTTTATATATTGTAACAAAATAAAAGAATATTCATATGAAAGTTTTGTAAGTTATTTAATTAACATTCAGCTTTTATGGAAAATTAAGGTTTATGTACAAAACACTTTTCGTAAAAGTATAGCTGTATTTATATCATGCGTATAAGTGAAGCAGGTCAATGCACTCCGTAACCGTCGCGTGAGTGTCGCGTGACGGATTCGTAAATATTGTCTTTTCTGTGTAGACCTCCTTCTCGTCTGGGATTTTTTTTTGTAATTGTTGATGGATTTCCAAGTCAGTAGAGCATATTTTGGTAAACCAATCTTGCAGAAACGAAGAAAAATGTTATATATATCGCTGAGTGACATTTACGAACGGACCATAAAAGAATTAAAAACAAATCCGAAAAAGAAAAACGAATGTGAAATTAATTTCCAGCCTTCTATTTATATATACATATACTACAACACTATTTCTTTTTCTCTCTCTCCTTTTGTTGTAGAGTGTAAGGGAGGGGTGGGGGGTGGGGGGAGGGGGTGGGCTGTGTTATTTGTCGAAAACAAATTTGTTATTTGTCGAAAACAAATTTAAAGTTTTCCTGAAAATTTATCCCAGAGAAAAAAATCAGGAAAACTTTAAATATGTTTCTTTTCAATAAATAATTGTTAAATTTTTATTAATTTTATATATTATTGTTTAGTTCTCAACACTGATACAGTCAGTGCATTACCATTGATTTTAACTACAAAACCCTGGGATAAATTTCAGGAAAACTTTAAAAAAGAAAAATAATAATATGTCCATTTATTTTTTATTTTTATTATTAAATTTTTGTTTAGTTCCCAACAATGATACAGCTACCTGTGGTTGCGATAGCCCTTGTCCTAATAGATAGATCTAATTTAATAATATAAAAAAAAGTAAAAAATAATAATACGGCCGGTGTTTAGAAGGGGTGTGTGTGTGGGGGGGGGGGGGGGGGGGGGGGAGTCGAATATTATTTTTAATGACCAATGACCCCCATACCCCACCTCAAAGCATACATAACAACATAACAATCTACATAATTAACCGATACAACATACAGTATCGCGTACCGCGTACCGCGTTCTCGTGTCGCAGTTTTACACGCGACGAGGTTGACAAATGTGCATATATGGTTAAATCTAGATGTTTATTAATGTTAATATATCTTAATTTGCCATAACTGTGATATTAAGTTGAAGATTAGTTATTTATTAATGAGGTAAGTGTTTATTTAGAGTTTTGTTGTGATTTATTGGAGATATTTGCTTTCAAACGAGTAGGGTGTTCGGTCTGACATTGTTCACACGGTTTTTGGTCAAACGCAATGAGACGTCTAGAAACGTCCGTATTTTAAAAAAGGCACCAAAGACGTCAATTAAATCCTTAATTAGACTAATTTAATGCATACCACAGACCTAATATCAAATTTAATTTATTAATATGTCTGAGATATATATACAATGTACTAGTATTACACTTACAGTTAACCAGATCTATATAACATATAAGAAGTTCATACCTTGACGTTGATTGTATGCGTATATTGTTTGATACGAACAGTATTCCAATTCAAATTCTCCAAAAGTAGCAGCAATTATCTCTGATTGAATAATTGTATATAACAAACATTAGCAGATCGAGAAAGCGACAAGGTCAATTTGTAAATGGAGAAATGTATACTAAGGGAGGTAACTACACTATTTAACGTGTGTGTGTGGCTGAGATTGAACGCGTGATCCCTGGGTTACTAAGCCGCAATGCTAACCATTACACCACGGCCCTACCTTATTTAACGTGGTCACGTATATGTACAATTAAGTGATGTAACTGCTGCACTAACGGGTTTATGAACAGAAAATAATAGTATTAACTGCACTGTAATGAGCTGAGTCGAATTGGATGTTACAAAAAGTTTATATGTCACCAACAGGACTGTACATTCCAGGCCACTCCTTCACTTATATCGAGATAAAACTATGCAAACTAGACCGAGAACCTTTTCACCTGCAAACTTGCAAATTTGTACATAGTTGCTACACATTCTGCTGTGAACACTTCATTTTTCGTTGGAGCCAATATCATTATTTTCAGCTACCATTCAAGTTACACCTGAAAAAAAATACAAGGATGACGATGGAGATGAGCATGTGCATGACGAAAATGACAAAATGAATATGAAAGGATTTGCATTATAACGTGATATTAGAATTATGTACTTTTGTAAATAAAACGTTAACATTTCATGAACGAATTTGTCCAGAGTTTTCCCTTTGGACAAATTTCTTTATAACAATATTTCAAAATATCACTATTTTACGACATGTATATAGTCATGTTATAACACATGCAACATAACGGAATATGTTCGTTTACTCTATTAACAAATATATTCTAAAACAATAATTATGTTATTTAGGCCACTCGTGCGTTTATATATTGTAATGAAAACAATATCTGTGATCGTCAATACCGACATGATACAGAAGATATCATAGTTACCATTGACATATACATCCGTCACTGATACAATACTGACATGATACAGAAGATATCATAGTTACCATTGAAATATACATCCGTGACTGATACAATACCGACAAGATACAGAAGATATCATAGTTACCATTGACATATACATCCGTCACTGATACAATACCGACATGATACATAAGATATCATAGTTACCATTGAAATATGCATCCGTGACTGATAGAATACCGACATGATACAGAAGATATCATAGTTACCATTGAAATATACATCCGTGACTGATATTTCGAAATAATTAATAACACATTCTTTGGAAGAAATACGATTATATAAAGAAAATAACCTTAGTGGAACTTCCGCCTTAAAGATTTGTGTTACTTTGATAAAAAATGGCGATCGCAGTCGGTGCAGCATATATTGGACCTCTCAATAGACCTCCGACATACACTTGCTAAATAAACATATGCAGCACTGATATATACAATTTGTAATGTTTATAAGCTACAGACTGGAACAAAACATGTATATAATCTATACAGAAAATACATTTAACCACATTTGTACACGTCATTTTCGCGCATACCTGTCTCATAACGGCTATATACACAAATAACACACGTTTTTTTATGTTTTATGTGTTTTTAACTATTCTGTCATAACTATGAACAGAATTAACTGTTTATATAGTGAATAGTTAACTACAAAAGCGTGCAGCATGGCTTATATATATATATATATATGTACATACAAAGCTACTCCATCAGGGCTACCATTACCATAAACATCGTAAACCTTTGCAAAATAATATTATCGTAATCCTGATCTTCTTTCCAAATATAAAAGTAATTTAAGAACTCTTCTGCGACAAGGAATATCACAACCTGACTTCTATGGTGACGTGATTTACAAACTTTGTAAGATCCTTGGTCATGATCACTTTCATACTATCTTTGTTAAACTTGTTAAAAGAGATTTATCAAAAGAGGTTATGACCCTATCATTTTGCAACGCACTACATGCTTGGTGGTGGACCCATTTACAGTTCGCCACTATGCTTTCCTCCTAAATTATGCGATGACCGGACATGCTGTGGACCCCATGATGTCGTCTACCTAACGCCCAAAAGGACGGTGACGTTTGATGTTTGTCTGCAATCTTGTTTTGTAGTGCCCTCAATGGTTTGTTCTCTTGTTGCTCTGGCTTCTGCCAAGTAACCGAGTACCTTCATTGTGGCTTTCTAGGCTATTGTATTTTTGTATTTATATATACATGAGCATCTTTGCGTTTTACTTATATTGCCTATTAATGCTGCCTTGTTGGTTAGAGAATAGTTCATTGAGGTGATATCTTAATTTACACTGTCCTGTTTTACTGGGATAACCGTAGGGTAAGTGGTCTTTACCACCCTTTCTGTTGTTTTTTGTCTCTTTCATTGTAGTTTCAAGTCCTTGTTTGCAGTACAGTGCGGACCTACGATGCCACCTACGTTCGGACGCTGTGGTTTCTATAGGACCCTATATATCATTTTGGTGCATCCTATAATCTGGTTTAAACCAGCAGCGGCTTTTTTTGCCACTGACGGTTCGAAGCGGTAGCCCAGTTGTCAACCCTTTTGTGTTTGTGATGTCTTATTAGGCCTTTTGTACATCTTTAAAGTTGTTCTTTGTTTTTCTGTGTGTTTGTGGTTGACTGTCGTCCTTGAATGCTACTTTTCCTGTTCGATTTATATTTATCTTAAAAGCTGATTTTTTTTAAAGACGATTTGAGCAAATGTTTAAATATTTAAATTCGTTATCATTGCCTAAACGTTCAGTATCAAATAGGCCTACTGGTTTACAAATCATTAAATGGTCTATCACCAGAATACATTAATCACCTATTAATAAATGCCTGAACACTTCGTGTACGGACACTATAATATAATACAAATGAAAATGTGCATATTCCCAGATCACATACATATTACTATGATAATTCGTTTTCTTTATATGGTCCTAAAGAATGGAACTCTCTCCGTGTCGAGGTTAGACGATCACCATCTCTTCACCAACTCAAGCGCTTGCTAAAAGATCACCTCATGAAATTGTAAAGTTATAACTTTATTCTTGAAACTCATATTGTCTCACGGAAGCCTAACTTTCACATCCTGCAAGAGTGTGTGATATGAGATATACGCAATACTACGAGAGGTGTTCCACTTATAACTTAACACTTTCATTTCGTACTGATTCGAACATCTTGACATTCTCGCATAATCTGTTCATTTAATGTCAAGTCCAATGTTTCTTTCGATATAAAACAATATGACATGAACTATTATGTGATTCCTAATTTTGCTGCATCCGTATTTTTGTAAAATGGTAAAGAATGAAGCAAAAATCTTCAATTACAAAAAGTAACAGCAAAACAAATTTAAAAACAAATACTTCTAATTTGTCGTTTAAGGTAATAGTAGTTTGATATGTCCATGTGTGAACGTAAACAAAATGGAACATGCATTTTTTTGCTATTTGTCGGTTTTCACGATTTCAGCAAATTTTATCCTGACTGACTAAAACTTTGAAAATTATTAAATCTATAAAAACTTCTAGTTCGAAACATCAACTGCAGGCATTGTTATGATGTCCTCCTCTATACAAATAAGTTTCGTTACTTTCTTATAAGAAAGGAAATGAAAAAAATATATAATTTAAGATTTATGGGCAAAACAAACACATTTGCAAATAATGATGAAAAAAATATAAACTTTGACCAAAATATATCTTTATATGGTATGTGATAATACAGCAACAATAACTATTCATTTTTTGTTACATAAAATGTGAATAAAATGCTTATTTTGGTAAATTTATAAAATCATCGGTAACATACTAGCAAACTGTCCTATAATTTGCCAATTTCTTAAAATTTCGATAAAATTCGAACTTTTAATTCAACATTTATATTTTTGACATAAAATGAAACATACGATCATATTTACAATATCAAACA
Organism: Cyrtodaria siliqua; assembly: GCA_037043455.1. Taxonomy (NCBI): domain Eukaryota; kingdom Metazoa; phylum Mollusca; class Bivalvia; order Adapedonta; family Hiatellidae; genus Cyrtodaria; species Cyrtodaria siliqua. The sequence continues at coordinate 72,155 of JAWPHD010000162.1, read as the reverse complement.
CAGTTTTAACCAATTATGATATGCATTTAGTGACATTATTTGATTTAAGGTAAAACTCTACGTCAATAGAAACACATAGGTTTAAAAATGGAAACTAGTGGGTACCTAATTCAAGATATAATTTAAAGCGAACCGCGTGGACTTATAGATTACTTTTAAATGCGTATGTTCCAAATAACAGTTTCACAACATTAAGTCACGCATCTTTTATGATAACCATTTCCGCTGAAAATTAACATTTTAAAGAAAAGTGTTACGTTATAATTTGAACACCTCTTGTAAAAGTTCTAAAAATCCAAATATGTAATTTAAGACTTTTTGACAGTTTTGGTCAATTTGACAGAAGTTCCTTTTGAATTTTGCCGCAAGGGCAACTGCTGACATTCGTGCGTATAAGCGTTTATTTATGCTCGCTGTATTGCACTAAGCATTTTCGCGAGCATTCACCTTGTCAGCTCAGTATTTATAGTTGTTGATCCTGACGACAGGATATTCAACCAATCACTGCTCGCCAGGATTACCATCAACCAGTGAAATGACATTTATCTGAAATATTTTGTAAGGATGCAATGCGGTCCTGACACATCAAACTCATATTTATAATACATATAAGCAATATAACTTTAACAAATACACAAAAACTCAGTTGTCAGTTCTACAATTATGTATAAATGTGTCCATAACATGGACTATTTGCATGTGTCAGCAATAATACAGCATTCAACATTATCATGACAGGATGTCAGGATAGTGATTTAACTACGCCATTTTGTTACAAGAAATAGTCCTTGGACGATATCTCATTTAACAAATATGAAATGATCAAGAACAACTAATTTACACTGAAATACTATTCCTTTATTTGGAGAAGATTAAGTAGCATTAAATTAGCGTATCATTGTACAGGCAGAAGTTTTAATGAATGTAATTGAATTGACCGGACAAGTTAAAAATGGCGGTCTCCATGAAGCTTTTGTCAGGAATGTGCAGTGCAAATAATTAACAATTGTTAAGTAAATACAGAATAACAGTGATTATGAATATTACCTGATGATAAATGAATGATGGGAGAATTGATTTGAACTGATGACTACAATACATAGCATACATTTACTGTGGTTACCTTCAAATATTGACACACATTGTGTGCTAAACAACCTGAACGAACAACTCAACACAAGGTAATATTTGGTTACTTCATACCCATTAGCTTTCATCTAATAGTCAGTCCATTTGATATATATTTGATTCAGAAAAATATATCTGGGGCAAGGCCCATGGCCCTTACAATACGACGCCATCATACGCCATTAAACGTAACATACGACGCTATCATACGTAACATACGACGCCATCACACATAACATACGTCGCCATCATACGACATTAAACGTAACATACGACGCCATCATACGTAACATACGACGCCATCACATGTAACATACGACGCCATCATACATAACATATGACGCCATCATACGCCATTATACGTAACATACGACGCCATCATATGTAACATACGACACTATCATACGTATCATACAACGCCATCATACATAACATACGACGCCATCATATGTAACATACGATGCCATCTTACGTAATATACGACGCCTTCATAAATAACATACGACGCCATCATACGTAACATACGACGCCTTCATACGTAACAAACGACGCCATCTTACGTAACATACGACGCCATCATACGCTATCAAACGTAACATACGACGTCATCATATGTAACATACAACGCCATCATACGTAACATACGACACCATCATACGTAACATACGACGTCATCATATGTAACATACACCGCCATCATACGTAACATACGACACCATCATATGTAACATACGACGCCATCATACGTAACATACGACGCCTTCATACATAACATTCAATGCCATCATACATAAAATACTACGACATCATACATAACATACGACACTATCATACGTAAAATACGACGCCATCATATGTAACATACAACGCCATCATACTTAACATACGACGCCATCATACGCCATTAAACGTAGCATACGACATCATCAGCGTTAAGTACATAATGATATATGAGAGGGGCGATTATTTGTTATAAACGAGTATCGATGTACATGACTGTATGAACAAATCCTCAGTGACAATACGATTATTTAATCAATGAATATAATGTAGCCACGGTTACCATTTGATATCACTATATACAAGAAAACAGCCTGTCTTTGTAGATTTGTGTTACGCACATAGATTTGCATCATTTCCCTGCATTGTGTATACACATGTGCAGAGTGAGATGTGATGATTGCATAACCCAGTTATCACATAACTGACGTCTGAATCGTTTCTCTCCAGTGTGTATACAGATGTATAGAGTGAGATGGGATGATTGCGTAACCCCGGCATTTAAATAATTTCTCTCCAGTGTTTATACGCATATGTTAAATGCTTAAATCTCTCTTCACAAGCTTGTCATTTTAATAGATTCTCTCTAGTATATATAGCCATGTGTTTCGGATAAAATGTAACATTAAACAAGCAACCAGCGACAATTTTCTTTTTTACAATATAAGTCAACACATGCATTCAAATACTACAATGAAAAATATTCAGTTACAGAAAATACATAAAATGGATATAGTATTTTTAACTATTAAAATCCGATATAGGAATAAAGTCCAAAACATGTTGGCAGGTGTCTCTTTAATCTAAACTGACAAGTGTCCCTTTAACCAACATTGTCAAATGAGTCATAAAATGTGAATACAGTTTATTTGCTCATCCATAAACTTCTACATGTTACTTATTATACCTGAATGGCCTTGACGACACAATAACATGTTTACACTATATTATTTATTAATCAGAAAATGATATCACGGTAGCACATGTGTCGGGTAATACTTAATGAATGCGTAAACCATGTGCACATACTGTGTACTTGAATAGTTTCTCTCCAGTATGTTAATGCATTTGTTCAGAAAGATTTGATAATAACTATAAGCCAGAGTGATTGTGTGAGACATTTTGGGCGTCAGATTGAATGGGTGAGTTGTGTGAGTTGTATAGCATGCATGAGTTGTGTATTTTTACTTTTTCATTGATTGCATTGACCTGTCACATATTAGTAAATGTAATATGTATTTATATAACGAGAATTATTTGTTTAAGTCATAAATAAAAAATATATTCTGTTCTGATAATCGAGTAAAATAAACACTCTTTCGCATACCCGACATTACATTATGATTCGTTCCTCTCCAGTATGTACACGGGGTATAAACATGTGTCGGGTTATAACTGACGACTGCGTGCACTTTATCACATACCTGTTATTTGAACTGCTCACTCAATTGTGGGTGGACAACTTTACGGATGTTAGTTGATGTATAAGGTGCACACATGTTTTTCTCCAGTGCGAACAACTATATGCACGAACAGCTGTGTTTACTCTCCAAAGAGGTTCCATATTCTGTACACTGCAGATTGAGTAAAAAACTTTGAATCGGTTCTTTTTAGTGTGGTCTTTCATACGTTCATATGCATCTTGAGATTTAATTTGTATGCAAAAGACATTTCGCATTATGTACATCGAAAAGGTTTCTCTCCAGAATGTTTAGTCCTATGTTGGACATGAGTTCCTAATTTCGTAAAGCCTTCACTCCCTACCTGCCATATTAATCGTTTCTGCTGGTGTGAATAATTTCTCTCCAGTGTGCACTAGCATATGAGTGGTGAGATCTGATTTACGTGAAAAGGATATCCTACATTATGTACCTAGAACAAGGTTTATCTCCAATATTGTAAAGGTTTCTCTCGAGTATGAATACGCATGTGTCTGGTAAGAAGTGATGATTGCGTAAAACCTTTGTCACAAAGTTGACATACGAATCGTTTCTCTCCAGTATGAATAACCATATGTCGGGTAAGATGGCATGATCGCATAAATCCTTTGTCACAAAGTTGACATTTGAATCGTTTTTCTTTAGTGTGGACACCCATATGCGTGTTGAGATATGACTTGTCAGTAAACGACATTTCACATTCCGTACACTGAAAAGATTTTTCTCCAGTATGAATACTCATATGTCGGGTAAGATACATTGATTGCGTAAAGCCTTTGTCACAAAGCTGACACATGAATCTTTTCTCTCTAGTATGAACTACCATATGCTTCTTGAGACTTGATTTTTGTGCAAACGACATCAGACATTCTGTACACTGAAAAGGTTTCTCTCCAGTATGAATACGCATATGTTGGGTAAGATTAGAAGCTTGCGTAAAGCCTTTGTCACAAACTTGACATATGAATCGTTTCTGCCTGGTGTGGACTACCATATGCGTTTTGAGACCTTCTTTGCGTGCAAACGACATCTGACATTCTGTACACTAAAAAGGTTTCTCTCCAGTATGAATAAGCATATGTTGGGTAAGATATGATGATTTCTTAAAGTCTTTGTTACACACACGACAAATGAATCGCTTCTTGCCAGAGTGGACTAACAGATGCTTGTTGAGATTTGATTTAAATGACATCTCACATTCCGTACACTGAAAAGATTTCTCTCCAGTATGAGCATTCATATCCATACGTTACAATCGTGTTTCCGTTTAAAATGAACGTATTCTCTTAGATAAACACATATTTCGGGTTTAATCAGTTGGCACACAAAACTATACTTTCTGATGTAAACTACCAGCGTTTGTCTTTTTTTGTCTTAATCTGAAACGAAACAAAGACATAATTGCCTGTTTGCCAAATGCAATAGTGGGCTGTACACCTTATTATTGACGTACATGTATAGAGTTACCCGTGTGGGTGATTATACACCAAATGTGATCTTGCTATGTATACCATTACCACTTTATGGTATTGAGTTAACCGTGTCGGTGACTACAGTTATACACCAACTGTGATCTTGCTATGTATACCATTACCAACTATATGATATTGAGTTAAACGTGTGGGTGACTACAGTTATACATCAAATGTGATCGTGCTATGTATACCATTACCAACTATATGATATTGAGTTAACTGTGTGGGTGACTTCAGTTATACACCAAATGTGATCTTGCTATGTATACCATTACCAACTATATGATATTGAGCTAACCGTATAGGTGACTACAGTTATACACCAACTTTGATCAGATCTTGTTGCGTATATGTTGGGGTGACAATAGTTAACACTACATGAAACTGTGATAGAGTTGTGTATTCCACTACATGTACCAACTACATGAAACTTGCGTGAGACATCCGAATTTGCAAATGCGAACCAACTACTAGTATACGAGTTTTGACAAGAATGCATTGGTTTTATATAGTCTATGTTTTCATTCCGATTCATGTAACAACTTTCTTTTCGACAATCTGGTCCATAACATATTTTACTGGATAAAAGCCAAAACATGTGTATAAGCTTATATCGGAACGGTAATGATGTATTTATCATCAAACGTTGCGGGCAACTGTAGATGTCCGACCGCGCGGTATAAACTAGCAATCAACAGCAACAGAATCTACAAAGTATTATAAAGACACTGGAGCCAGACAAGGAGAAAGTATGATACTATCACTAATTCAATGTTCATAGTGTTCACACCATTATACCTATCACTAATGTTTTAAACATATTTATTTTACATCGATTGCGAAACTAGTTCTTGCAACTTAGATTAATCACTCTCGATGGCTTCCTGGGTAGAACCAGTACTAAGCAATGTGGATTAATTATCTTGCTCAGGGATAAATAACGTGGCCGCGACGGAGGTTCGAACCCACGACCTCTCGATCAGGAGTTCGGTGCTCTTTGCCTGTACAAACATTACATGTACCTATTTGTTTTAAATCAAATTACTACACACTAGTGGCCACAATACATGTATACAATTTGACTTTACCGCTATGATTCTTTTTTTAAAATCTACACAATAGGTACACACTTTCCAAATGTTAGTTCCATTGAATTCATGGTGTTGATATTAATAGTTTGTGCTTTTGATGAAAGGGTACCCACTCAGCATGCTAAGGTAAGATTATGGAACAGTTAATTATGTGTTCAACCTTTCCCATGGCATATGCTCTCAAACGTTATGTTAATACGAATAGGAAACTAGATCTTTCTAATGCATTTTGTCTCATTATTTTCATACAAAACACATAATATGTAAATGCAAACATACGATAGGATAATCACAGCTCCTACTCACTCCGTTATAGTAATATGGGTTATTTTACATTCCACGTTGATGAGTGTCTTTATATGTTAGATGTAATCAGTGTTCTGGCCATAAAATATGTAAATGGAGAAACTCTTACTAAGGGCGATAATTAAGTATACGCACTGAATAAGCTAAATCCTACTATTCACGCACAGTATACGGGAGTTGTTTGATATATATGACTACCGATATTGTTTACGATCAATTCTGTTATGGAACATCGTCTTAATGCTGTTATCACACGCATGTCAGTGGTATATAAATACAACAGTAGTTTGCTCGATAACGACAGGCACGTATACACCAACGCCAGGCACGTATAAACCAACGACAGGCACGTATACACCAACGTCAGGCACGTATACACCAACGACAGACACGTATACACCAACGTCAGGCACGTATACACCAACGACAGGCACGTATACACCAACGACATGCACGTATACACAACGACAGACACGTATACACCAACGTCAGGCACGTATACACCAACGACAGGCACTTATACACCAACGTCAGGCACGTATACACCAACGACAGACACGTATGTATACACCAACGACAGGCACGTATACACCAACGTCAGGTACGTATACACCAACGACAGGCACGTATACACCAACGTCAGGTACGTATACACCAAAGATAGGCACGTATACTCCAACGTCAGGTACGTATACACCAAAGATAGGCACGTATACACCAACGTCAGGCACGTATACACCAACGACAGGCACGTATACACCAACGACAGGCTCGTATACACCAACGTCAGGCACATATACACCAACGACAGGTACGTATACACCAACGACAGACACGTATACACCAACGACAGGCACGTATACACCAACGTCAGGCACGTATAAACCAACGACAGGCACGTATACACCAACGTCAGGCACGTATACACCAACGACAGACACGTATACACCAACGTCAGGCACGTATACACCAACGACAGGCACGTATACACCAACGACATGCACGTATACACAACGACAGACACGTATACACCAACGTCAGGCACGTATACACCAACGACAGGCACTTATACACCAACGTCAGGCACGTATACACCAACGACAGACACGTATGTATACACCAACGACAGGCACGTATACACCAACGTCAGGTACGTATACACCAACGACAGGCACGTATACACCAACGTCAGGTACGTATACACCAAAGATAGGCACGTATACTCCAACGTCAGGTACGTATACACCAACGATAGGCACGTATACACCAACGTCAGGCACGTATACACCAACGACAGGCACGTATACACCAACGACAGGCTCGTATACACCAACGTCAGGCACATATACACCAACGACAGGTACGTATACACCAACGACAGACACGTATACACCAACGACAGGTACGTATACACCAACGACAGGCACGTATACACCAACGTCAGGCACGTATACACTAACGTCAGGCACGTATACACCAATGACCTAAACGTAACCCATGTCTTAAAGGGACACGCGGCAATCCGGATTTCTTTAAATCTCACGGCGTCCCGTTAGTTTTCAACATAACTTGCACATTTGCGATCATTAACATTAGTTATTCGAATAGTTCAAAGCAGATTGTTTTTACATATTACTTACCTTTGATAATATTGCATCAATAATATATCCAGCACTTCGGCAGAATACTGAAGACAACATAAATGTTTGCTTAAATGTAAGCAGTTTTAAACTCAGAATGAGGAGGCTTAACATATGGAGATGCTACTTTATTGCTGAAATACAACTCAAGATTGTCATGTTTCTCTTTAAGAGATATATGCTGTTGTCACCCGTTTGAGTTGTACAGGACGTTTCTCTTTAAATGCAAACTAACCTTCATACACACAGAGAAATGCGCTAATGTACTTTCAATTAAATAGCCAAGCTTTAGATATAGAGCGGAATACACGCTTCTGTACATAGAGTATTCTGTGTTATTGACCCCGTGACCTGAAAGCAATTCCAACCTTTCAGAATCTGAGAGGAATGTATTTGTAAAGTTTCTACACGCTTAACCAAACCAAAGTAAAGGAGCGAAACTAGTTACTATCTGTTTATCGAAACAGTGGTCCTGCTTAACACCGTGACCTGTTGGGCACAACCTGCTGTATTCAATACGTCTACACGCTGTGACCTGGTGGGCACAACCTGCTGTATTCAATATGTCTACACGCTGTGACCTGGTGGACACAACCTGCTGTATTCAATATGTCTACACACTGTGACCTGGTGGGCACAACCTGCTGTATTCAATATGTCTAAAAGCTGTGACCTGGTGGGCACAACCTGCTGTATTCAATACGTCTACACGCTGTGACCTGGTGGGCACAACCTGCTGTATTCAATATGTCTACACACTGTGACCTGGTGGGCACAACCTGCGGTATTCAATATGTCTACACGCTGTGACCTGGTGGGCACAACCTGCTGTATTCAATATGGTTACACGCTGTGATCTGGTGGGCATAACCTGCTGTATTCAATATGTCTGCACGCTGTGACCTGGTGGACACAACCTGCGGTATTCAATATATCTGCACGCTGTGACCTGGTGGGCACAACCTGCTGTATTCAATATGTCTGCACGCTGTGACCTGGTGGGCACAACCTGCTGTATTCAATATGTCTGCACGTTGTGACCTGGTGGGCACAACCTGCTGTATTCAATATGTCTACACGCTGTGACCTGGTGGCACAACCTGCGGTATTCAATATGTCTGCACGCTGTGACCTGGTGGGCACAACCTGCTGTATTCAATATGTCTACACGCTGTGATCTGCTGGGCACAACCTGCTGTATTCAATATGTCTACACGCTGTACAACCTGCTGTATTCAATATGTCTACACACTGTGACCTGGTGGGCACAACATGCTGTATTCAATATGTCTACACGCTGTGACCTGGTGGTCACAACCTACTGTATTCAATATGTCTACACGCTGTGACCTGGTGGACACAACCTGCTGTATTCAATATGTCTACACACTGTGACCTGGTGGGCACAACCTGCTGTATTCAATATGTCTACACGCTGTGACCTGGTGGGCACAACCTGCTGTATTCAATATGTCTAAACACTGTGACCTGGTGGGCACAACCTGCTGTATTCAATATGTCTACACGCTGTGACCTGTTGGACACAACCTGCTGTATTCAATATATCTACACGCTGTGACCTGGTGGGCACAGCCTGCTGTATTCAATATGTCTACACGCTGTGACCTGGTGGACACAACCTGCTGTATTCAATATGTCTACACGCTGTGATACTGTGAACCCTTGTTTCTGTCCAATATAACTATTTAGTATGTTAATCATAGTAATTGCTTCATTATTCAAATTTACCGCTATTTAAAACATAAGTGGGTGGGTTAACAATTAAGTGTAACATTGTATTTAAGAATTCAACTTTATCTCGAATTGTCAACAGTTAAACCTCGTTGAACATTGATGTTTACATCTTAGTTAACCGATAGGACTACCTGGAATTCGTTGAGGTATCTTGTTTACATCGTTATTCCGTGTTTTATGTAGGAATTACACATGTTTATTTTATCACGACTTACTCGCCAGGGGGCGCCTTATATAGTGAGCACAGGAGGGCATGAGCGTTTAAATTGTAAACATGAAGGCTGAAAGGTTTTGTGTCGGAGGTTTATCATATTGCGGAGATTGATTTCTTCTTCTCACCACGGGTAATTTATGTATTAAGTATTTGTCTTGTATCAAATGGTAAAATTATTTTAACTTTCATTCAACTGTATTGAGATTTCTGTGGAATTCTGCCGAATTCTGCCAGCATCATTCTGGTATTCTGCGACTCCGCAGAATTTTGGCTGAATTCTGCGAGCCGCGGGATTTGGAACTTTGGCACTATATAAGCTTCGATTTTGTCAGTTCAAAAGAGGACGATTGGGTCAGTAAAACTGGGTAGTCTATATTTTGGGTATGTGTTCTGTGGATTTGGGCTAAATTATAAATAGAATCATTTGAGAATTACCAGTTGAATGTAAAGGAAATTAGAAATTATATTTGTCTTTATGATAAGATATTCACAATACTTTTAGGAATCAAATTATGTTGAGTTAGAAATGTTTCTATATATATATGATAAATAAATTATCATTACGATTAAACTGTAAAAACTAGATTTGGTTGTTATTTATCTTTGTGGTTAAACCGCCTCCGAAAAGCATGAAAGTCGCCACAATATGTTGACACCCTGCTGTATTCAATATGTATACACGCTGTGACCTGGTGGGCACAACCTGCTGTATTCAATATGTCTACACGCTGTGACCTGGTGGGCACACCCTGCTATATTCAATATGTCTACACACTGTGACATGGTGGGCTCAACCTGCTGTATTCAATGTCTGCACGCTGTGACCTGGTGGGCACAGCCTGCTGTATTCAATATGTCTACACACTGTGACCTGGTGGTCACAACCTGCTGTATTCAATATGTCTGCACACTGTGACCTGGTGGGCACAACCTGCTGTATTCAATATGTCTACATGCTTTGACCTGGTGGACACAACCGGCTGTATTCAATATGTCTACACGCTGTGACCTGGTGGGCACACCTGCTGGTATTCAATATGTCTACACGCTGTGACCTGGTACGCACAACCTGCTGTGTTCAATATGTCTACACGCTGTGACCGGGTAGGCACAACCTGCTGTATTCAATATGTCTACACGCTGTGACCTGGTTGGCACAACCTGCTGTATTCAATATGTCTACACGCTGTGACCTGGTTGGCACAACTTGCTGTATTCAAAATACATCGTTTCACACTAGTACTTGCATCACACATATATATGTACATTATAAATCTGTTTGCATTATTACATACATAGTACGTGTCTTCGCCTTAGTATAGACATTATATATTGCACTAATATACGTCATACATTTCTTCACAAGCGTTTATACATTATGCATTTCTTCACAATAGTTTATACATTACGTTTTTCTTGACACTAGTATACACATTATATATTTGTATACACTAATATACATCATGCATGTCTTCGCAATAGTTTATACATTATGAATTTCTTCAAGCTATATGCACTATACATCTGTACACACTTTGTGCAAATTATATATGTCACAGCGATACGTGGCTAATTGAAATACGCGCCCGCAACTCTGTATCGATGCCTATAGTGTTTATTCTGTATCGATGCCTATAGTGTTTATTCTGTATCGATGCCTATAGTGTTTATTCTGTATCGATGCCTATAGTGTTTATTCTGTATCGATGCCTATGGTGTTTATTCTGTATCGATGCCTATGGTGTTTATTCTGTATCGATGCCTATGGTGTTTATTCTGTATCGATGCCTATAGTGTTTATTCTGTATCGATGCCTATGGTGTTTATTCTGTATCGATGCCTATGGTGTTTATTCTGTATCGATGCCTATGGTGTTTATTCTGTATCGATGCCTATGGTGTTTATTCTGTATCGATGCCTATAGTGTTTATTCTGTATCGATGCCTATGGTGTTTATTCTGTATCGATGCCTATGGTGTTTATTCTGTATCGATGCCTATAGTGTTTATTCTGTATCGATGCCTATAGTGTTTATTCTGTAAACGCGTATTCAGTTATTAAGTATTTCAAAAATAACTTGGAAATCAAAACTGACACGTTTTGTTATATAAGGAACGGACACGGCACCTACCAAGGCATATTAGTAATGGAATGAACTATATAAAGGACGCTGTAGATAACAATTATTAACAGCAGACGTGTTTAAATGTTACAGATAACAGCAGACGTGTGTAAATGTTACGGACATAGCAGACGTATTTAAATGATACGGATATCAGCAGACGTGTTTAAATGTTACGGATAACAGCTGACGCGTTTAAATGTAACGGATATCAGCAGACGTATTTAAATGTTACGGATATCAGCAGACGTGTTTAAATGTCACGGATATCAGAAGACGTGTTTAAATGTTACGGATAACAGCTGACGTGTTTAAATGTAACGGTAATCAGCAGACGTATTTAAATGTTACGGATATCAGAAGACGTGTTTAAATGTTACGGAAATCAGTGAAACGCTGGAATGCGTTTAGACTGATTTTAAATAGTTCCCGGTAAACAGATTGTATAGGGAAAATGAAAAAGACTAATTTTTCATTTAATACAGAACAGTTACAATAAATGCATTAAAACTACATTTCAAATACAATAATAAAACCATTGGGAAATTTACATCAGGATATAAAAAACATGATGATGTAAAACAAGAAAATGTATACTAGTATTCAAGTTACTGAAGTTACTGAAATTAACTTGAGGAGCAAACTGACACGTTCTGTTATAAACAAAGACATGTCAGCTACGCACTTCCCTTACATTGTCCAATGAACTTAGACACTTCTCTTACATTGTCCAATGAACTTAGACACTTCCCTTACATTGTCCAATGAAGTTATTGTCCAATGAACTTAGACACTTCCCTTACATTGTCCAATGAACTTAAGACACTTCCCTTACATTGTCCAATGAATAATAAAACCATTGGGAAATTTACATCAGGATATAAAAAACATGATGATGTAAAACAAGAAAAGGTATACTAGTATTCAAGTTACTGAAGTTACTGAAATTAACTTGAGGAGCAAACTGACACGTTCTGTTATAAACAAAGACATGTCAGCTACGCACTTCCCTTACATTGTCCAATGAACTTAGACACTTCTCTTACATTGTCCAATGAACTTAGACACTTCCCTTACATTGTCCAATGAAGTTATTGTCGAATGAACTTAGACACTTCCCTTACATTATCCAATGAACTTAGACACTCCCGTTACATTGTCCAATGAACTTAGACACTTCCCTTACATTGTCCAATGAACTTAGACAGGAACTTCCGCTATTCCTTTTTCGAGCGCAAAAATAATACCAGTAGGCTTAAATCCTGAAGAAAAACACAAATCTACTTACACATACACTCACCGCTCACTCACAGGTGAACTTAATGTGCAGTAATGGTGATATATCAATACATACACTCACCGCTCACTCACAGGTGAACTTAATGTGCAGTAATGGTGATATATCAATACATACACTCACCGCTCACTCACAGGTGAACTTAATGTGCAGTAATGGTGATATATCAATACATACACTCACCGCTCACACACAGGTGAACTTAATGTGCAGTAATGGTGATATATCAATACATACACTCACCGCTCACTCACAGGTGAACTTAATGTGCAGTAATGGTGATATATCAATACATACACTCACCGCTCACTCACAGGTGAACTTAATGTGCAGTAATGGTGATATATCAATACATACACTCACCGCTCACTCACAGGTGAACTTAATGTGCAGTAATGGTGATATATCAATACATACACTCACCGTTCACACACAGGTGAACTTAATGTGCAGTAATGGTGATATATCAATACATACACTCACCGCTCTCTCACAGGTGAACTTAATGTGCAGTAATGGTGATATATCAATACATACACTCACCGCTCACTCACAGGTGAACTTAATTTGCAGTAATGGTGATATATCAATACATACACTCACCGCTCACTCACAGGTGAACTTAATGTGCAGTAATGGTGATATATCAATACATACACTCACCGCTCACACACAGGTGAACTTAATGTGCAGTAATGGTGATATATCAATACATACACTCACCGCTCACTCACAGGTGAACTTAATGTGCAGTAATGGTGATATATCAATACTTACACTCACCGCTCACACACAGGTGAACTTAATGTGCAGTAAAATGGTGATATATATTAATACAGACACCCACCGCTCACTCACAGGTGAACTTAATGTGCAGTAAAATGGTGATATATCAATACATACACTCACCGCTCACTCACAGGTGAACTTAATGTGCAGTAAAATGGTGATATATATTAATACATACACTCATGTAATAGGCATACAGGACTTATGCACAACGAAAAGTAATCGGATACTAACTAAACCAGGTATGAATATAAACAACGTATGGACAAAGAACGGTAATCGGAGATAAAAGGTGTACCGACGTCATAATTTATACATGTTTACACTATACATTTGTTCTAAGCAACAGATGCATACAAACTGCCATCACTGCTATGTAAATATGTGTACGAAATACTGAATACAAGAAGTTATGTCAAACTATCAATAATATACCATAATGTAACGCTACTGCGATACGCAAGACATACTCGCATATATATAATGTACGTTGAACTGTGTATTTTCTATGTATGTACCTATGCCATGTATTTATACACCCCGTCCAGCACCTACCCCCGCCAGTAATTGAGATTTTGGTCACGCTACGCCCCTGGAGGTAACTGCACTGACGCGTTTATGTATTATGACCATACAATAATAGTATTAACTGCGGAACTACCTCGTCGATTGTCGTAATTTGGTATTTGTGATGGTTACGGAAATCGACGAGGCAATTCTGGCCCACACCGTGCTAAACGTAAAATATCGAAATTCATTTGCATAAATATGTATTACACTAGTTTATTAAGATCAATATATCATGGCTTTATAACATTCCGACGTCGCAAGTTGTTCGATAAATGTGTCTAAAGAAGTAATTAAACTAACACTCGTTTGGAATATGAAGTTATTTACAATATTATTAATATTAAATACTGTTGTATATCTTTGTTTCGTCACTTGTTAGCTTGCATTACCATACATAACATAATCAAACAGGAATTCCAGACCGAGTACGTGTCATTCATTCCAGATGGACGGTCATAAGACTGGCTGCATAACATACTGAATAATCAAACAGGTATTCCACACTGAGAACGTGTCATTCATTCCAGGTGGAAGGTCACGAGACTGGCTGGATAACATACTGAATAATCAAACAGGTATTCCACACCGAGTACGTGTCATTCATTCCTGATGAAAGCTCAAGAGACTGGCTGCATAACATACGTCAAGCATGTTACCTTTTAAATTATCGGCATATAAACTGCCACATCAGTGTTGATCCTCTCCAAGTATGATATATAAATCCGGATTTAAACTAAACTTAAAAGACATAGCATGTTTCCAGCACTGTGTATATCAGTCATCAGAGTTGGAGTTTCTCAATGGGGCGTCCGAGGCCGAGTGGTTAAGGTCTCTTGACTTGAAATCACTTGCCCCTCACCGCTGTAGGTTCGATCCCTCAGGGGCCTGGGAATCTTTATGTGAGGAAGCTATCCAGCTTGCTTGCGGAACGTCGGTGGTTCTACCCAGGTGCCCGCCCGTGCACGAAAATTGCCCGGAGGGACACCTGGGGTCTTCCTCCACCAACGGAAGCTGGAAAGTCGCCATATGACCTTAGCTGTTGGTGCGACTATCAAATCCAATTCAATCAATCAACCAGCCGGGATTTCAATTTGAGTAGATTACAGTTTCCGACATCTCACGTACCAACCTAGTACAACAAGTGACTATACTATCATTTGTATTGGGTTGTATATAAAAAATAGTATGGCTGGTTCCCACACAGGGTATGTTACATGTATCGGGATGACAGTTCAATCAAATAGTTTGTCATGTAGGTAAGAACAGTGGACATTGTACTCGACGGGAATTATATATGTTGTTGTAAAGGTAACTTCATCTCATAGAATATTGCGGGTATATGAAATCAGTTAACTGAACAAATACTTTGATCCACATACTACTCTTACATGTTACCTCTCCTTTATTGGTCTTCAAGGATATTTTAAAGATCAGTATGTTAAATGCTTTTCCATACACACATGTCTTTAATATATGTATAGTACTTATATACGTCATGGCTGTCCATATGGTCCATATGATACACTTGACCTTAGTGGTTGTTCAGGTGCACGGATGCATACATGTCTTTATGGTGTCTCGCCAGTATGTACGCGCAGATGACTTTTAAGCTTATCTGACCTGGTAAATCCTTTACTGCATAAGCTGCACTTATATGGTGTCTCACCTGTATGTATGCGCATATGAATGTTACGATGGCCAGACATGGTATATCCTTTACTGCACACACTACACTAATACGATTTCGCACCCGTATGTTTAAGCATGTGACTGTTGAGATTGCCTGACTGGGTGAATCCGTTACTGCACACGCTACAACTTATACGGTTTTTCACCTGTATGTATGCGCATATGCATGTTAAGATCGCCTGACACGGTAAATCCTTTACTGCACACGCTACACTTGTATGGTTTTTCACCTGTATGTATGTGCATATGCCTGTTAAGCTCGCCTGACGAGGTAAATCCTTTACTGCACACGCTACACTTATATGGTTTCTCACCTGTATGTATGCGCATATGCCTGTTAAGATGGCCTGACTCGGTAAATCCTTTACTGCACACGCTACACTTGTATGGTTTTTCACTTGTATGTATGCGCATATGACTGTTAAGACTGCCTGACTGGGTAAATCCTTTACTGCACACGCTACACTTGTATGGTTTCTCACCTGTATGTATGCGTATATGACTGTTAAGATTGCTTGACTGTGTAAATCCTTTACTGCACACGCTACACTTATATGGTGTCTCGTTAGTATGTATATGCATATGCCTGTTAAAATTGCAAAACACGGTAAATCCTTTACTGCACTTGCTACACGTATATGGTTTCTCCCCAGTATGTATGCGCATATGCCTGTTAAGATCGGCTGACGTGGTAAATCCTTTACTGCACACACTACAGTTATACGGGTTTTCACCTGTATGTATAAGCATATGACTGGTAAGACTGCCTGACTGAGTGAATCCTTTACTGCACACGCTACACTTATAGGGTTTTTCACCTGTATGTATAAGAATGTGCCTGTTAAGACTGCCTGACGTCGTAAATCCGTTACTACACACGCTACACTTATACGGTTTTTCACCTGTATGTATAAGCATATGTCTGTTAAGATTGCTTGACTTGGTAAATCCTTTGCTGCACATCGTGCACTGGAACGTCAACTGTCCTTTATCCATGTTTATTGAAAGACGACTTTGCTTATTGTTTTGTTGTCGTAATGCGGTTTCTGAAACAAAAAAATATGTATACTCAAAATAGTTCAGTTTAACGCGTATGACATAATTAATATCGTCTGCGTGTAAAAAGCACATCGATGAACCGATGGATACTTTGTTTGAAGTTACACGAAGTTCTATCTATTATGTCACATTATAAGTTTGTGCTTTGGACCACGGGTTTGAGACATGAACAGTTTAGCATGCATACATTTTATATGTGTTTATCTTCTAGATTATTTAAATCTACTAGTTGCCTACTTCCCGCGATCGAAATGCAGAATTATGGTTATGCAGAATTATGCTTTAAATATTTTTTTTGCATGAAATGAAATATGGATCTTTTTAAATTACCTCGATAATACTTACCCGTATACGAAGTATAGCATGTGTATGTTAATCTGAGTTTTGATGCCATGAAAGTCTGTATTTTATTCTAACTGATATAAATGTGTTTATTTGTGTATCATGCTCATTTTTACAAGAGTTGTCTCCTGGATAATTATGTTTATTTCTTTTTTGAATATTAATTAAAGTGCACGTTTACATTTAACCGATGATCGATTATAGGCTTTCATAATCGATTATCATAATCGGATGCCTAACAAACCGATGATGGGTTTAAAACAATCGATTAATCGGTACATCACTAGCGTTAACATTAAATATTCCAAAAACGTCTTTTGCAAAAGCATTTGTGGTGATGCTTGGGGTGCTAGTAAAATATGATGCCGAAATTATTTTAGTTGGCATATTTTAGAATTAGGAACATCGAAAGCTGCAATAATTCAAAGTACTAACGTACTTAACAAATCCCAGCGTGTTCTTAGAAATTCTATTTAGTGCATCATTGTACGATGTCAACCAATCTTTCCCATGTCATGCGCATATACTTATTGGAGATAATTACAAACTAGACGTAGGTATGGGTGCCTTAGAATTGTTGTTTCGTACACAATAAATTATAAAAAAAGGAAACCTAAAACCATAAAACCTTGGGTTTTTCCTTTTGTCTGTTATCAATGTTAACACTGTTAGTAGTATAGCTACTAGCGGTACCAGGCCAGTTTCTCCTCGCGGGCCTCAAACCCAAGCAACAGTAAAATATGCCAGCCGTGGCTATTAACTCAAGCATGCCATCATTTACATAAAAAAATCTAAATGAAAGTCATGCTTAAGTCAAAAGCCCCAACACATATTATTAGTTGCTCAAGCTGATACTGCTAGTATCTATACTACTAATCAATCCGGTTGTCATTTTAATAGCATAACATTTGCAACTCATTAAGCAAAGTGTTGCATTATAAAGTGAGAGTCATATCCTCTCAAGTTATGAAACACAACAGGTATTTTTCTAGTCAACCTGAAATTAATATTACATATGTCATGAGCGCTTCCCCTATACTTTCCAGCTATATGACAATGAGCCCTGACTTTTCTGATGGAGTTTTTGTATGCCACTGTATAACCCGCGTCGCCTTTTTTGAGAGTTGTTGCAAAACCATTACCACAAATATGACATGATTTAGATTTTTGGAATCTGGCTTCTTCTTCCTGTGACATTACTAGATCTTTTTTAAAGTTTGCATTCATAGTCTTTTTGCACCACTTTTCTTCTTCTATCATTTTTTCTAAAAACGTGTAAACAGCATCAGGTCCTCTATACGTAACAACTGGTTTTGAATATTGATCATCATAACAACACACAACCTTGTATCCATAACCACAATCAGTATGTTTTTGATATTCTTGTGTATGTGATTTTTTAGGATTATTTGATGCTGAAGAAATACTTTCGGTTACTGCTTCAAAATCTGCATATATAACAAACGGAACCATTAGCTGCCTGTCATAGATTTTAAACTTAACTTTTTTATCTTTGTTTGGCATTTTTATTGCTTGTTTTCCGTTAAGTGAAAGACAATCAGGCTCATGCTTTTTTAACACACGTTCTAATGTAAAGCACTGCAAGCATGTTTTACAAAACCATTTTTTCCCCTATGCTGTTAGACTAAACATTAGTCTGTCAAAATCTTTTGTCCACACGTAATGATTTTTTTCTTCTTCGGTGATCAAAAGCATATCACAAGTTTTTTCTGCTTTATTTTTTGATATGTGCAAAGGGGTATACTTGATTATCTTCATATCCAAATATGTTAAAACAAATGTTGTTTGTTTTTCTATTTTCCAATGTAAGTTACAGCGACCAGAAATTGTACACCGGATGTGGAATTCATATAATGAACATTGTGGTGGAGTTTGGTGAACAACCTGCAAGCAAGAAGCCAGATACACATGGTGCCCGGATGTGACTTTCTAGTATACTGCGTCCAAAGTAGGTCATAGTGACCCGAAAAATATGATGTTAAATGCATATATGGAACATTCTGGCGGAAGTTAGTGAAAACCCTTCAAGTAACGAAGACGACATAAATAAACAAAAGTCGTACGCACGGACTAACGAACGAACAAATGGCAAACACACCCGGACGCCATTGTGATCGCTAAGTCGAGATCCGTAAACGGGAGCACTGTTAACGGAATACACGCATTGTTAAATAAAACTGAGCACTGTTAACGGAATACAAACATTGTTAAACAGAACTGAGCACTGTTAACGGAATACAGAACAGAACAGAACATATTCTTTATTTAAGACTTAAACAAATGTTTCTCGTCATATAAATACATATTACATTTGTTAATATGTGACAGGTCAATGCAATTTTTACATTAAACAATGAAAGGTACAAACGCACAAATCATACATACTATACACTCATACAACTCACCCATTCACTCTGACGCCCAAAATGACTCACACATTCACTCTGGATCAGGTATTTACCCTGTTATAATGATTTAACTATTCCTATTACATAGTTTCATGTTACTATATTAAGTTTTAATAGTTTACATGTCACGTCCAATGAGGATGAACATACATTATTTTACTCAGTATACATTGCAGTATTGCGAATAATAAATGCTTCCCTAACAAACCTAGATAATCTAAAAAGCTCTTGCTGGTTTGAAGATTGCATCAGCTGAATAAATTTAAAAACACTTGGATGTCTGTAATAATATTGTTTAACATATAGTTTACGTAATTGTTCGCAGGGCTTTTTTACCTTATATAACAGAGGCCTGTAAAGGGCCTCTTCCCAATAGAAAATTGGACTGTTTTTTCCCAACTGTGGCAGAAATATTTCCCAATCGGAAAACAGCAGTCTCTCAGAATTTAAGAAAAAGCATGAATTCTGCAGTGTGTTTTTGTCTGCTAAGTAAATTCCGACTTGGAAAAGTTAATAATTATGGTAAATAATGGATGACAATATAAATAAAGTATATTAATGTCATATTTACTTAATTTATGAAACCTTGTATTTTTCCTAAAATGAGAAATAAGCGCGTTCTTTTTTTCCCAAAATGGACAGGCCTGGGCCTCTTCCCAATTTTGTGGAAAAAAGCCCTGGTTCGTACAAAGGACAAATTAAAATAATATGATATTCTTCTTGTAAGTCTGTACTATTACACAATGTACAATATCTTTGATTTCTATCAGTTCTATTTTGTGAATATCTGCCAATTTCAATTCTAAGTCTGTGGGAGGATAATCTTATCCTCGACATGGCAGTTCTTAATTTCAACGGCAATATATCTAGATGCATGTACACTTCATATGAGAATGAGGTTTTAAAATAAAACTCGATTATTTTCAACATCAGTGTTCCATTTTTGAACAAAACAATCCATTTAATTGTGTTTAATCAACAAATGAAAAGATTTCATATCAATACAAGTTGGGTCATTCCAAACATAATTATAGCCACAGTCAGTTATAATGGTTTTAACATTGCTGGCCCAATTCTTCATTCCTCCTTCACAATCTCTCACAGCATCTTTATAAAAAGTTGATATTAAAATGGTTTTTGAATCGACCACCTTACTCCAATACTTTATTATTTTTACATACCTTAAAATATACAATGGGTATATACCTAGTTCTCCATAAATACACACATTCTTTATTTCACTTTGGTTCATATATATATATGAACAGCATAAGCGAGTGTTAAAAAATACATTCATATTATACAAGGATTTGTCAATAAGTTATATCAATTAGTTAAGAATTAAAAAATCATGTGTTCCTGAATCCAAATTCATATTTAACTCTATTATTACAATTTCGTTCCGATAATCACACACATTTGTGACCATTCATTGATAATACTACACACGTGGTGACCATTCATTGATAACACTACACACGTGGTGACCATTTATTGATTATACTACACACATGGTGACCATTCATTGATAACACTACACACATGGTGACCATTCATTGATGACAATGCACACATGGTGACCTTTCATCTTTAAGTTAATGATTACACTGTATTTTCCAAATGTTTGTTGAGACCCGAATTAAAAATAGTCGTTCCAGAACAGTCATTTATAAAAATATTGAAGATCAGCGAAGATTA
Source organism: Cyrtodaria siliqua (assembly GCA_037043455.1). NCBI lineage: Eukaryota > Metazoa > Mollusca > Bivalvia > Adapedonta > Hiatellidae > Cyrtodaria > Cyrtodaria siliqua. The sequence goes on along the minus strand of JAWPHD010000162.1, from coordinate 50,332 downwards.
ATGCATAAAATACACTCAGCGATTTGTTTACAGTTGTGGTATTACGAGTCCTGGGACTCATTGCTTTCAGGAGTTATGAGTCCTTTGGAAAATCGTTGAGTCCCATTGCGATTCACATTTTTTGTGTTTTTGTTTTTTGACAGTACCTAAATCTTTCCTCAACTTGTGTGGCCTTTAATATTGATATTTCCATAAGGACCTTATCTGTTTCAGAAAAAATAGTGTCCGATTTCTATTCGTCCTGTGGATTCACATATGTTTCAAGTGTGTGTCCCTAGCAAATATTATGAGTCCTAGAAGCAGGACTCGCAGGTAATAAAATCACTGAATACGAACGGCGAGGTCAGAATTTTGATATGCGCCGTCTTGCGACGGGATGCACCTATAAACTTCCGTATCTAACAAAAAATCACCCCAGACGTAAAATAAGTGGGACTAAACGAAGAGATGCATTTGACAGTCATTTGGTGTAACATATCTGCAATACATTGCAGTGAACAATCAACAAAAAGTTCATACCTTGTCGTTGATTGTATGCGTTAATAGGGGATGAAAATCCCCTTAACGGTATCAACTTTTGTCCACATACTATCAGTTTGAAAAAAAAATATCCCTTTGGTTTCCGATTTCGGCCAAGTATATGAGAGTGCAGCTTACGGAACGGGAAACCAGTCTCTACTTCCGCTGATAGGCATGGTAAATTCACTTCGGGCCTCTTCGGCGATGTCCCTTGTCCGGGTGCCATTCGCAACATCTCGCCATAAGCGAAGAATGACGGAATTGGCCGACTATGTACGATCAAAGACATCGGAACTCTTCGTTATTTTCCGCAATTATCGATAGTTACCGTGACATACATACATATACATAACCTATGACGTAAAATTCATAGCAATTTACTTCATGTCGTCTGTCAAAACTTGTAAACAAAGATCGCTTGCAGAAAGTTCTGTAAATATAATTATTTTACTACGTGTATATAAACTTCACAGGTATTATACTGAATCTGTTAGGTCTGTCAAATTGACTCAATTATGTCTGTCTTGACAAATTCATTTCTGGGAGATATAGAAATTGAAAATCAAAGTTTTCAGGTGTACAATGTACCAGGAGATGGTAACTGTTTTTTCCATTGTCTCAGCATTCTGTTTGCAGGTGATTTGAGCAACACAGCCATTTACAGGAATTTGGTTTGCGGGCGGATATTTGGTAATTGGGAAAATTGGCAACACAAAGTCAGTGTGTGCCATGGCCCCCTTATGACCCCTGAAATGTACTTTGATGGTATGATAAATGGAAATTGGTGGGCGACTGCATGCGAACTTGAGGCTGCATCTGATCTGTTTGACAGTAAAATAAATGTTTGGTTGGTTGGCAAAAACAAGGATCAAAATACAACATTTACTCTTACAACATGTACACCTGCTTCCAATTCAGTCACAAACGTGCATTTGCTTTTAATGAATGAACATTTCATGGTTCTGAAAAATACATACTGTGCAATACCTGAATATGAAAATAACATTCCGGCAGATAAAAACAATTCGGAAACAAATGCCAATCATCATGGCGATACATTTGACGAAACTGACGTATCTTTAATAGTTGAACATGATCATGGCTATGCATTTAATCAGAACAGTAATTACATTTCATCTGATCATTGTTATAGTATGCAAGGCACATCAAATGAGTCAATATACTCAATACATACATGTACTTCCCATGAACTTGATGAACAGGAAATTTACTATGCTGTTCCAATTTCCCATGATTCTACTAAGACCCGTGTGAAAAACACCAAAAAAAGTGATCCGCAGGCAAAAAAAAAAGGAAAAATAGCCCAACCGTCAATACAAACTGGCATTGATCAGAAGTCAGATTTCATCTCCAACCCTACTGACCCACAAATTGACATCTGTAGAAAATTAGGTGTGTGGTACAAACACCCTTCAGAAAATGAAACATCTTATGAAAGAAAACAACGCAAATCTTTCATGAACAGACACATTAAAAAAGTAGAAAATCAAATCGGTCTCGAATCAAAAGATGTTCCTGACGCACCCCCATCTACTGATAATATGCAGTTTAACAAAGCAATGGATTCAATTAGAGCATTCGAACTTGAGCAAATGTCATATAAAATACACACTTGTTCAGTTTGTAAGGAAAGTAAAATTGACATGAAACTAGATAAGAATTCAGTTTGTAAACGCTGTTCTTCTGAAAAAGCAGACATTAAAATGTTTTCAGAAGAAAATTTCATGAACCCTGGTCTAATGCCTAATGAATTGAAAGAAATGTCTGTTGTGGAACAACAATTGATTTCCAGAATATCGCCATGTATGAACATTCATATCCTTAGGCATGGTGGAATAGCATATAGTGGACATTGTGTCACATTCCCACAAGAAGTCAATGAGCCTGCTCAAATCTTTCCAAGATTACCAAATGAAATACAAATTATTAAAGTAAGGAAACAAGGTAAAAATGACAGTTCAAAGCAGTTTTGGGGTACGCCGATTAAAAATTGAATGTGCACTAAACTGGTTAAGAGATAACAACCCTGCATACAAAGATATAATTATCTCTCAAAAAAGACTTGAGGCCCTCCCACTTGACGGTGAACTAGATGCTATTCCAACAGCAGAGTATACTGGGGATGCCCACCATATCACTGACAAAGGTCCAGCTCCAAATCAGACAGAGATATCTGATATTGAGCAATGCAATAGCACATCTGGAGTACTCTTTCCTGATGATTCCGTAAACATAAAAGAACAAGTTGAAACCGTTTTCAAAGAAATAGTTGGTGATAATGCAAATGTAACACAAAACAAACAAGGTACTATAACAATTCTTCCTTGGCCTACACGAGGTCATCTTCCCCTTTCAGAATTCACAACAGAACATTTCTTTTCATTAGCATTTCCATGCTTATTTCCATATGGGGTGGGTGATTTTCACATAAATAGACCAATTACTTGCAAATCTCTTTCCGACTGGTCAGAACATCTCATTTGGTTTAAAAAAGGACGATTTGCAAGGCATCAGTACTTTAAATTTGTAGTACACAATATGATTGTTAGGAAACAAACATTGGAAAAAGGTGCCTTCATTGTTAATCAAAAACTTGGGGAAACACATATGACCGTTACAGAGTTAAAAGATAAGTTACAAAATGGGGATCAATCTATAGCACAAAAAATACTTTACTTCAGTAACTCTTTTCGTGGGACAACTCAGTACTGGGCACAAAGAAATAAAGAACTTCGCGGATTGAATCAGTTTAAAATTAACAATGGTGATGGTTTACCATCGTTTTTCACAACTGGCTGCTGTGCTGAATTTCATTTCAAGCCACTGCGACGTCTTCTTTCCATATATATAGAACAATGTACAGGTGAAAAGGTTAATTTTGATAACCACGTAGAACTGTTTCATGCATTGCAACACAACTCTCACATTGTTGCAAAGTACTTTGATCTTCGCACACAATCGTACTTTGAAAAGTAATGGGGCCTGTTTTTGGCGTTAACACTTACTGGTACAGGCAAGAATTTGCAAAGTCCAGGGGAATGGTTCATTGGCATGGCCTCTGCTGGAGGCATGGCAGAGAACCACACAACCTGTTATATGAATGTGTAAAAGCCGGCCTGTCTGATTCAGATTGTGCACAAACATTATCAGATTGGGCAAAGTATCAATTTGGTTTATCCGCTTAACATCCTGCTGGTGTTGATGAAAAAGGAAATCCTAGAAAAAATCTATGGCCTCAACCTGAGGGCAGCGCCCCGCAACCACCAGAAGAAAGAAAACCACTGGTGAAATTTTTGATGGATGTATCCTCTTCCCAAGAATCTATTCTTGAAGATTATCTTTTACTGACAAACATATTTAATCTTCACAGGTGTTACGATTACTGTTTGAAATCAAATAAACATAAGCCAGCACTTAAAGCTGTACAGTCCCTATTTTAACTGGTAATAACTCATGAATATGAATGAGTCACGTGTGAAGTAGTTTTAAATCGACAAACACCCCAAAAGTCGGTATATAAGGAGAAATCGATACGTACAATTTCATATTTTTATTTAGCCTCCGTACAGGTGACATCGAAAAATATACGGCTCCAGAATATATGTAATAAAAATAGTTGCCCGGAACAGGATTTGAACCACAGCCTTGCACTTGTAAGATTTGAAATATGTACGCTGAACCTCAAGACCACTGCTCTTTATTGGTATTTTGTAGCATTTTTAACACTAAATAGGCATTACGTACACAAAGCGCGCGCACAAACTCATCAAGCGCTAAAGAACAAGTCGAGATATGGTTGATTTGAGGCGAAGTATTAGTTTCATATTGATAATATACAGTATTAAACCAGGCAATGTTAATTTACACGTGCGACAATATGGACTGCATATTTATTGATCCATCTTTAGTTACGTTCAAATATGTTAAGTTATTTTGGCTCATAATATATGGTAGTTAGTATGCTGTTTTCTCAAGTAGCGTCGTAGTTCAGGGGATAGAGCACAGGACTTGAAATCAGAAGATCGTGTGTTCGAGCCCCGAAAGAAGCTAACTTTTTTTTTTTGTAAAAATTACTGTTACCTGTGTATAGGTACGATGTGCACTGGTCGATATATATACAGTAAATGATTTCCTTCACTATATTTGCTCGCTTAAATACCTGATTTCGACATGAGCTGGTGAACATGAAGTTACTAATAAAGACACGCCTACAAAGAAGAAATCGATTGATATAGGGACTCTGTAGCTTTAAACAGTGTCGAATGGAATTTGGTACGGAATCAAACCCTGGTAAACAATTACGAACAACGCCAGATATTATTAAAGACAAGAACTCTTCTCTTAGGCTTGAAATGGAAAAAAACACCCGATGCTAGTCCAAAATTCTCAATACCACACCCAAGGGTGGCGAGCAAACGGTGTTATATCATTGATTTTGTCAAAAAGTCCCCCAGAAAATCCCTCTGTAAACGAAATAATGACAACTGAAAGATATATCACTGGTTCTGCCTGTAAAGGGAATGAAACAAGTGAAGCACTGTCGGACCTATTCAGTGATATGATTAACTGTGCCACTGATGAATAAAGCAATAATGCAAAATCACTGTGCAACAAATTTTTGATGAAAACTGTTAAAAGGGACATATCAGCTGTTGAGGCATCATATGAGCTTTCCAGATTGCCACTGTACAGTTCAAGTCATACATTCAAATCAATTATTCTTTCAGGTTTCCGAGTTCTTGAAAAAAAATGGTACTGTTGTCACAAAGAGCATTGCTCTTGACCAATATATGTCAAGAGATGCTAAAGACAAATCTTCTGTTTACTCCTATTTCTGTAAAACAAACACTGTGCCTGTCTTTTCGGGCAACACACAAGCAACTTGGCCACTTCATGAAGAGTACTGCAAAATTATGCTGGTTTTACATTGGCCAAATTGGCGGAAGTTCCTTGATATTAAACCTGAGTCAAGTTCTTGGAAAGAGGCTTTCGAAATGTTTCTCTCCTCTGATTCTTGTCCGAACTTTGTGAAGGCTGGTGTTGAACGAGCGCAGCAACATAAGCAACAATTTGACGATCAATCTGACGTTGAGGACAACATTGTAAATCGCTCATCCCAACAACCTGAGTGGATGGACATTCTCAAGCCTAATGCTGATTATGACGTCATTCCAGAAAACCTGAAATTTGATGATGGCGGAGAAGACTACAACTGGGGATTGCCATCCGAACAATATCCAAACACATTGGGGCAAACCTTTCTTGAAACCCTAAATGTAACGAATAATTCAGATGACGGTTTTCTCGATTTACCAAATGTAGATTTATTCAGCATGAACGCAGATCAGCTACTTGCTTTTAACATTGTAATGAGTACCCTCCAACATTTCAATGACAGTTATGCTAGTTATCAGCCTTTACGATTGGTTGTGTCTGGGACAGCTGGATCTGGTAAGTCTCATTTAATACATGTATTGTGAAAGCAGTGAGGCTATTTTTAAACTCAAACAGGTATGTACAGGTTGTTTGCCCAACTGGAAACAGTGCAAACCTTATTGGGGGTGTTACTTTGCACAGTCACCTTAAAGTACCAACCTCTCATGCAGGAAAAGAGATGTCATCCCCACAAGGTGCCACTGCAGATAGTTTACAATCTAACTTACAAGGTTTGAAGGTTTTGCTGGTGGATGAACGTTCACTGGTTGGAGTAACTACATTAGGATGGATGGAATTCATGTGCAGATACGGCACTGACAAAGGCCAACATTGTAATATTCCATGGGGCGGTTTACCCGTTGTTGTATTTTTTGGCGATGATGTGCAATTACCCCCTGTCCTAGATTCTCCTGTATACAATAATTCTAGGAAAACAACACCATCTGCTTTACATGATGTCATGGTCTGGCAGGAATTTTCAAACTCTTTCGCTCTTAATACAATAATTCGTCAAAATAGCGATGAAAATCAATTAAAAGAAGTATTGCTTTCACTAAGAGAGTATAAAACGACACCCGATCATGCAACATGGCTCCAAAACTTCCAATGGAACAATTTAAAGAGCGCATATCGAGCAGCTGCCTTGAAAGATATGCAAAAAAGAGGACTATTTGTATTTCCAACGCATGCAGAAGTTTGGGAACATAACAAGACCATGTTAACTGAACTGAACAAAACATATCATGTTGCTCAAATCAAGGGTGTATCTAAAGGCTGTCATGCTTCTTCTGTTACAAAGGACAAATCAGGAGGACTGGTGCATACGCTCTATCTTAGTAAAACTGCAAAAGTCATGTTGACAGTCAATCTCTCTGTTAAACATGGCCTTTTTAATGGAGCTTTGGGTACTGTGGTTGATATTCTATACATGAATGGGCGAAGACCACCAGACACATTTCCAGACGTCATAATGGTTAATTTCCCCAGTTATACTGGACCACCATTTCTGATTGATAATCCCAAACTGGTACCGATAGTTTCCGTGGAGAGAAGAATAGATTGCCTTTGCCATTCTTGCAAGCGAAGGCAGATACCCTTTGCCTTGGATGGGCGACAACAATACATAAATGTCAAGGGATGACAATTGGTGAGGGTGAAACCAACAGATATATTGTAATAAACCCAGGCACAAGAAAGTTTGAGTCCCAAAATCCTGGTGCATTATTTGTTGCCTTATCCCGAGCCAAATCTGCTGGTAGTAAAACAAAGCTTCCGGATTTTGCTTGGCACCCTTCAGTTCTTGTTAATCAAGACAGAATTTGCCATGTTGTAAATACACCCACTACTACCGCACGTGACCGAGAGATACAGCGGCTTGTTGATTTGTCGAGACACACACTCAAACAGTTTCAGCATCTTTCTCATGATCTGTCTATATGTAACAAAATCAACGCAATATTTGCCAAATTCAGCAAAAGCATTTTGGAAGAATGATTTCCTCTACATCATCACTAATCAGTGATTACAACTGAAACATTGCAATCTATGCTTTCCAAAAACCTTTTAATGGAAGCTGTTTGAACTGGTTGAATGATGTGACAATCGCTAACCTTAGTCCCATTAAATCAAGGTGGGCAGTGTGACAGTCACTAGCCTTAGTCCCATTAAATAAAGGTGGGCGGTGTGACAGTCGCTAACCGTAGTCCAATTAAATCAAGGTGAGCGGTGTGACAGTCGCTAACCTTAGTCCCATTAAATCAAGCTGGGCGGTGTGACAATCGCTAACCTTAGTCCCATTAAATAAAGGTGGGCGGTGTGACAGTCGCTAACCTTAGTCCCATTAAATCAAGGTGGGTGGTGTGACAGTCGCTAACCTTAGTCCCATTAAATAAAGTCGGGCGGTGTGACGGTCGCTAACCTTAGTCCCATTAAATCAAGGTGGGCGGTGTGACAATCGCTAACCTAAGTCCCATTAAATCAAGGTGGGCGGTGTGACAATCGCTAACCTTAGTCCCATTAAATAAAGGCGGGCGGTGTGATAATCGCTAACCTTAGTCCCATTAAATCAAGGTGGGCGGTGTGATAATCGCTAACCTTAGTCCCATTAAATCAAGGTGGGCGGTATGACACTCGCTAACATTAGTCCCATTAAATCAAGGTGGGCGGTGTGACAATCGCTAACCTTAGTCCCATTAAATCAAGGTGGGCGGTGTGACAATCGCTAACCTTAGTCCAATTAAATCAAGGTGTGCGGTGTGATAATCGCTAACCTTAGTCCCATTAAATCAAGGTGGGCGGTGTGATAATGGCTAACCGTAATAACCCCATTATTTCAAGGTGTAATGGCTAACCATAATTTCTCTAAATACACAGTATTGAGTTGCCCCACGGATATATATCTATTTATTGTATAAATATCAATTATACATAGTATTTTTATTTTTCTAAAATGTGTGCAAAATTCTGTTTTCTGAAAATGTATATCACAATAATACTAAATATAGATTTCTGTATCACTATATACTACAAACATCATTGTATGACGTCATGTGACATCGTCGCCTACCCGTGTAAACAAACTAGTCTACTATACGGTGCTATAAAATTGCATGAGCTTTCTTATGAAGGTATGTAATAAAATGATTGTTACTAGAGTAAGTGTTCTGGAAGTTGTATCACCTCTTGTGGATATGCCATTTCTGAAGGATCACTCTCGAGGCTTTAGCCTTGGCGAGATATTGCAGATATGGCATTTCCACTCGAGCTGATACTAACTTTCAGATCACGTAACTCTAGTAATACTCCTACTATATCGCTAGCTTTAATTTCCTAAATATACTGAAAGAAAAAAGAAACGCGACACGGGATTTTCCGCTATATAGTGTATGTACATAATTGATGGTTGTTGATGTGAATGTCAATTCTACTTTTCCTACAACATGTCTCCATTTATATATTGCACATGTGGTAATTGCTGCGTTTTTAATTACAGTTTACATTATGGTGGGTGATGTGATAATTGCTTACCTTTTCTCTTACATAAGACAGGTGATGTGATAAACGCTTACCTTTTTCTCTTACATATGGTGGATGATGTGACAATTGCTTACCTTTTTCTCTTACTTGGTGGGTGATGTGACAATCGCTTACCCGTTTCTCTTACATATGGTGGGTGATGTGATAATCGATTACCTTTTTCTCTTGCATATGGTGGGTGATGTGATAATTGCTTACCTTTTTGTTTTACATAAGGCAGGTGATGTGATAATCGTTTACCTTTTTCTCTTACATATGGTGGGTGATGTGATAATCGCTTACCTTTTTCTCTTGCATATGGTGGGTGATGTGATAATTGCTTACCGTTTCTTTTACATAAGGCAGGTGATGTGATAATCGCTTACCTTTTTATCTTGCATACGGTGCGTGATGTGATAATTGCTTACCTTTTTCTTTTACATAAGGCGTGTGATGTGATAATCGCTTACATTTTTCTCTTACATATGGTGGGTGATGTGATAATCGCTAACCTTTTTCTTTTACATATGGTGGGTGATGTGATAATCACTTTCCTTTTTCTTTTACGTAAGGCAGGTGATGTGATAATCGCTTACCTTTTTATCTTGCATATGGTGCGTGATGGGATCATTGCTTACCTTTTTCACTAACATATGATGGATGATGTGATAATTACCTTAACTTTTGTTCACTTACATATGTTGGGTGATGTGATAATGCTTACCTTTGTTCATTAACATTAAATGCTGGGTGATATGAGTCGCTAACCTTTTTCCATTTACATTATATGCTGGGTGATTATATAACAACCCTCACCCTTAACCCTTACCGGTTCCCATTGCGATATTCGCTTAGCTTTTTCACTTACATATGGCGGGTGTTGTGATAATTGCTTACATTTTTATGCTCCCACCACCGAATGGTGAGTGGTCATATAGCGTTAGACATGCAAATCTGGCTGTCGCTCATGTAAACCTTGTATATCTTCTCCCAACGTTTTCAACCAAATAATGTTTCGAAAGTTTCAAGGATGCTTACCTATGATTTCAAAATGTGCATATGGACTCCGCGTCAAAATCGACCTTGTTTTACAACAGTTAAGGCCCTTTTTTTCAGACCTTAGGTTTTCCACTTTTTTCAATGGGAGCATCCGGGTCCCATGGATACATTTGTGTTTGTATCATTTTCAAACTATAGACTTTGTATGTAGCATAATTCATGATTCTAGATGCTGTCATGTACCCTGAGGCATTATTTGACAATGTATACTTTAAATGGAAAAAATAGTTACCATTCATATATGTTTCATATATGCAGAAAACAATGAAGATCCTTATTGTAACGGATTTAAGGGGGAATTGGCTCCCAAACTATATACAGAAAAACACCTGTTTGTCAGAAAACGAAATAATTGTCAAAAACATTCCTGGAGCTGGAATCAGCACAATCCAAGATTTTCTATCAGAAACAAATTTAAAAGCTTTCTCTTTTATATGCATTGCTGCAGGTATTTGCAATATCACAAAAAAATTGGACACCACCAATGGTACTGAACTTGTTTATAATATGGAAAACAACGTTCAGACACTTATACAGTGTATTACTGCTGTCAGACAGTATGTTGTTAATCTGGATATTCCGTGCAAGCTCATCACTATCCCTCCAGTATCAATATCAAAATATAACAACTTTAAAATATCAAAAAATCTCCTAACAACACCAATCACCAGTAACTCTATGAACACACTTCATCAGCTCACCCTTGAAAATGACATAAGAATTGTAAATATGGAAATTGAAAAGCTCAATAACCAGCCTAATCTTAGAACTGTTCATTGGGACAAAGATCTTGTAAAAATTTCCATTAAAAAGAGGGGTGTTAACAAACAAAACAGGAAACGGGTGGAGAAATTTGTATATATGCAGATCTATATGATGATGTACATCCAAATTTCATTTTAAGTTCTAAATGGTACACCATCTTACTACATTCAATTTCCAAGGATTTTGCAGACATGGTTTATCAGTTTAAGGTTTAAGGTAGTAGTAGTGGTAGTTATAATATTGTCAATCAATGGCAAACATGCAGTTGATATACTTTTAAGTCATTTCATAATGTTAACTTTATAATCCTTCTGTTTTTTTAGCCAGTCCTCAGTAGTTTTCAATACAAGTCTGTGACATGGACGTCGTTAACCTTATATACCAATAGTTCAATACAAAGGTGTATGACGTGAAAGTCGCTAACCTTATATACCTATAGTTCAATACAAAGGTGTGTGACGTGAAAGTCGCTAACATTATATACCTATAGTTCAATACAAAGGTGTGTGACGTGAAAGTTGCTAACCTTTCTCTATTTTTACATGGATTTTGTTTATCATGTACACTACATTTCATACTTGTACTTACTTTACACTTCATTTCATACTTGTACTTACTTTACACTTCATTTCATACTTGTACTTACTTTACACTTCATTTCATACTTGTACTTACTTTACACTTCATTTCATACTTGTACTTACCTTACACTACATTTCATACTTGTACTTACTTTACACTTCATTTCATACTTGTACTTACTTTACACTTCATTTCATACTTGTACTTACTTTACACTTCATTTCATACTTGTACTTACTTTACACTTCATTTCATACTTGTACTTACTTTACACTTCATTTCATACTTGTACTTACTTTACACTACATTTCATACTTGTACTTACGTTACACTACATTTCATACTTGTACTTACTTTACACTTCATTTCATACTTGTACTTACTTTACACTTCATTTCATACTTGCTTTACACTTCATTTCATACTTGTACTTACTTTACACTTCATTTCATACTTGTACTTACTTTACACTTCATTTCATACTTGTACTTACTTTACACTACATTTCATACTTGTACTTACTTTACACTTCATTTCATACTTGTACTTACTTTAACAGAATTTCATTCATTAAAACCTTTTTTTTAAAACAAATACCTGCAGCAAGTTACTTGAAAATCAGCAACCTTGTCTAAATTATAAAACATGTTCTTAAAAAGTAATTATCAAACAACTATCCTACTTTGATTGGCAATCTAAACGTTATGCATTTTAAGCATGTTAAGTGCTTAAAACAAGTTTCAATTTGTAAATGATTTGGAGAGATAGAGACTGATGCCAGTGGAGCTTAATATATTGAAACTAAGGAACTGTAGCATGTGAAGTTCTTTGAAGCATGTACATTTCTTTGAAGCATGTGTTTTTGTTTCAGTTAACCTGTAATTTGGTAGTAGTTAAGTGTAGTTTAGTAATTAGTTTGATTGCGATTGTGTTACCTGTGTATGCTTTTGTATTTACTGTCACTAGTAGTCTTGTTTAAATAGATGTTACATCTTACAGAGTTTGACTGTTTTAAGTTCAATAATATTTTTATTTACATGATAGTATGGGTCTTGGATACAGGATGTGAACTATTTACATTATTCAACAAGTTACCATAATTTATTAAAATAAGGAGTTATAATTACCAAATGCTGTCCAGTTTTACTTCACAATGTCTACCATAATTATGTCATAAGTTCTGATATTAATCAGAACTTATGACATAATTATGGTAGACACACAAATATGACATGATGCAGTACCAGCCTTTAAAACATATATATATTACAGATGTTAGGATGGAACAGAAACATGCTGTGTAAATTGTTTTAGTTTTGAAAATTCATCCCATGACTTAATTAGTTTCAATCAAAACATGTTAAGTTCTGTATTTCAGAATATAACGGATTACATATACAGTCATCATGACCATATGACGATGATGTTTCTTTAATGGTCCATATATGGCATTGTGGTGAGTGCTGATTATTTACCTTTATTGATCTATTTATTCAAAAATTGTTATTGTCTTCTAAAAAAAAAATTCATGTGAAATGTTTTATTTGTTTATTCAGTTAATGTTATTAGTGTGTTGTTGTTGACAACCATCTATAGGTTATCACTAAGTATCATCTGATCAAATGTAATGGGTAACTGTTCCAACTGCCTGTAGTGTAGAGATTGTTTCCCAAATAGGAACGGGAAATAGATATCACGAGCATTCATTATTTGCTGATCCACAATGCCAACCGGCAACCCGGTATGTAAATTATTAAGTTGTTGATGGTTGTAAAACATCATACAATGATCCATTCCAATTTCCACTGAACAGTAACAGTTGGTCAATCAATGAATCATAAAATAAGGTGGATAAATCCCCGTTTAGGCAGTGCCTTTTTCATATTAGTTTGATACGATTCAAATTCTCCAAAAGTTCAATCAATCTGATTCATTGAAGAACATAGAACTAACAGAAAAAGTTTCTAAATGGCGAAATGTATACTAAGGGAGGTAACTACACTAGATTAACTAGTAAACAAAGATATATATTACTAAGGGAGGTAACTACATCTGATTGGCTAATCTTAAGGTCAATCTGACGTGACATCCAATGCAGTGTTGTCAGATCCTGCGTAGTGTTGAGTATCGTAGCGTGATAATTTGTCTGATTTTAATGAGATTGCAACTGAAATAGTACCTGAAACATTACAGGGATGATGATGAACGTGACACAAATGACAAAATGAACCTGAAGGCATTTGCTATCTAATGTGACATCATATAAAACGTTAAACTGCATCAACTAATGTTTCAATAAAGGTACATTTGGGATTTGTTTCATAACAAAAAAAAAAATATCATTATTCAACGACAAATATATAATCATTTTGCAACACTTGCAACATATCCAAGGTTTATTTTATAAACAAATATACGCTGAAACAACAATTATGTTGTTTAGGTTCGTCGTGTGTTAATATATGTTATAAGTGTCGTAATGCACAAGTTACTATATTAACCATTACAATGTATATACATAGCTAATAATTAATTATAACTATTTAAATTAATTAATAACAAATATTTCGTAAGAAAAGACGATTATATCAGGAAAATAACTTCCGTGGAACTTTTGCCGTAAACATAGCACAAAAAAACACACTCGCAGTCGGGGCACTATTTAGCACAATGATCTACTCTAAAGAGGGAAACAAACATGAAACGTGTAAGACAGGCGATAACTTTCATGCTTAGCTTTAGTTGGACAATAGACGTCGAACATTTTGGTCATCATATTTGTGTATTGACACTGATTGTGTCAGTGCGGGAATATTGCATTCAGTGATGTATTAGTCTTGTGATAGTAAGTTGTTTGAATGGAAGCTTTGGAATTACTGTGTAAAGGGAAAACGGGAAATGGAGTTTTCTTTTTCTTGCAACTCGTTTCTTAAATGTACATTTAAAAAAACAAAAGCAAAAACATTAGCTATGCCATTGTATTGTGTTTGTAAACAAATCTTCAGATGGTGAACTCTGAAATCATCCACAATCCGAAAACAAAATGGGCTTAACGGCGACCATGGAAAACACGTGACGCCAGGATATGTTTAAACTCCTAAATCAACGACTACACATATACCATGATTGTTACGCCTGTGACATATGAAAGTATTTTCTTTTCAGATGCGTGTGTAAATATGTCGCCGAATTAAAGCGTTTAAACAGGTGGTAAATAATCTCCACCAGGAATGTTATATATGTCACTACTAGATATTACTTGCTACGTCTGTTATAATGTATATGTATAATATTGTATGATCACATGGGCCTATGGCTTACTGTTTTTGAAATAAAGTGCTTCCATTATGAAACTATGGTAAGGTCCGTAGATAGCGATATAGCTACCAATTTATATATGTGTCACTGGGTGGTTTTATCTTATCTCAATGCCATCACCAACGATAAACAATCCAATAATCAAGCATGTTACCAATTATATAACATAGGCAACATGGTAAGCGTTAATGTAATAACGAAGACAACTTACTTCCTTGAACCTCTTCGAACACATTCAATAAAAATGAACGCAAACAGTTCAGCCATGTAATGAACTGTAAATGCGCTAAATGGGTCATATAGTGATTGCCTAACCTTACACACAGAGGGTTATATAGTGATTGCCTAACCTTACACACAGAGGGTTATATAGTGATTGTCTAACCTTAAACACAGGATACGAGATAATATTCGGAAGTGTCTACTCAGTAACGAGAAGGTTACAGTAGTTGACACTGGAGTCAGTTGTGTTACAGTAGTTGACACTGGAGTCAGTTGTGTTACGGTAGTTGACACTGGAGTCAGTTGTGTTACGGTAGTTGACACCTGAGTCAGTTGTAATTAAGACTTCCGTCCTTTGTAATTATTTGTAAGTAGTGTCACTCATGTTTGATCGATGAATTCGACTGATAATTAGTCCTAATTCATTGTTTGGAAAAACCCGTGTAATTGAATATCGATAAATTCTATCTGTCGAGTAAAACATGTTTTGTTTTTCATGACCATAGAGTAATACATCCTTCAACACGCCTAACCAGTGTCTATATTACTGTTTACGCGGACGCAAAGCCTGCAGAGACAAAAGTCGCATTTCAAATGAATAAGCCTGTGCCACTATACGCCAGCTGAAAAACTGCAGACAATAACGATAGTGTGCATTGTCGGTCTCTTGATTATGTTATACTTTTATTAGGTATGAAAAAAGGTCTTACTGTATATGTATTTTATGAAATTCAAAAGACACAAAAACAAACTGTCTTACCGCAAGTGTACGTATCACCGTTTATATATATACCTGTTGCTGGAATACATACTTGACAACTAGAACAGGTGTAGCAGTTTACACTGAACAGTTTGAACTTCATTTCCTGAAAATATTTCACCTTTAAAATAATAGGTCGAGGACATGGTTTATGATATATCTTAAGTCAGTATATTTAGTATATGAATTATTCCATACAATCGTGGAATATATATTATGAATATATATTACGTTTGCTGCCTTGAAGAGCCTCGGGGAAAAAGTCGGGGGTGGGGGGGGGGGGGGGGGAATAAAACAAACATGTCACTGTACTATTTTATTTTTTTTGAAAAATGCAAAATTATTGGAATTTGGAGCAACTCTTTGTCTTTGACTGTAAACATCTACATCGGATGCCAAGGTTTATCGGATGTCTCCAAAAGGTTTGATGTCTTATTTTTTTAAAAAAAGAAGAAATATACTTTTTACAAGATGTTCATTTGCTACCGAAAGATGAACCATATATTATAACACTATGGGGGTTATGACTTTATTATTAATTCAGTCTCGTCAAGCGAGAGGTGTCGCCTTTCTTTTTAATAATACTTTTGAATATAAATTGCATAACAAGAAGAAACTGATGCAAAGCATCAGGGCGGCACAGAATGTTTCAACAGGAGGAAAGAAACGTGTATTTATTTTCAAATTTGTATTATATAACAACAAAAATGTAGAAATATTTTAAAGAGTATAAAAAGTTATATGGCAACAGTAAGCAATAGTAACTTGAGAACAAAGCCACATACTTAAGATATCACAACATATTTAAGGGTTTGCATTAATTGCTGATGATATATATTTCTAGAATGTTATGAAGATGTTTAAACTGTTAAGGTAGTTTGAATTAGGTAAAAATAAATATCAAAAAAGAAGCTGATATGATCAGTGACATGTGTACTATGACAAATGGATTGGTACCCGGTTCAACAGTTAACAATTCAGAGACAAGGCACCTGAAACATCAAGTGGTATCTGTTTATGTTGAACATGCCAATGTTCAGTGGAAAAAGTTGGATTTAAGTTGATAACTAACAAGCTGATTTAAGGAAATATAACTTCGATCAATCGTTAATAGTGTGCAGTGTGGTATAACACCAACAACGGCCCTTGTCAGTGTTTATCACGCCTAAATGCCTAAATGCTTGGGTTGTTGTCGTTGGAGTTCGCCGGTACATGTTTACTCTGAAATCGACGGGGGGCTCAATGCAGGGAAATGACAGGTACGAACATCCTTAAAAGGTATTTCATAAAAGCTATGCCGTGATATCAGGTGGCGTGTTTCAATAATTATATATATATATAATGACACAGCGCCAATTTCAATACAGTAATTTCAATACAACAACGCGATCTTATGTATGGCCAGTTACCCCGAATTTATTTTAATCACGTGCTCCTCCATATGTCACCGGTAATACAATAATTTTAGATATTACAATTAATGGTAGACGAATGTCCATGTGCAATATATACGGACCAAATAAAGATGAACCAAATGTTTACTCAATTGAAGGAGGAACTGATTAATATTGGCAATGATTATACTATAATGTGAGATGACTTTAATTTTGCAATACATCAAGATTTAGACACTGATAATTATTTACACGAAAATAACAAAAAAGTATGAGATGAAATGATAGATATTTTGTATGAACTGAATATGCTGGACATCTGGAGGGATTTGAACATAGAACAAAAACGCTTTACATGGTTTAAAAAATCACCAATGAAGAGGGCCAGATTAAACTATTTTTTATATCTGATAACTTATATACGGATGTAAATGATTCATACATAGCACCTGGATATAGAACTGAGTAATACGGAGTAATAAAGTGTATCCCAAAAGGCGAATAAAGACAAAATATTACTAAAAAACTGGAGGTTGGTATACATTAATGTATATCTCTGGCTGTAGGAAGGTTGGTATACATTAATGTATATCTCTTCTCTGGCTGTAGGAAGTTTTATATACATTAAGATCTCACTACACACTTAGCTCCCTTGCATGTGACTGTAGGATGATTCTTAGACCATAAAAAGTAGGGGTGTGTTCTTCGGTTTGAGATATTTTAATAATTGCCCATGGATATTTTCTTTTCTTGTTGCAGGTGAGAAAACAATAGTGTGAGATTGGATGAACAGCGATTAGACGACACTGACAGCAAAATGTGACACATTTGTGGGTGCTCAAAATGCGTATGAATTTAGGTGCAAACTGTTTAGTGAAAGCCGAAAAGAGTACATTGACTGCCACCACTCACATTAAAAAAACAACAACTGGGCTTTGTACCAGATTTTGTGGATTTTTATGAGCAGCAGTAACTGTATTTTCCCAAAAAAATACTTTTAGACTGTAAATGCTTGATTCAGAATTGAAAATTGGACTTTACTGCCTATGGCCAACACAGTAAAATCGAAGTGTGTTGTGAGACCTTAATGTATATCTCTGGATGTAGGAAGGTTGGTATACATTAATCCATATATCTTCTCTGGCTGTAGGAAGGTGTGTATACATTAATGTAAATGTCTGGCTGTAGGAAGGTTGGTATACATTTGAAGGAAGACACTCTGTAGCATTAGTATGATGATTCATAATAGACCTGATTGTGTATAATACCGGTAGAAAGATATATCACACACGTCCCGAATAATGTACGTGAAGATAACAGAATAATCGTTATACTCAAAATATGAGGCAGTTACCAATGTGGTGTGTAAAATAACCCGCATTGTAATGTGTAGTGTATGGATGGACATGCGCGTATACGAAGTACAATATAAACTATAGTATAGCTAAATAAGTAGGTTTTTAAGTGCGTTACTACTGTCTCTCTGCAGGCGCATAGATAGCTTTTACGGCGATATCGGTAGAGAGCCCGCTTCGCATGCAATCGTACTCGTTCAGAATTCAAACCCCGTTGAGTTTCCTAATGTTTAAGGTCATATATAACGGATGGGATGGGGGTGGGGTTGTTATGGTAGAGGCAGACCACCCCATGCTTCCTAGGTAGAACGAGTACTGTATAAATCCGTAAAAATCGACACTTTCTGAGAACCTTATGTCCAGTGAGATTCGAACCCGCAGCGATGAGAGGAGAAAGGTTAATACCTGAGAGGAATTATTCAAATGTCAGGTATGTGATAACGGGTTTACGCAATCATCACCTCTAGGAGAATGTGTACAACGCAATACCTGTAGGAATTATTCAACTGTCAGGTAATATGTGATAACGTGTTTACGCAATCATCACATCTCACACTACACATGGTATACATACTGGAGGTGAAATGTTTCAGACGACGTGTGTTTGACATTACAGTTACAGTTAATATACTGATATGATCGTGGTAACTTTTGCTGCATTTGTTTCATTGATTAATTACATCTAGTTATTACCGAGTATTTGATCATACACTGATACACGTTCACAACTAATTATATTTGACTTTGTACCTTACGTATGATAAAGGTCGTACAGTGCTTCGGTATTCTCTGTGCGACAACGGAACAACCTCGTCGATTTCCGTCACCCGGTATTTTCAACAGTTACGTAAATCGATTCATCAATCCCTATTGCGTACCGAGATATTTCCCAACCGAGTGATGCTGTCGGTCTTAATTTGCATACGATATTGATTTCATGGCTTTATTACACGTCCACACCGTAAGTTAGATGATATATGGACCTATAATAATCCAAAACTAAAATAAAGTCTACAATTGCAGAAGCCGCAATTGAGTCTGTTTATGAGAGGTAATGTATGAAGCAACACCCCCCAAACGCCCCCTAGCTCCGACTTAAGCGGAGCATACTGGTATGGTTTCAGATAATCACGGTGACAAAAGTATATTATTTGATGGTTATTGAGAACAAAGTATACTACTTTACACATGGTACAACATACTGAACTGTTAAATACCTACAGACTAAGCACAGTCTATACAGTCGTACATGTAAACACAATCGACCAACATACATCAGTATGTATTCCTAAGGTTTTATACTATATTCAAAATTATATAAAATACATTGTTGGATTTTACTTTTAAAAGTTTGATTGTCCCGATATTTGTTTAGACTAGCCCCTCGACGGACAACCATTTATGAAAGAGAGACTAGCGCGGATCCAGACTGGACTAGCCCCAGGTGTCGAGCTTTCCTATTCTTGGAACATTGAACTGGTAGAGAAGTGGCGAACTTAACCAAAACACAAAACCATATGTCAGGTCATTCACATTGTACTACTGCTGGTAGGACACGCTGCTATCGGCGAGATGTGTGTAGTTCTATATCTGTATGGCTTTTGGTGTCCGATACATTAATCAGAAACTTGAATTTAACACATGAATGTAATTAACGAAGTACGAGAAGTAGGTCAAGGCCATTCAGTGACCTACCTTTGGTAGGAATATACTGCTGTCATGGATATGTAAGCGTGTGTGAAGTTTGAACGCTTTATAGTTTCTGGGAAGTGGAGTTGAACGAAATTGCCAACAATTTATTACAAAACAACAATTAACAACAGCGCCATCTAACGGGGCATTAAACGGCCGCTTTCTAAAGTTTTTATGCTAAAAGCATTTCCTATGCGATAGGTCAATGTATCCCATACCGTTGACATTTTAACAAAAAAAAACCTAATAGAGGATGTTGTTTAACCAAGAGCACTTTTTGTATAAAGTTTCAAGACTGTAGATCAAATATTCGTGAATAACAGCTGGGAAGGAATTTGTCATGATCAGGTCAGTGACCTTGATATCTGACCTACAAAGCTATGAATTAATAGAGGTTGTTTTTTTAACTTGGGTCCTATTTCTTCAATAATTGTAGGTCTAATAGTTACAAGTTTCAAAGAGGATTCAGTCATTGTCAGTTCAATGTGACCTTGACGACCTACTGAACCCGAAAGTAATAGGCTTCTTCCTCTAACCAAGGACAATGCACCTATACAGTTTAATAAGTGTGGGTATCATATTTCCGGGATTGTCATTTGCAATGTGTATGTCCATATGAAGACATGTGTGACATTTACCTTCGACCAACTAAGCCTCAAAGTGATAGGGTTCCTCCTCTCACCAAGGGCAACGTATCTACAAAGTTTCATTAGTGTGGGTATTATACTCCTGGAGTTATCACTTTGAATATGAACTGGTGACCTTGACTTTTGAACTAGTGACCCCAAAAGCAAAAGGAGTTCGCCTCTGACTAAATGTAATGCATCTATGAAGTTCCATGAGTGCAAGGGTTATGGTTGCAGTTATTTGGCGGAATGTGTATTTCCATATAAGGTCATAAAAGGTCATGATGTCCTTGATATTTGGCCTACTGACCCCAAAGACAATATAAGGTATTTCTCTTGCCAATGTCAATGCACATGCGAAGTGGGGGTGTTATGGTTTTGATGTTATCGCGCAGAATGCATATAACAACATAAGGTCATAGCGACCTTGACCATTGACCTCCTAACTCCAATGAAATACAATATTTTCTCTTACCAAGGGCAATGTACTCATGAAGTGTCGTGAGTGTAGGTGTGATGGTTTTGAAACTATCCCACAAAATGCCTATTTCCATATAATGTGACCTTGACCTTTGACCAAATGACCCAAAATAAATAGGGTTCCTCCTCTCTCCAAAGTCAATAAACCTATCAAATTCTTCAGTGTGTGTGTTATAGTTTCGAAGTTATCGCGAAGAATGCCTATTTCCATATAAGGGCATGGTCACCTTGACTTTTGTCCAACTGAACCCTAATCAATAGAGTTCCTCCTCTCACCAAAGGCAATGCACCTATGAAGTTTCATAAGTGTTGGTTTTACGATTTCGAAGTTATCAGATGGATTGCCTATTTCCATATAAGGTCATGGTGACCTTGACCTTTGACCTACTGGCCCCAAAAAACTATAGGGTTGCTTCTTTCACATAGGGCAATGTACCTATAAAGTTGTATGAGGGAAGGTGTTAGTATTTTGAATTTATTGTGCGGAATGCATAATTCAATATAAGGTCTCTGTGACCTTGACATTTGACCTACTGGCCCCAAAAACAATAGGGTACCTCCTCTCAACTAAGGCAATGTGCCTATGCAGTTTTATGGCGCGCCCCCCCTAAAAATTCCGGATCATACATGTATGTCCATGTTACTGTAGATATAATATCAAACAATTTCGATGCACGCCCTCAGTATTAAAAAATTTCTCGCTCGCTTCGCTCGCTCTACGCATAATGACTAATGAGTGGTTTAATTAACACATTGTTAAATCCTTTTATTTGAAAACGGACTTTTTTTATTCATACATGTCCATGTTACTGTAGATAAAATATCAAACAATTTCGATGCACGCCCTCAGTATTTAATTTTTTCCGCTCGCTTGACGCATAATGGCTAATGAGTGGTTTAATTAACAAATTGTTAAAACCTTTTATTTTAAAACGGACTTTTTTATTCATACATGTATGTTCATGTTACTGTAGATATAATATCAAACAATTTCGATGCACGCCCTCAGTATAAAAAAAATTCTCGCTCGCTCTACGCATAATGACTAATGAGTGGTTTAATTAACACATTGTTAAATCCTTTTATTTGAAAACGGACTTTTTTTATTCATACATGTATGTCCATGTTATTGTAGATCAAATATCAAACAATTTCGTTGCACGCACTCAGTATAACATTATTTTTTTTCGCTCGCTTCGCTCGCTCGACGTATAATGGCTAATGAGTGGTTTAATTAACACATTGATAATTCCTTTTATTTGAAAACGGACTTTTTTACCCTATCAATGCACTACCGCAACCGTTTTATGAGGCTAGAAACGGACCCGAAAATTTACCAAAATCTTACGCCCCCCCTAAGCTGAAATCCTGGATCCGCCCCTGGTTGTTACGGTTTTGAATTTATTGTGTGGAATGCATATTTCAATATATGGTCAGTATGGCCTGGACCTTTGACCTACTGAGCCCAAAAGAAATTGAGTGCCCGCTTTCAAGGCCGATAAACCTATGAAGTTTTATGAGTGTAGATGTTACGGTTTTGAAGTTACCCTGTGGAATTTATAAAAGGTCAGTAACCTTGACATTTGACCCCAAAAGCAATAGGGTTCCCGCTTTCAACAATGATGACTAATCTACGAACCGCGGGTTGGCTGGCGGACGGACGAACGGACAGACAGACAGGCAGACAATCCCATACCATAATACGTCACGTTTTTTTAAACGAGCGTATAAAAAATACAAACAATTTATTACAAAACAACACTTCAAAAGTACAAACAAATAATTATTAAGAAGTACCTAATATCGGAAGAAAAAAACAGAAAACATGAACTGGAAACACATTCATAACACTTTACAGTATAAATGAACTCAAAAAAACGCCTCAAGGAGCATTTTGTTTTGTAGTTGCCTATATACAATTGTCGTATGATAATGTCGTATGTTTGTATGATGACGTCGATGACGTCATATGCTGACCCTGTCTTCTCTGTAAGGCACCGTACAACGGAACTATCGCTTCGATTGTCGTAATTTGGTATTTGTGACGGTTACGGAAATCGACGAGGCAATTCTTGCCCACACCGTGATAAACGGAAAAAATCGAAATTCATTTGCATAAATATGTATTACACTAGTGTATTAAGATAAATATATCATGGCTTTATAACATTCCGACGTCGCAAGTTATTCGATAAATGTGTCTAAAGAAGTAATTAGACTAACACTCGTTAGGAATTTGAAATTATTTACAATATTATTAATATTAACTGTTGTATATCTGTGTTTCGTCACTTGTTAGCTTGCATTACCATACATAACATACTGAATAATCAAACAGGAATTCCAGACCGAGTACGCGTCATTCATTCCAGATGGACGGTCATAAGACTGGCTGGATAACATACTGAATAATCAAACAGGTATTCCACACCGAGGACGTGTCATTCATTCCAGATGGAAGGTCACAAGACTGGCTGCATAACATACGTCAAGCATGTTACCTTTTAAATTATCGGCATATAAACTGCCGCATCAGTATTGATCCTCTCCAAGTCTGATATATAAATCCGGATTTAAACTAAAGACATAGTATGTTTCCAACACTGTGTATATCAGTCATCAGAATTGGAGTTTTTGAACCAGCCGGGATTTCACTTTGAGTATTTTACAGTTTCCGACATCTCACGTACCAACCTAGTCCAACAAGTGACTATACTATCATTTGTATCGGGTTGTATATACAAATAGTATGGCTGGTTCCCACGCAGGGTATGTTACATGTATCGGGATGACAGTTCAATCAAATAGTTTGTCATGTATGTATGAACAGTGGACATTGTACGTCTACTGGACGGGAGTTATATATGTTGTTGTAAAGGTTCATCTCATAGAATATTGCGGTAATATGAAATCAGTTAACTGGACAAATACTTTGATCCACAGACTACTCTTACATGTTACCACTCCTTCATTAGTCTTCACGGATATTTTAAAGATCAGTATGTTAAATACTTTGCCATGCACACATGTCTTTAATATATGTATAGTACTTATATACGTCATGGCTGTCCATATGGTCCATATGATACACTTGACCTAAGTGGTTGTTCAGATGCACGGATGCACACATGTCTTTAAGATGCCGCGAATGACTAAATTCTGCAATGCGCTAGCTTCAAGTATCTGGTGTCTCGTATGTATGCATACGCATGTGTTTGTAAAGCTTGCTAGACATGGTAAATCGTTTACTGCACACGCTACACGTATATGGTATCTCGACAGTATGTACGCGCTGATGACTTTTAAGCTTATATGACCTGGTAAATCTTTTACTGCATAAGCTGCATTTATATAGTGTCTCACCTGTATGTATGCGCATATGAATGTTACGATGGCCAGACATGGTATATCCTTTACATCACACACAACACTTATATGGTTTCTCACCCGTATGTATAAGCATATGCCTGTTAAGATTGCCTGACGAAGTAAATCCTTTACTGCACACGCTACAGCTATACGGTTTTTCACCTGTATGTATAAGCATGTGACTGTTAAGATTGCCTGACGTGGTAAATCCTTTACTGCACACACTACAGTTATACGGTTTTTCACCTGTGTGTATAAGCATGTGACTGTTAAGATCTCCTGACTGGGTGAATCCTTTACTGCACACGCTACACTTATATGGTTTCTCACCTGTATGTATGCGCATATGCCTGTTAAGATCGCCTGACACGGTAAATCCTTTACTGCACACGCTACAGTTATACGGTTTTTCACCTGTATGTATGTGTATATGACTGTTAAGATCGCCAGATGCAGTGAATCCTTTACTGCACACGCTACATTTATATGGTGTCTCGCCAGTATGTACGCGCAGATGACTTTTAAGCTTATCTGTCCTGGTAAAGCCTTTACTGCACACGCTACACTTGTATGGCTTCTCACCTGTATGTATGCGCATATGACTGTTAAGATTGCCTGACTGGGTAAATCCTTTACTGCACACGCTACACTTGTATGGTTTCTCACCTGTATGTATGCGTATATGACTGTTAAGATTGCCTGACTTGGTAAATCCTTTGCTGCACATCGTGCACTGGAACGTCAACCGTCCTGTATCCATGTTTATTGAAAGACGACTTTGCCTATTGTTTTGTTGTCGTAATGCGGTTTCTGAAACAAAATAATATACATACTCAAATTGATATTATGTAATAGTTCAGATTAATGTGTATGACATAATTAATATCGTCTGCGTGTAACAAGCACATCGATGGAACCGATGGATACTTTGTTTGAAGTTACATGAAGTTCTATCAGTTGACATAAAGTATACAGTTAAAACTGTACAGAATAAAAAAAGTATGTAGATCTTATCATATGGAGTTCAAACACAATAACATACAGCTTCGTACCCATTAAAACAAGATATCGGGACCTACCGGACGGACGTACAGACAGACGTACAGACAGACGGAGACAGTCAGACAGATTGCTCATTTCCCTTTATCATTGTTTGAAGTTTCAATGCAGTCCCATTAGTAGTTTTCGAGTTATGCTCCATCTATCATGAAGTTCAGGCCTGCCAAAACTTTTTAACACAAAATCCTGAGATTTTTAAAATTTAAAGCAAACATTTTTAAATAGAAATTTGGAGCACAACTTGATTTTCGCACTTTTTTTTTTTTTTGATTCGCAGACTTTATTTTCACACTTTTTTTTTTTAAAAGCACACATTTAAATTATAGACAATAATAGATTAGCATACTTCAACAAAAATAGTTTTAAGGGAGGACTGCATAATTCGATTAGAAAGACTTGGTTAAAAACTCTGCCACAACTGTTTTTTCATGGAAGTGCACTTACCTTAAGGTATTACACATATGCCTGCTAAATGCAAATACAGTCTTCATAACTCTAAAAATTATAGTCATCGTAGCTGTTATAGTGATACACCACCTAAGGATTTGCTAGTTCCGCACACTTGCTATTTCAATTAGCTTGACAAATTAAAGAAGCCACAGATATGCACATGTCGTTATGTCACTGAAGGAAACTAATGATATCCTTAGGTGTTAATCTTATATTCAGGCAGTGCTTACACGGACGACCCCCATTATTTCGACACTTGTAAATACTCTCTGACTAGGGAGCGTAACAGGACAAATTCGGGAAATAGCTGATAAACTGTGAAAATATAGCTGTTATAATTATCATGATCGTTTTGTTTTGATGGAAAATCCGGAGATTGTACACTTAAATTCGGAGATACGGAAAGCGACTGAAAAATCCGGAGATTTGGCAGGCCTGGTAGTAGTTCCTGGGTTATGCTCCGGACAAGAATTATACGTATAAACTTACAAAGGGCATGACTCTATTTTGAATGAAGATAGAGCTATGAGTCTCAAGTATCATTAAGTGAAGTTTCACTGCAGTACCATAAGTAGTTTATGGGTTATGCTCCGCTCCGGACAAGAATTATAAGTATAACATTACACAGGGTATTAACTCTAATTTGAATGAAGGTAGAGATATGCTGGTCATGCATAGCACTTCCTCGCCCAGATATCGTTGTTTGAAGTTGTATTGCAGTCCCATAAGTAGTTCTAGAGTTATACTCCGGACAAGATCGCTGGACGGACGGACAAAGTGGCAACCATCTTACCTGTTGATATGTGGGGCTTAGATTTCCTCCAAACACGCATATGAGTCAATGCGACAGTAAGAGTAGAACGAGCTCCCGGATGCATATACATATATATCCGCCCCTTCCCCAGTGGCGGCTCTGGAATCCAATCCAACATTATGTTTATAATAACAGTGACCATGACCCGAGCAAGTAATCTAAAATGTTCTGACGATATCACAACACAGTTGAACACACATTTGTCTCTTAAGTTAATACCTTTAAAGACACTGAGTGGAAACCATCTTCCAATTTATAGAAACAGTTATGTTAGACCTTAAACGAAAATTAACTTAGTGAACTAAAACCATGGTTCTATGTAAAGTATTTCAGCTTGACCAAAGCAACCTTAGAGACAAATGGTATCAAAGGATCATGGAATCCACCTTTAATCCAAGATGTTTTTACCTGAAGATTAGTTTATTTTTCATATAATAGAGACACTAGTAACCTTGACCAGAGTAACCTGTAAAGCAATATCAAGCCTCATATCCATATGTTTAGGAACATGTCTGACTTGCCCTCTTCTTACATTTCTATCACTATTATGACAAACACATATTGTTTTTCTATATAGTAACGCTAACACTGACCTTGACCAAATGAAATGATAATCGATCAAGAACCTCGTTATACAATGGGAAATTTGGCCATGACATATATAATTTTACCGGATTTACTGCTTGGAAACCTTGTAAAATTATATTTAAGATGTTATAGTAAGAACAGAAGTTACAAATGGTCGTACTGTCTCAATTTTCAGGAATTAACAAGAAACAGATTGTTTGTTTGTATGGTGTTTTACGTCATTTTCAACACAGGTAAATAAATACTGAAAAGTGGATCCCTTGGAAGCAACAAACACAAACAAGAGATAAAAGTGGCAGACTCGGTTTTATTGAGTCTGTTCAAGGTTATATATGACGGCCGATTTTTTTTCGTGGTAGAGGCAGACCACCTACTTTTCCTGGGTAGAACCAGTACTGTACACCTCCCGCCTTCCGTAAGAATCGATACTTCCTCACTTACAAGTCGAGCTCCCAGTGAGATTCGAACCCGCAGCAGTGCGAGGCATAGGTTTACAACGTAACGTCGTTAACCATTCGGCGACGGAGACGTATTTAAACAGATCTGTAAGGTTAGCCTCTACTCTACTGACATATACTCAGTACGTTTAAAAACGTAACATGTTTGATTTTCGATTATTTTCAGTCCGCTGTTATTTTGTTTTGCAAATCTAGATTGTATTTTAAGTTAGTACACATTTCTATTTGTACCAACGGTTAACATGGCGACAAATAGTTGCATAAGATTTGATCTGCTTCTTTCAGTTAAAACACATTTTGCACGAGGAATTTTTACATCTCTAAAAATTCAAATGTACCGAGTGTACTACGAAATAAAAATGCATTACTTGTAAAACTCCACGTGCTATAGATGGAAGTGTGAAGAGAAATATAATAAATACCGAAAAGGACATCCTTTGGAAGCAACAAACGCGAACACGAGATAAAAGTAACAGGCTCTGTTTTATTGAGTCTGTTCATGAGGGGTATAAACTTCATAGTCACATAAATAGCGTTTCAAATACAGACACTCGGCTATGTCTTGTCTTTATGGCGAATTCGTGCTTTCACCAGCTCATGGCGAATTTGGTCAAATATTGGTAGTGTAGTGGTTATCTATTTAAAAGCAAATAAGAACTTAATTGTCTTAATGTTCCAAGTTCAATTCCCGCTCTGGGCAACTATTTGTAGTAAATATATTCGAAAGCCGTATATTTATCTCTAAGAAGGATGGATGAAAATAAGATATGTTACGCATCGATTACTGGCTTACTATAACTACCGACTTCTTGCAATGGACGGATGCTCGTCGAACTGAAACTACTTCATATGTGGCTCATTCATATGCATGAGTTAGTTAAGTAGCTTAAAATTCAGAACTATGACATTTAAAAGTTGAACATATATTCGTGGTAACTTTAGCATATTTATTGTGTTTATATTTCCATTTACATGAATGGAGAGAACTGTAACTTAGGTTGCAACAACTTGTGGTTCAATCCGTTTGCATATATTGCTTGTAATAGTGTGATTCTTCATACAGATATTGTAACATATGAGTGCATAAACATACACGTCTTGGAGCCGCGAGACAATGTTTTATATGCGCCGTCTTCGATTCGTATACCGCTTGTACGATATCCCTCTTCTGCAACGTCACAGACTATGCGGTCATATGCTAAAAATATTACAGTCTATCACGTGATCGATATTTCGGACAAACAAAGAACAATGGCAGCTAGCGATGCGTTTATATATTTGTCACTCTCGAAGAAAAAGATATACCTGGGGCTAAATTTATGTACGAATCGGTTGAAAAACATTCGAATACACAGTTATTGAGATGGCTAGAATGCCGAGGACTTCCTCAAACAGGCGGCAGAACTAAGATACTGAAAAGGGGAGGAAAACAAGTCTGTTGTAAACAACTTTCTTCGGCTCTTGACAACAGTCATAATGCTTTTTAAATCGATTGATATTGTGTTTATACGAACCAAGATTATATATTGTGATTATAAATGTTGTAAACCAATTTTAATTCTTACGATTATGAAAATATATACCCGCCTCCAATAATTTTAAAGCACGAAACGAGTTAACGACGACTGTAACAATAAATGTTACCCCACCCACCCATGTATACATATGTAAACGGGGAAAACGTAATGCTGGTTTTAAATTGACGTATACTTTCGGATTGGGTAAACATGTGATTGTCTAAATGTTTGATCTTTACAACAGTATTTATTTTTATCAGCAGATACACTCAGTTATTTATTTGTTTATTTTTCAATATATTTTCAGGGTATATAGCTGCATAGCTGCGGGAAAAGACAAAAACTTATCCATTAGTGTTGATGGCGGAAAGTGGTATAGTTTAAAAAACAAATCCGTTAAACTGACAGCACCATCATCATCGGATGTTCCATTACTGCCATATAGCGGTTGGAGAAAATTTCCTGGCCATGCAGCCGAAATGCCCAAACATTTCAACAAGGGGCACATACATCACCACATAATAGAGTCGGTGCAATTTATCAACAAAAGTTTGATATTGAATGAGAGCGAGGATGAAGATGAGGACATTGAAGATCTTTATACTGCTAAGCCATTAAAAAAGGGACTGGCATTCTTTGAAAGTGGACATGTCCAAAAAATACAAGACTGTGCGAAGCAAGGTCATTACTTCGTCAAAGCCAAGGTTATGGCATCGTATCGAGTGAATGTTTTGTACGATGTAACTGTACAAATTTTAACAATACATAATGCAGTATGTATCTTTATCCTACAATATTACGCTGATATTAGCTGTAGATAGCCGGTTCTGGGTTTGAGAAGAAAGTGCCCGTATATCGTATGTATGTAAAGCAAATAAAACGTGTTTGTTATAGCGTTAAACGGAGTGAAAATAAAATAACTCGGTGCCATAAAATCAAATTTTAAACTATTTTATCTTTTGTTTTTTAGCGTTAAAATGAGTACACCAAATGTTCATTCCTTGGAGCTATATGACTTTTTTAATTTCGGAAGCAACTTTAAATGATGACATTCATCCCAATCCTTTTCAAAATAGATGCATCTAGATTTATGTTTAAACTCGCATTAAATGTTCATATCTTGCGTCATGACTTTTAAATTGATCACTGATGCGCCATACCATGATTTTTCGATCTTAAAGGGACATATGGCAATCTTGAAGTTTCTATGAAGTATCAAAATTGGTGTATCAATTTATTAATCCAGTATCATTTTGACTTTAGACCAGCCTTGCATATATACAATTCAGTTTGTGTTTTTAATTTTCTATAGTTAATCGAAGAATAGTAATAATTATATATATATATGCAAAAACATTTAACTTTATACTGTGTCACTTAAAACTTCTCTTGATCAAGTTGTTTTAAATTCATTTTTCCTTGCTGTATATCAGTAACTTGTCTATTGTTGATTTTTTTATGTTTTTGTTAATGTGTATATCTTATATGCTTTTACTGACAACAAATAAAAAAATAATTGTAACTTTTAACTTGTTGTTTAGTACTTGTGTTTATATTGATTTCAATTGAAAAATGTTTGGCAGTCACACAACACGTTAACGGTTTTGCTGTCTTTTCTTCCTTTTCAGCTCTACTGACCAAAAGTCGGGAGAGCTTAGGGAATAGCATGTTGTTCGTCCATTAACTTTTGTTATTAACACTCGAGCACCTTCATTTTGCATTGATCTTTATCAAACTTTGGCCGATTCTATTTATCAACGAAAGCTTGGACAAGTTTAAGAACCAGCTAACTACCATTATTCCTCCATTATGCCTCCATTATGGAAGCGAGAGATATCTGTATGACCTGAAGTTCAAATAGAATCAAATCAATCACTAATGATCGGTTACGATACTTAAAGGGACACTGTCCGTTACTTTTAGCTTATACAACACACACTAATTATGTTCGTAAACATTACACACAAATCATTATTGAAAATTTACTAATTAAAAGCAAGATTATTTGATGGAATTCAATCGCGGTATAAAAAAAAGAATAACCGAAGCGGCGTTTGAACTCGCAGCCCAATCTAAAAATACACCCACGGTAATAATAGTGAGCGTGAAGTAGCCGACATCGCTACTACCTAACTAACCGGGCTATACATATTTCGCAATACATACTATGGTGAAAACCTAATGCGCTAATGGAAGTCACGTTATCGCAGAAAGGTAAATATGATGGGTCCCACTTTATTTACAAATAATAATTAAAAGCTTTTTTTTTTTCAAACTCACGAATGTATTACTACAGACTTTTTACGGTCTATGCTCATGTTTTGATGTATACATTTCACTGAATAAAAGTCAGACGGTTATTTGGTTATGCTCAATATCTGCTTACTTACGGACAGTGTCCCTTTAACAGGACACATGGAAATCTTGAAGTATTGTATATCAAGCATTAAACATGTTAATTGAATTGGGTTTTAAGGCGCACCAACACATGAAAGGTTATATGGCGCCTAACAGGCATGAATATGCCAGGCTCATCCTCCATGTACATCGAGATAAAAAAAGGGATCTGCAGTGGCCCTATTCTTTGCCCCGTGACCAAACGGGGCCCCCGGGAACCACACGGGGCTAAACATGTTAAAATTAGCCGCTCGATTATTAATCCAGTATTATTTTGACTTGATAAATCTGTTTGCATATATATTAAAATGCAATTTTAATTTTTCGACTTTTCCTTGTTATACTTCCATAGGAATATATTATTGGTGAATGTAATCAACAGTTAGTAATATGCAAAAACAATCTGCTTTATACTTTTCTTATAAATAATACGGGATGCCACAAGTTTTTAAAAAAAAATCAAGATTGCCATGTGTTCCTTTAAACTGTCGAAGAATAAGTGAAACAAAACAGTATATAAAAAAAGAAAGTCTAAGTTTCTTGCATGAATCCTTTTTAATACTATTATTCATTAAGAAAACTTACTCATTTACAACACTTATCAATGTCACGTTAAAAAATGTAGAGCAGCCACTAAGTATGTCTTTATCGATCAGTTGTGAAAAACGATGATAAAAAATATAAACGTGGTATTAATATTACAGATGGAAATGACACTACCTTGATATCTGCAGGTGTTATTATGGCTGGGATTGGATTTGTTGTTCCAGTTTTGTTACCTTTGGAAATAGCAGCAATAGTATGTGGAGCTACAGGTGTTTGTGTTAATTTTATCAGACGCAAGCTTAATGTAAAAGCTCAAAAACATCATGAAATAAAAACTTTGGCAGAGGCTAAGTTAAATAGCATAAAGCAGTTAATATCAAAAGCGTTGAGTGATGCATAAATATCTGATCAAGAGTTTAAGATGATTTTAGATGAGTTAGATAAATATTATATTTTAAAAGAAGACACCAAACAAAAAAAGGCTAAAATAAGTGAAGATCAAAAAAAAGAACTAGTAGAGCAGGGAAGAAAGGAAGCAATGGCAACCTTACAAAAAAGTCTAAAAAGTGTGTAATAAATTGTTTTAGTAATGTGTATGAGTACGATCCACCACCTTTGTATTCAAGGTCAGAAAATTGTTAATTTAAATGTAATTTTAATAACTTATAAAAAAAATTAAACTTGCAATCTTCACTACCCCCATTTTAAAAAAGTTTTAATAAATCAAGTAAAATCACCATTTCATGGTGATTTATTATATATATATATATATGTATTTTGGGTGTTTTCTGTTGTAATTTGGAGTGAGCAAAGCAAAAATTCAAATTACAACAGGAAGCCCATTTTACATATATATAGCGTGTCCAGTCAAACGAATTTCTAAGACTTACAAGTACCCATAGATACAGGATACTCTGTTCAAAAGCTAATAGACAAATATTACACATTGCGCATACATGTAGAATAAACCTTTGAATTGAATCGTTTAACACTATGAATGCACAAATACAAATGTGTACACTTACATGAATAGGAGCAGTTGTAGTTTGTGTAGAAAAGGATATATCGTAAAAGTTATTAAGAAACCCAGTTTTGATTTCGTAAACATTTAAAACAATAAACATTCATATTTAAGAATTAAAATAATTCCATCGGGTTTATATTTTGTCAGATCAATACCAGATGGGCGTAGGCGCGGGGTTAACACGTTTTTACAAGTGTCACCGGGTCTTAATGTTACGCAACATAAACCCGCAGGTCATATTTTATTTCTTAGCGGATATATTTTTCATGTAGATAATACACACTTTTCCGAGAGATTTAGAAAATTCTATCAATTAACGTGTTATGCCCATCACTCAACATAACAATTAACGTGTTATGCCCATCACTCAACATAACAATTAACGTGTTATGCCCATCACTCAACATAACAATTAACGTGTTATGCCCATCACTCAACATAACAATTAACGTGTTATGCCCACTACTCAACATAACAATTAACGTGTTATGCCCATCACTCAACATAACAATTAACGTGTTATGCCCACTACTCAACATAACAATTAACGTGTTATGCCCATCACTCAACATAACAATTAACGTGTTATGCCCACTACTCAACATAACAATTAACGTGTTATGCCCACTACTCAACATAACAATTAACGTGTTATGCCCATCACTCAACATAACAATTAACGTGTTATGCCCACTACTCAACATAACAATTAACGTGTTATGCCCATCACTCAACATAACAATTAACGTGTTATGCCCATCACTCAACATAACAAATAACATGCAGCTTTATCCTGTTTTGGATGTAGCGTTGCTTTAAAATAAGAATATTGCAGTTTTGTGTTTTCATGTTTTCTGGTGATGAAAATGACGTCTTGCACGGTTAATGAACGTGACGTCATATGACGTTACGAGAGGTAGGGATATGAAATGTAATACCTCCTCAACAAAAAAAAGACATTGAGTAGTTTGATAACCGTTGTTTGATATTATGATAGATTTCGTTCATCTCGTTATGCATAATCCGTTATTATGAGATTGTCTTTCATCTCGTTATGCATGATCCGTTATTATGAGATTGTCTTTCATCTCGTTATGCATGATCCGTTATTATGAGATTGTCTATGTGCATATTGTTTACATAAATAATGGATTTGTCTGTGGACATGGCTGCCAGACTATGTATTACAATAATGGTCCATGTATAGAACATGTTTGAATATTATAGAACATTTTCGAACAGTGTAGAACATTTACCAACAGCATAGAACATGTACGAACAGTATAGCAGCACATTAACGAAGAGTGTAGAACATTTACCAACAACATAGAACATGTACGAACAGTATAGCAGAACATTTACGAAGAGTGTAGAACATTTACAAACAGTATAGAACATTTACGAACAGTATAGAATAATTACCAACAGTATAGAACATTTACGAATAGTATAGAACATTTACGAACAGAATAGAACAATTACGAACAATATAGAACATTTCAGAACATTGGAGTTACGAACAATATAGAACATTTCAGAACATTGGAGAACACTTACGAACTGTGTATAACATTTAGGAACATTGGAGAACATATACACTTGACGACATGTATCAGTACACTGATTTTAAATGATAATAAAACATTTATATCTGAATATAATTTGCTTAAATTACGAGCACGCTATTTAAAACGGTGAATGAATGTAATTTGATTATCAAGGAACCACAATTACGTGCACAGCCCTTTTGACAATACTGTAAATAAAAGTATGCCAATATTTGGTTGGGCTAGGATTTTTTATAAAGAGATTCTTCAGCCTACACGCACCACTCCAGGTGGATTGAGATTCCGTCGACGACGACGACGCCAATGTTATCACATAAGCTCTCTTCTTATTCTTCAGCTAATGATAGATAAAACATGCATAGCCTCCGTAGCTCAGTGGATGAGGTCATGCACGTCGAACTGCATATACACGCTCCACGTGGGTTCGTTTCAAGGCAAAGGCATGTCTGGTGAAAAACTTCATCCTTCATCTCATCTCCGTCTAAGGTTGCCGTTCCAATATAACCTACTATGGTTTGATAACAGGACGCACAATTCCATTACAATTCAAACAAACACACCAGCGACCCACAATATACATTTGTTTGTGATCAGTGATTCGGCCGCTGACACACCAGCAACACGCAATATACATTTGTTTGCTATCAGTGATTCGGCCGCTGACACACCAGCAACACGCAATATACATTTGTTTGTTATCAGTGATTCGGCCGCTGACACACCAGCAACACGCACTATACATGTGTTGTTATCAGTGATTCGGCCGCTGACACACCAGCAACACGCAATATACATGTGTTTGTTATCAGTGATTCGGCCGCTGACACACCAGCAACTCGCACTGTACATGTGTTTGTTATCTGTGATTCGGCCGCTGACACACCAGCAATACGTTGTTATCAGCGATTCGGCCCCTGGCACACCAGCAACACGCACCATACATTTGTTTGTTATCAGTGATTCGGCCGCTGACACACCAGCAACTCTCACTGTAGATGTGTTTGTTATCTGTGATTCGGCCACTGACACACCAGCAGCACGCAATATACATGTGTTTGTTATCAGTGATTCGGCCGCTGAAACACCAGCAACACGCAATATACATGTGTTTGTTATCAGTGATTCGGCCGCTGACACACCGGAAACTCGTACTGTACATGTGTTTGTTATCTGTGATTCGGACGCTGACACACCAGCAATACGTTGTTATCAGCGATTCGGCCGCTGACACACCAGCAAAACGCACTATACATGTGTTTGTTATCAGTGATTCGGCCGCTGACACACCAGCAACACGCACTATGCATTTGTTTGTTATCAGTGATTCGGCCGCTGACACACCAGCAATTCGCAATGTATATGTGTTTGTTATCTGTGATTCGGCCGCTGACACATCAGTAACACGCATGTGTTTGATATCAGTGATTCGGCTGCTGAAACACCAGCAACATGCAATATACATGTGCTTGACATCTGTGATTTGGCACCAGCAACACGCAATATACATGTGTTTGTTATCTGTGATTCGGCCACTGACACACCAGCAATACGCAATATACATATTTTTGTTATCTGTGATTCGGCCGCTGACGCACCAGCAACACGCAATATACATGTGTTTGTTATCTGTGATTCGGCCGCTGACACCAGCAACACGCACATGTGTTTGTTATCTGTGATTCGGCCGCTGACACACCAGCAACACGCAATATACATGTGTTTGTTATCTGTGATTCGGACGCTGACACACCAGCAACACGCACTATACATGTGTTTCGTATGTGATTCGGCCGCTGCTGACACATCAGCAACACGCAATATACATGTGTTTATTATTTGTGATTCGGCCGCTGACACACCAGCAACGCGCAATATACAGGTGTTTTTATCTGTGATTCGGCCGCTGACACACCAGCAACACGCAGTATACATGTGATTGTTAATTGTGATTTGGCCGCTTACATTTTAACAGCTTACTGTATAAAAGAAGATAAAATTCTAGATCAAGGTCTAGATTA
The DNA here is from genome assembly GCA_037043455.1 of Cyrtodaria siliqua. NCBI lineage: Eukaryota > Metazoa > Mollusca > Bivalvia > Adapedonta > Hiatellidae > Cyrtodaria > Cyrtodaria siliqua. Next base: position 13,280 of record JAWPHD010000162.1, on the reverse strand, counting down.
GGGTATACAATATTCACGCAGTAACGTTATCTTTTATTCCGCAAAATTACAAAAAAGACCAACGAAAATACAAATCATGTGTACAAGATTGACAACAGGTAAATGCAATATTTACATGTACTAAACACAGAGTACTATGTTAGCAGCAACACCATAGTATTACATCAGAGTAAAGCACACAGAATAAGTATAACAGTTCAAGAAAACAAAATGTACAATTTATGTTACTGTTATTATTATTATTTATATTGTACTTTCTTCAAAACATTGTTCATCGCATAGTATATGTGGTATTTAAATCGTAAATAACTGTATATCTCCTTCTTGCAAAAGACAAAATTACCCTTAACATTTTGAAAAGTTCATTAAACAAAAACAACTGTTACTTTTCAAGAGCTCAGTATCTGGTCAGCTTATTCAGAGTAAGTAGTATTTCAAATGGACGGACTTATTAAACATGTACACAATAACATGTATATTGTTTTAATAATTAAAATGACAGGGGCGTAGCGTGGCATATTCCCTTACTCGCGTGAGTAACTTGGAAAAATAAAACTAAATAAATAAAAATCATAGAAAGTTGATAACTGCAATAAAAATCTGAGGGGGAAAAATAACCATTTTTTGTGAGGATAAAATGTCTATTCCTGACAAATATTGCTTGTTGGAGCAAGATTTTGGTCCGGAGATGAAAAAAGATATCGGGGTTGGGGGTGGGGGGTGGTCGGGCGGGGTGGTGGTCCCCGAACCACTCACCCGAAGGGGTTCGGGGGACCACCACCCCCACCCCCTTGTGTAAGAGGGACACCTAGTCCTAAACACTCCCCCACTAGGCACTTCACACCTCACCTCGTATAAGGAGTACGTTGAAAGCCGGCCACGCGATGCCCCTTAATGATATATAGTGCATTTGTACAGTGTAAGTAAGTAAGTAAATAGTTTATTAAAGTGGCACGTGCATATACAATTTAGAATCGAGCCTATATATGAAAATTAAGCACCCGGCCCAACGGACCAATAAGTCACTATTTATAAATAATAATATTAAGTAAATCACATGATATAAATCGTTAAATAAACTGAATAAAGCAATAATAAATAGTTCAGTGTATTCGTATGCTAGCTGTGAGTAATGTGCATGTATATGTTTAATGTCAGTCATATGTTTGTAAGGATGTATATCCTTCTGGCCTATTTGCCTAATGAATTTGGGTAATGAACTTATTCAAACTTGTATCATTTTATATTAAACACGATGTTTGTTCCCGGCGTGTGTCTAACTACAAATTCAGTTGTTATTCCAGTATGTTAAGCAATTACAGTATATTCGGGAAATGGGTTTGTTAAAAGGAAATATTTAACTGCGCCAAGTGTTTATATTTATCATATAACGAGGGTTCTGGGGGTGTAATAAAGTGTTTATATTTATCATATAACGAGGGTTCTGGAGGAGTAATAAAGTGTTTATATTTATCATATAACGTGGGTTCCGGGAGTGTAATAAAGTTATAAAAAGGCAAACTTCGAAATATAAATCGTTACGTCGTTTTGTTGTACGTTACGCGGCTGTAGGTTGCGGAAACTAAATACTTGGCCATATACCACCTGTATGACATGCAGTGTATTAGACAGAAATTGAAGAATTGGGTGTGCAAATATGCAAACAGGGTGTGTAAAATAATTTGCTAATACGCGATAAAAGTCAATCAAAGTTGGTCATGCCTCTGGGGCATTTTGTTTTTACTGATAAAGGTAAAAAGGTACATTTAAGATAAATTTCTTCTATAAATGTATCCAAAACAGCAATATTGAGGAAAAAAGAGTGGGGAATGTTGTTTCCCAAAAAGTAAAAATGCTTTTTACCCCACCCAAAATTCTTTTTACCGCACCCACACCAACCTTTTGGCCGCGATTTTACAAAAACGGTCGTGCAATTGACGGCTTTGTGGTTAGCTGGCTAATACACTGTATACAATTGTTTACGTTATCATCCATTGTTACCAGACACCTTGTTGTTCATACCGGGGAGACACCATTCAAATGCGTCACAGTGTTTGCGCAATTATCAAACTTGCTGGACATATGCGTGTATATAATGGAAAGAAACCATTCAAATGTCGGGTATGCAACACAGTGTTTACGCATTTATCAAACTTGCTGGACATATGCTTGTATATAATGGAGACACCATTCAAATGTCGGGAATGCGTCACAGTCTTTGCACAATTATCAAACTTGCTGGACAAATGCGTGTATATAATGGAGATACACCATTCAAATGTCGGGAATGCGTCACAGTGTTTACGCATTTATCAAACTTACTGGACATATGCGTGTATATAATGGAGAGAAACCATTTAAATGTCGGGTATGCGGCACAGTGTTTACGCAATTATCAAACTTACTGGACATATGCGTGTATATAATGGAGAAGAACAATTCAAATGTCGGGTATGCGACGAAGTGTTTATACAGTTATTCAACTTACTGGTGATAACTGCGTAAACTCTTTGTCGCATATCCGACATTTGAATGGTATCTCTCCATTATATAACATATGCGTGAATATCATAGAGAGAAACCATTCAAATGTCGGGTATGCGACAGTGTTTATGCAGTTATCAAACTGTCTGGACATGTGCATATATATAATGGAGAGACACTACTCAAATGTCGGGTATGCGTCACACTTTTTGCGCAATTATCAAACTTATTGGACATATGCGTGTATATAATGGAGAGAACCCATTCAAATGTCGGGTATGCGGCACAACATTTACGCAGTTATCCAACTTACTGGACATATTCGTGTATATAATGGAGAGAAACTATTCAATTGTCGGGTATTTGACACCGTTTTCACGCATTTATCAAACTTACTGGACATATGCTTGTATATAATGGAGACACCATTCAAATGTCGGGAATGCGTCACAGTCTTTGCACAATTATCAAACTTGCTGGACAAATGCGTGTATATAATGGAGATACACCATTCAAATGTCGGGAATGCGTCACAGTGTTTACGCATTTATCAAACTTACTGGACATATGCGTGTATATAATGGAGAGAAACCATTTAAATGTCGGGTATGCGGCACAGTGTTTACGCAATTATCAAACTTACTGGACATATGCGTGTATATAATGGAGAAGAACAATTCAAAAGTCGGGTATGCGACGAAGTGTTTATACAGTTATTCAACTTACTGGTGATAACTGCGTAAACTCTTTGTCGCATATCCGACATTTGAATGGTATCTCTCCATTATATAACATATGCGTGAATATCATAGAGAGAAACCATTCAAATGTCGGGTATGCGACAGTGTTTATGCAGTTATCAAACTGTCTGGACATGTGCATATATATAATGGAGAGACACTACTCAAATGTCGGGTATGCGTCACACTTTTTGCGCAATTATCAAACTTATTGGACATATGCGTGTATATAATGGAGAGAACCCATTCAAATGTCGGGTATGCGGCACAACATTTACGCAGTTATCCAACTTACTGGACATATTCGTGTATATAATGGAGAGAAACTATTCAATTGTCGGGTATTTGACACCGTTTTCACGCATTTATCAAACTTACTGGACATACGCGTGTATATAATGGAGAGAAACCATTCAAATGTCGGGTATGCGAAACAGTGTTTACGCAAACATCAAGACTTAGCCAACAGGTTGAATACGTTCTGGACAGAAATACTTAAATGCAAAATATGCAACCAGACTGCCTCCACCACAAAAAATCGACCGTCATACGTTAAAAATGATGTAAAACACCAAACAAACAAAAACAAACATCTCACGCTTCAAATGTGTATACATAATGGAGGGAAATGGATCAGATGTCAGGTATGTGATAACGGTTTACGACAACAAATCATCACATCTCACTCTACACATGTGTATACACACTGGATAGATATGATTCAAATGTCAGATATGTGATAACAATCATCACATCTCACTCTACATATCTGTATAGACACTGGATAGATATGATTTAAATGTCGGGTATGTGATAACACAATCATCACATCTCACTACCCATGTGTATACACACTGGATAAATATGATTTAAATATCAGGTATGTGATAACACAATCATCACATCTCACTCTACACATGTGTGTACATACTGGGGGGAATCAGATGTCAGGTATGTGATAAACGGGTTTACGCAAACCATCACATCTCACTCTACCCATGTATAAAAAATACTGGAGGGAAATGATTTAAATGGCATGTGTGACACTACATTTACAAAGAGAGGATGCTGTAATATACTGATATAATCTGGTTTCTTTTGCTGATTTTTTTCATTGATTAAATTAATATTAATTAAATATTAATTACACACATGTATTACGATATTTATGTCATGGTTTTATTACACTTTCACACCGTAAGTTATATGATAAATAGGCTGTACCTATAATAATCATGGATAAAATTAGGAACATATAGCGCTCTGAATAATCCAAAATAAAATAAGGCCGACATTTGCAAAAGCCATGTTATGTAAGTATTCTTTGCCAAACATACGATTTAATTACGTATTTATTGTTTAAAGAATACTGATAAGGGAGATTCTCTGGAAGCAACAAACACAACAAAGATAATAAAGTAGCAGACTCGGTTGTATTGAGTCTGTTCATGAGAGGTAATGTTGGAAGCAATACCTCTAACGACCCTAGCACCGGCTTAAGCAGAGCATACTGGTAAGATTTTCGATATCACAGTGACCGAAAGGATATATATGCTGAAACGCCGCAAAAGAAACGCATATTTTATATATTTGATTTTTTCCCTCCAAAACACAAAACAATATTACTAATAAGTAAATTATTCGGATTGCTAATTGTATTTCAAAACTAATTAGCACATTTACCCGACAAAATTAATGATGCGTGACGATCCACTTTATATTGCTTAAATGGTGCACGTGGATCCCGTGCGCTATATCGCACAGGTGTTGTCGAACCAGTCAGTACGTCGGATTATAGCGATTTGTGCACATTGTAAAGAATCTAAGTTGTCCAACACTAAATGAAATATACTTTTCAGCGTTGTTTGGGATGCATGTAATACTACCTGTCATTTTGTGTATTTTTTGCATGATGAGATGGCTATCATATCCTTTGAGGTATGAAATACAACAGGGATGGTTGTTTTACCTCGTTTTATTTCAGTTTCAGGTTACAGTCTTTATGTGCTTCGCCTCTGTATTCACCTGTAAAATGACAGTGGTCTCTTACTTTACCGCTTCCAATTTCATTCTCACATATCCAACAGTGTGTTGCTTTTTTATGATCTTTCTCATTTTGCCGCGTCATAATTAAGGGTTTTGGGTGATCAAATCTGTTATTAATGCTCTTCTTCTCACATTCTAAGTGATTTAAAAACTTTTCAACAACAGCTTCACCTCTGTAAATAACAGGTTCTTCAGCTTTACCATCATATCTGACAACCTGGTATCCAAACCCGCAAGCTTCGTGTACATTTTGAATTTCAGATTTTTTTCCAAATTTAGTCGATTGCGGCTGGATGTACTCTCAAAATCTGCATATATTGCATAAGGCACATGCATCTGATTTTGATGATTTTTAAATTGTATGTGACCTTCTTGCGGCATTTCTATTTTGCAAGAATTTTTGTTGATACCTTCACAGTCTTCTCTGTGTTTGGTAAGTAGTTCTTTTCCAGAAAATCCATGAAGGCAACGATCACAGAAGTAAGTTTGACCTTTATGTTTGTTTTGGTCAGAGAGTAGTATATTCAGATTTTTAATCCAACAATAGTGATATTTTGTTATTTTTGTTGTTGGTTTGTCATCTATGATTCCTTCTTCATTATTTGGATCATTCTCTGATTCTTCTTCAACCTCAACGTCTTCAGATATTAAAAGCAGATTAATTCGCTCAATATCTTTTGGTTGTTCTGATATTTTATACGGGAAAACATTTACTTTTTTACTGTTCTCTGATGTGGTGTACCCGTAAACATTAATAGCAAGATTGTTTTGTTTTTCTACTTTGGAAATTTGAGAAATTGGTGTAGGAAAGTCAATGTCCTTTTTCATTAAGAACTCTATACTAGGATATTTTGACAACCTTTCGGTGTGATCTGCGGCTGGATTTAAAGCAGAATTTATTGCATGGAACAAACATTGATCATCATTATTTTTTACATTGATAATCGCTTTCTTATCAGCTACTGCTTTAGGCAAAGGAATGTATGAAGAACCTTTTAACGGCTCGTACTTTGCAATATTTAAGTAAAGATTAACACAGTGGTCAATTTCCAATCCTGATGCTGTCTTTGTAAATCTTTCCAAGCTCTGTGGTATGTTTGCGGATGCTTCATCGTAAAACTCATTTATTTTTTCAAAGTTTAAAATTGCATATTGGTTGCTGGATAATACTGCTGTGATGTATGTTTTGGTAGCACCATTATCTTTGAAGAGCTCTATAGTGAGACCTAATTGAAACTTTAATCCATTCATCTTTGTCAGCTCTTTGTTGATTTGTTCTGTAATAATGGGTTTCTTATCATGTAATAGTTTTTGAGGGTCTTTGTATTGCTCAACAGACATCGTGTATGCTTTGAAATAACCACACATTGGTTTGTCAACCAGTTTTAATTCTGCTTTAGATTTTCTATCATTAAGCTCTTCAAATTTCTATCATTAAGCTCTTTCAATTCATTTATAACATTCTCTCGTAATTTAGCATATTTCTTATCTTGTTTATCATATTTCTGCTTTTCTCGTTTACGTTGTTTTTTGGTTAGGTCGTCGTCGTCGTCTCTTATGTAACTTTTCTAATGTTTGAGAGTTGACCTCTGGAGTTTCCTCTGGAAGAAAATCTAGCCCCATTCTAAGCTGATCATCATTAATTCTTCCTTCCCGGTGTAATTGTAAAATGTAGTTCGCGTTTTCCGTACTCATTTTTGGGGCTGGGATTGGTTTAACTCTTGGTTCCGGGATTGGTTTAACTCTTGGAGCTGGGATTGGAATTCTTGATTTAACTCGTGGAGCTGGGATTGGTTTTACACGTCTTACACTTTCAAGCACTTTGGACTCAACTGGTTGAATAACCTCTTTTGAAGTCTCCTTTGGAACTTCTTTTAATGCATTTATACCAACCGATAGTGTTTGACTATCTATTACACCTGTTTCAAACAGGTGTATTAATTTTTCTAAAACAGTCGTCATTATTTCTTCTTTATATATATATTTTCTTTAATGCATTTTTTTCAAAAAGAAATAATGGTTCAAAACCTCCAAAATACATATTGTAGTTATAGTGAGATGGCGGGGCGACCCCTTTAATTCCCTGTGCTCCAATGGACTGTAGGTATAGCGAAGTCACCGGTGGGGCCAGAAGCCTCGCTGCATTCTAGGCGTTTTATGTGTGGGACCACGATAAAACGCTGGCGGGCGAAGCCACCGGCATGCTGGTAAGACGTAACGCATGTTGGTAAGACGATACGTTGAGCATCGTTAGTCTTTGTGTGGGGGACCATGGTGAAGCTATGGTAGGCGAAGCCATATATATATATTTTGGTCTAGAAATATATATATATATTGAGCCATGGACAGGTGGGCTATGTATTTTGCCAACCTGGTGGGTGAAGCCAGTCCATGGACAGGTAGGTTATGTTTTTTTGACAGATATTAACCATGTTATGGGTTTTTGGTCCAGAATTTTAGTGATTTTAGTTCACAATTTTGATGATTTGATGTTTTTGATGCTTTTTTTGATTTTTTTTGACAGATATTGACCATATTATGGTCATTTCTACAATTTTGATGATTTTATGTTTTTTTGATGATTTTTGATGATTTTTTGATGATTTTTTGATTTTGGTCGGCAACCCCCAGATTATCAATATATACTTAAAACGACGCTTGCCACTGTTCAGCAACAACAAAATCAACGATTTAATGCTTGATTATGTCTAAATAAAAGTGACTGCGTCAATATGTAAGTTAGTTTTACTAGATCTATTGTTTTATATTAGATCTACATGCGGTGATTTTCACTTGAAAGCAGTCCAATTTCATTGAAAATAAAATATGACAAAAGGACTAAGAAAGCTGGCTAAGAGCTGACCATCCTGCCTAATAGTAATAAATGTCTGAGATTGTGTGAACTGTGTCATTGCTTTTTGTTCAAATTGTATTTAACAACCTACTGCGCCATTTAAATCTCAATTACACTTATTAATAATAAAATTCACCTGAAACAATAGTTATATGAAATAATAATTATTCGCCTACCTTTTTATCCTTAAATTGTTTTTGCGAAACCAAAGGCTTAGTGAAATATCTTTTCCTTTACTTAAAAGCACAAACGTAAACCTTTTTTGTTCTTTGTAGACAAAGTCAAGCACGTGCTGTACTGTAGACGTAATAGTACGTCACCATTATGACAATTTTCAATGCTGATTACGTCAGTCAGTGACGTTCGACGCAATTTTAATTTGAAGAGGGGATGTAGAGAGTGGTGACTTGGGAACAAGGTATTAAACGAACTGATTTGTTTGTTTGTTTGTATGGTGTTTTACGTCATTTTCAACACATGTAAGGTTCTATATGACGGTGGATTTTTGGGTGGTGGAGGCAGACCACCCACTTGTCCTGGGTAGAACCAGTACTGTAGAACCAGTACTATACACCTCCCGCCATCCGTAAGGATCGACACATCCTCACAAGTCGAGCTCCCAGTGGGATTAGAACCTGCAGCGGTGAGAGGCGAGAAGGTTTACAACGCAACATTCAGTATCACATGAAACAATTCATTCCTATTCCTTCCTACCTGATCATTGCTGCTAACTGAAGGCATTTAGATTTAGGAAATAGGAATAGATTGGATCATCCTGAGAAGTCTCATAAAAAAAAGTATGCATACATGATTATACTGATCATGCTTATTCAAGTTCACCTGACACTTACACACAATTCAAGTCAGTTTTTCACAACTGTGGCCAATTTGCTTCACAATTATTATTATTAATTAATTTCTTTTATTTATTATTATTATTTTATTTATTTTGGAAAACATTTCCACCACTTAACTTGTTCAATATTGTTTTGTTCTGGATATGTTCATAGAAGAATGTTTGTCTAAAATGTTTACATTATCCTGCTCCCACAAAAACAATGCATGTATTCAATACTTATTTCACAAATTAGGCAGTTTTCGCGCTTTAGTTTTCGCGCTTTTTTTTACCAACCAAAATGACCAGGCTAGGGTCGGGAGTCTTCACAATTTTTAGGGGGTTAAAGCCCTGCCAACCTTACAATGGAAATCACACTGCAGTGCTTGGTTTGATTTAGTTTAAACTTATTTATTTTACATTTCTCGATGTCTTCCTGGGTAGAACCAGTACTAAGCAATGCAGATAAAGTGACTTGCTCAGGGACACAACGCATATGACAATGGCGGGAATCGAACTCACGACTTTTGGATCATGGGTCCAACGCTGTACCACTAGACCACAGCGCTCCACGGTTTGATTTGGAAGTAATAGAGTATAATGTGTATATCCCCATTTCGATTTCGAATAGTTATGCGAGGCACTACCTATATCTACGCGATTTTTAATGTAAAATATTAAATACTCAATATTACTGCATTTATATGTATACAAAGCTATTTTATGAGTATTCTAAGAAGAAACATGGTTCGTATTCCAGTTCTGTAAATTATTAATTATGATCAAAACAATATCTTGAATAAAATGCTGCCCAGCCATTTATTCCTGCCGGAGAACTACGAGTTTTTACGATTTTCTCGGACATGCGCAATGCGATTAAAATCTATTCGGCGCAGTTCCGATAGCAAACGAATCGATCGGAACTCTTCGCTAATCAGACGAGGTAGTTCCGATTGTAAACGAATAAGATCGGAAAATCTCCGCAATCGGCTTGTCTAAAACAATTACGAATACAATTTCAAAAATCCGATCTTTTCAATCCTGGTTTTCCCCAGCAAAATGCATATTACATTGGGTGAAATTATTGCCAATTACCTTTTTCATAGTCCTCTTTATATTTAAGTAAAGTTTATATCAATTGGTGGACAAAAAGATATAGGTAGAGCCTGTTTAAATAATTTGTTGAATTAGTTTTTTTTATGTGATGATCGCAAAGTTTGTATGTGAATAGTAGTGGGTTGCGTTTTTTGTGTGTCCCTTAGAACGGAGCAACTGAGTTGGGTTTAGAAAATCCCTATTTTATAAGGTATTACAGTATGAGTAATATTACACAATGTAACCATTTTATTTACTTAAACCGACGCTCGCCATGAGGCAGTGCCTTATTCATATTAATATAATGTTTAAATTAACTTACATTTGCGTACATCCGCCCTCGTCGTTGATTTTATGTGTATATATGTAGACACGAATACGATTTCTTCTTTTTGCATTTTTCTAATATGTAAATGGTGAAACTAGTAGAAGGGAGATAACTGCATACGTTTAAATGGCGATATGTGAATTTAGAGGCTTGCCATCCAGGCAAAGCAAAATGTTACAATGGTGGTGGGGGGAAGGGGCGTGGGGGGGGGGGTGGGGATGGGGGTGGGGAGCGGAGAGTGGTGATGGGAGAGTGCAATGTGGGAGGGGAGGGGCTGGAGAAGCGGGTATTTACATAATGTGTTTAGGTAATTTCCATTCCAGGCAGATTTATTTTATCCTAATCATGGTCTTAAAATTTTGTTTAAGTTTATCAATCAAGAAATATAGTATTAACAATCGTATCCATGATTTATCAGAATTATTTACTCCATTATTTAGGAAAAAAGCGTAGTTATAAGTAATTAATGTGTCAAAACGACTGGTTGTGGAAAATACTATATATATAACTTCTTCAGAACTAGACTATCGTCGGTAATGATTTATCTGCGTTAAAGCTTTCCACGTTTATTTAAATTCAATGCACACGGTGTGGAAGGAGAATAATAAAGACCCCATCAATCGCTACTCGGGCAGACAAGCAGCGGGTTTATCAGCTACATTGCTTTGCATAGTCCTTAACAGCCATCTTAGCCCGGTCGTTCCTTGCGCACATAACTGGTTTCGTCTATGGGTTGAACTCGTCGTAGGTATCTTTACTCTTGGTTTTAATATGTCTTGCGATGTTATGTTAACGGCGTCGATTGTCGTCCTCTTCAATACCGGTTCCTAAAACCAGCTAGGTCAAGTTAACGTCTTCGTCATATCCACAGCATATGCCTTGACTGCCGTATGGGCCGTCACGGATCCCTGTAGCTGCACTTGGTGAAAGGGTCAATGCAGTGTGACGATTTCGTCACGACGTTTATGTATAGGTGTTCACAGAGGTTTATGTACTGGTGTCCACAGAGAAGTCAGCAACATGCCAATGACCGTGTATGTTGATATTTCATAGAGCTTCTCGCTGTCATTCATACCCCGGCCATGTATGTTGATATTTCGTAGAGCTTCTCGCTGTCATTCATACCCCGGAGACACAGAGAAGTCACCACATGCCAATGACCGTGTATGCTGATATTTCACAGAGCTTCTCGCTATCTTTCATATCCCGGCCATGTATGTTGATATTTCGTAGAGCTTCTCGCTGTCATTCATACCCCGGCCATTTATGTTGATATTTCGTAGAGCTTCTCGCTGTCATTCATTCCCCGGCCGTGTATGTTGATATTTCGTAGAGCTTTTCGCTGTCATTCATACCCCGGCCATGTATGCTGATATTTCGTAGAGCTTCTCGCTGTCATTCATACCCCGGCCATGTATGTTGATATTTCGTAGAGCTTCTCGCTGTCATTCATACCCCGGCCATGTATGTTGATATTTCGTAGAGCTTCTCGCTGTCATTCATACCCCGGAGGAAGATCGAAATATCAAATTCAATCCTTATAACTTTTTATTTACTTTATGTTTGTTCTTTTTTAGACTTAAGTAATGGATATACGTTGTATTTGCTCTAAAAACAAATACAGCAACTTACGACTATAAGAACGAGAAGGTTTTAATTCGTTTTACATTTTTAATCTGTTATATCGGGCGACGCAACTGGAGCGGGTTTACATTATTTCCCCTGACTGTCGTTCTGTCCGTACGAACATTCAAGTTTTACATTGATGTTATGGTTAAGTTCATTACACCTATACCAGAAGACGAGGTACTTTAATACAGGAAAGCAGTAATCCTACCAAATATGAAAGCAGGAAACAGTAATATAACAAACAGGAAAGCCGTTATCCTACCAAACGGGAAAGTAGTAATCCTTCCAATCATGAAAGCAGTAATCCTACCAAGCAGGAAAGCAGTAATCCTATCAAACATGAACGCAGTAATCCTACCAAACAGGAAAGCAGTACTCCTACCAAACATTAAGCAGTAATCCTATTAAACATGAAAGCTGTTATCCTACCAAACGGGAAAGCAGTAATCCTACCAATTAGGAAAGCAGTAATCCTACCAAACAGGAAAGCAGTAATCCTACCAAGCAGGAAAGCAGTAATCCTATCAAAAATGAACGCAGTAATCCTACCAAACAGGAAAGCAGTAATCATACCAAACAGGAAAGCAGTAATCCTACCAAGCAGGAAAGCAGTAATCCTACATAACATGAACACTGTAATCCTACCAAACAGGAAAGCAGCAATCCTACAAAACAGGAAAGCTGTAATCCTACTAAACAGGAAAGCAGTAATCCTACCAAACAGGAAAGCAGTAATCATACCAAACAGGAAGGCGGTAATCCTACCAAGCAGGAAAGCAGTAATCCTACCAAACATGAACGCAGTAATCCTACCAAACAGGAAAGCAGTAATCCTACCAAGCAGGAAAGCAGTAATCCTACCGATCATGAAAGCAGTAAACCTACCAATTGGGAAAGCAGCAATCCTTCCAAACATGAAAACAGTAATCATACCAAACAGGAAGGCGGTAATCCTACCAAGCAGGAAAACAGTAATCTTACCAAACAGGAAAGCAGTAATCCTACCAAACAGGAAAGCAGTAATCCTACCAAATGGGAAAGCAGCAATCCTTCCAAACATGAAAACAGTAATCCTACCAAACAGGAAAGCAGTAATCCTACCAAATGGGATAGCAGTAATCCTACCAAACATGAAAACAGTAATTCTACCAAATATGAAAGCAGTAATCCTACTAAACAGGAATGCAGTAATCCTACCATACATGAAAACAGTAATCCTACCAAATAGGAAAGCAGTAATCCTACCAAACATGAAAACAGTAATCCTAC